>CM031238.1:276250718-276735376 GCA_018340775.1 Taxus wallichiana var. yunnanensis
ATATATCAATATATCATCTAGGAACACTAAGAAAAATCGATCCGAAATGTCTTGAATACTCCATGCATGAGACTCATTAAGAGAGTCGGGGCATTGGCCAATCCAAATGGGACAACTGTGAACTCATAATGCCCATAACATGTACGAAAAGTTGTCTTATGAATGTCTACATCTGAAATGCACTATTAATGATAACCTGAATTGAGATTGATTTTGGAGAACACTCTTACTCCCGCATCCGATCAAACAAGTCATCAATCCTAGGGATTGGATAAGGGTTATGTTGATGGTGAATCACGGTGCACTGAATTCTGCAACTCGATGGGTTAAGACTCTCAGTGTGATTGCATAACATGGAGCTTTTCCCAAGTGTGGGAGCTTGTGAAATCGGAAAAGCTCTCCGGATGAAGGCCGGTTCCTATTCCTCTGTTCAGATGCACACATAAAAATGCAGAGGGTTTACTCAAAAACTAAACTAACTTTCCAAGGAGACAGGGTAAGAAGATGCCTAAAAATAAACCTAAACTAACAAAGGTGATGCACCGAGGAATGAAGAACACCTGTCTTGCCAATAAACACAAACCATAAAAATGCAATGCAAGATCATGCACAGATAACCAAAAATTGTAGTGAAAGATCAGAAGGATACAAAATGAACACAGAGAGGGTTGAGAATCATCCACAGACATGCATTATTTTCTCCAAAAATTGATACAATACACTACAAAATTCCAAGAGGCAAATTTGCATTGCAGTTTTAGATGGGAGGTTTGAACTCCACAAATTCACTGCTAAAGAGAGAGAAGAAGGGGGGTGAAACAAGAATGTACAACCTTTAGAAAGAAGCCCCTCCTTAAAATTTATAGGAATAATGAGAGAGAAAAGAGAGAGGAATTCCAAACCTACCCCAACCACCTCCAGATTGTATTTAATTCATCTCATAATGGTGGTAGGTAAGAACCCTAGCAAACCCAAAAAGTGGTGAAATGTATTTTTCATTTTAAAGAATTTTTTCTCACCTAATTAAATATATACGATCGTAGTTAGATAGAGGACCTTGTAATCTTTTCTGAAAATTCCAACCTTGCATGAATCGAGCTCCCTATGAAAAGTTATGGCCATCCCGAATATTTGCGTCGGGGTTTGTTTCGTATCAACGCTCAAAATGTTGTGCCTCCCGAAGATGCACCACTGGCGCATCCATCCTTATGTCGACATACTCTTAAATGCACCAAGGCTTGAATTTCTTCGTGTCGACACTCGTGTCGTGCACCCTTTACTTGCACCAAGGCGCGAATTTATTCGTGTCGACACTCAATGTCATGTACCCTTTACTGTGCAAGGCACGAATTTCTTTTGTGTCGACACTCGTGCGCGCCCTTACCTGCGTGAGGCAAGGCACGAATTTCTTCTTGTCAACACTTTGTATCATGTGCCCTTTACCTATGCTAAGGTGCAAATTTCTTCATGTCGACACTCGTGTCGCACGCCCTTTACTGCGCGCCAAGGCGCGAATTTCTTCGTGTCGACACTCTGTGTCATGTGCCCTTTACTGTGCGAGGCACGAATTTATTCATGTCGAAACTCGTGTCACGCACCCTTTACCTATGCCAAGGTGTGAATTTCTTCGTGTCGACACTCGTGTCGTGTGCCTTCTACTCGCGCCTGGAGCAATTTTTTTCGTGTCGACACTTTTCTACGTATGCCAGGCGCATCCATGTTCATGTCGACACTCTTTGACGTGCACCTTCTACTCCGTGCCTTCTACTGTGCCTTGGGCTGTTATTCCCATATCTACCCGAGGGGAAGATATATAAAACAAGTTATTTATTGTGACTTTGTTGAGTTTCCTGAAGTGTACACAAAGTATAAGAAAACTATCCTTTTTCTTCACAAATATGACTGGTGCTCCCCAAGGAGATACACTAGGATGAATGAGACCCTTTTCCAACAACTCCTCTAATTATATCTTGAGCTCATAAAGCTCGAGATTCATCATCTGATAGGGTGCCATAGAAACCGGTGGAGATCCTGGCACTAAATCAATGGTGCAATCCACATCTTTGTGGGGTGGTAACCCTGGAAGCTCACCTAGAAACACATATGTATACTCCCTCAAAATTTCATGATCATCTAAGGGTCAATGCTCTGGGATGCTCTCTGATCGATCACTGATGGTCATAGAAAATAATTGACAACCTTTACGCATACTCTACTTGAGTTTCTTAATCGAGATCATGCGCAAAGAGATAGGCCTCTGCATCCCTGAAATAATAATTACACTCCCAAGATCATCATGACACTCAATGACCTTATTCCTGCAATCCACCTTGGCTTGATGAGCCTTGAGCCAATCCATACCGAAACAAGTTGATAGGATCCTAGAGGTATAACTCAGAGGTCAAGTGTAGTGGAGAAGAATCCCAAATCAAGTACACAAATCTCCACATACAAGTCTACGATGAGTTTGCCCACTCGACCTACCAACTATATGTGCTGCACTGGCCACCACTAGCCCACACTAGTCCACTACAAAAGGTGATATAAAAGAATCTGAAGCACCTAAATCAAAAAGTATTGAGACAAAAATACCCCTAATAGTACCCATTGTCTTAATGACTGTGGCTTGATGCTCAGCCTGGCGGTTATCAACCACTACATATACATGATGGGCATGCCCTACATCTCCCATTATCTTCTTAGATCTAGGAGCTCTCTGCATATCCATAGTAGTAGGTTTATTTTGACACATGTGCATATAGTGATTAGGGGACCCACAAAAAAAACATCTTGTTGTACCCCTATGAGATAGGGTCCCTCCGTGCTCGATGAACTCGATCCTTTTGGCCCAACCCTAGCAGATTTTTGCATGTGGGATGGTTATACCTATTGAGACCCTACCTCCTATCCATGGCTCCACCAAAAATCCTCTAGTACCACCTCTCTGTAAGATCTGAGTCTATCTAGCCCTCTAATTCTTGTGGCCCTGATGTTGTGTCTATTGATGTGGATGCGGTGGAGCTCTTGACACTGCTGGAGGAGGCCAGAATCCTCTTCTAGGGGGTGGTACTATACCCCATGACCTTTGACTCTGAAAGGCATGTATCCTATCCTAAAATTTTCTCTTGTTCCTATCCTGGTGCTCCTATGCCCTAGTCATGTTCTCCTCAACTAAGTAGGCCTTCTCAATGGCCTTCTCAAGTGTGGGAGGAGATAACATCCTAACTACTCCTATTATGTTTGTATTTAGGCCCGAATAAAACCTTTACCTACGCTTTTTCATCTTTCGGGTAGTCCAAATACTACAAAAGATCTAAAACCTTCTCTCATATTGTGCCACTATTCTAGAGCCCCTGTCATAATTCATGAAACTCATCAATCCTCTTCGTATGAAATTCTCGACATATAGTGAAGCCCTGAGATGTTCCATAAACAACTCCCAGGTCACTGTGTCTCGAATCAAGTGGAGCTTCCACTCCTCATTCCTCCACCAAATGCTTGCTACGTCTTGGAGAAGGTGCATGACGAACCTAGTTTTGACATTGCTCTCATAAGAGTGAAAGACAAAGTAGCTATCCAGGCTAAGGAGCCATGACTCGACCCAAATCCATATGTGGAGCCAGTTTATGTAGGTGGCTGCAAGCGAAGAATATCCCTAATCACACTTCCTGTGTCACAATCCTGGCGCTTTGGTCCAAAAGGTGAATGGGGTCACCTATCTCCAAATGGTCCATTGAAGCTATGTGAATGGCTACAATTGTGTGAGGCCACCCTCTCAATCTGAATGGAAGGGGTACATGACCTCTCCCACCAAGGGGTATCATGCTCCGATGGCTTCAAGTGTGCATCCTCGCCTATCGGCTCCTCGTCTCCTAACTGGATGTCCTCCTCTCTCGCCTCCTACGGTGGTGGAAGGCATTGTTGCACAACACATATAAAGCGCCTCAATGCCTCTAAGATCTAAGGTCGAAACGTAGGCGGCTGTGGCTCAAGCGTAGGTGAACTTCGTCCCAAATCCCTAATTGATTGTCGTCTCATGGGTGCCATCGTATGTATGAGGTAAAAAAATGATTATTTAGTTATAACGATTGTGAAAATGTTTTAATTTTTTTATTTTAATGTTATTCAATTATTTATTAAATATTAAATATTTTACCCAGAGTGTTTGCGTGTGTGAACCTCATGCTCTGATACCAAATGTAATGCCCCGCCTCGGGACACCGTAAACCACACAAAGTGTAACTAAAAATTTGGGTAATTTTTTTTTTTGGTGAACTAAAATAATACTAATGTTTGCTTCACCATTTCCCATTAATAATAATTTATCCTAATTTAATTTACCCAAAATAAAAAAACACTAGCCCAATATTAACTTAATTATTTTATTCTAATAAGTTCACTAGGGTCACAAACAAAAGTATATACCCCTTTATAACTTAATTAGTTTTCCCCCTTTTTAATTAGTTTTCCCACACACCCCTCTTTAATTTATTGCTCATTCCCATAAAATGTTCATGACTTAAAGTGTGTAGGGTTAAATGTGAGCCCTAGGATAGATCTAATTTGGGCCCTTGATTTGAACCTTTCCCTAAAGTTTCCTAAACATCTTTATGTTCTTTTCTTTTCTATTTCCTCTCTCATTTTGTTTTGTTTTAAAATTTGCAAGTTTGGGAGAGAGACCATGAATGGCCATGAAGAAATTTTTATTCTTCTCTTGTATTTTTTTCTTGTTCTCACTTGTTTTATATTTACAAGTTATGATGGGAGAAATCTTCTCAATGATTGTTTCATCCTTGCATTGGTATTGGGTAGATCTAGGGTTTCAAACCTTATTTTATTTATATATATATATTATTTTTATTTTTATTTTTTTTTTTAGTTTTATTTCTCTTACCAGATTTACTCTCTGGTTGGGTGAAATTTATACCCTTTTATGGAAGGAAAAACTAAGTGTGGTGGTGGTTTCGGGGAAGATTGAAGTCCTTTGGGGAGGGCCTCCCACATTCACCTTCCTATTTGTTAATACATGAAACATGCCCACCACAATATCCTTATTAATTTTTCTCTTCTTTTTATATTTGGAAACTTACATATTTCCACCGTAAGATTTATTTGGTATAAAGTTTTTCTTTTTATTACTTTTAACTTATACATATTAATATTATAAATATATATACTAATTTATATTTAATTTATATTTATATATATATATATATATATATATATATATATATATGTGTGTGTGTGTGTGTGTGTGTGTGTGTAATAATAGATTTAATAAATTTTAGAATATATTCAATTAAAATATGTAACTAAAATAATGTATATTAAGTAATGAATATCTTGTAAGAACATTGTATAGTTACATTTGAAAAAGGGTAATTGTATGAAATATATTTAAATATGAACTTGTATCATATGAGGATAAAATTATTACAATTCGTAAAATAATGGTTTATTATCTCTTTTTTTTGTTATTATTCATGAGAAATATGAAAATAAATGGTTTGCCAATATGTCTATAGTAAAATGATTTACTTGTTTAAGTGATAAAAGAATGATGTAATAAAATTGTTCAAGTAGGAGGAAGGCTTAAAATATGTTTACAAATTTGCAAGGAAGAAATCCGACTCACATTTACTTTCTTAATAAGATAAATTCTTAAGTTTTCTCATCGAAAGGAGACAAAATTGATTTCATTTCATTTTATAATATTACCAAGATTTGCAAGAAAAGAACTATTATAAGAATGATAATATAACCATTTAAAATAAAACCTCAAGATCCATGTAATAATAACTTTCCTTCAAGTGTAATAATTAAATAAATATTACAAATTTCTACAAGAGGGAGATTCCAACAAGGAAGAAATCACATTTTCTTTTAATGCTAGTAACATCACAATATTTCCTTTTTTGTTAAAAAAATATATTTCCAAAAACAAACTTTCCTTTCAAAATGGAGTTACAACAATTTCATATTAAAGGAATATTCTATTACAAGATTTCATTTAAGGAGCTTAAGCTCACATATGTAACTATTCAAGAACCCACATTACAAGCTTCTTGCAAGATTGAAGGAAGATTGCACAAGCTAATGTGACTCAAGTTTATAAGTAATACCAAATACAAAATGGGGATTTTACAAGACAAGAAAGATCCCACATAGCCATATCCATAAAGTTACAATGAGAGTGATGTTCACATGATTTGGAGACAAAGAAAAAAATCCAAGATATGAAGAACTCCAACCAACTTCCAACTTGAGATCCAACTTTGAGTGTCCTTCAAAGAACCAACACAAGAATAAAAAATCTTGTTTTACCACCCAACCTATAGGCATCATTACATGCCTTTCCAAGGTTGGAAGACATACTAGCCTCCCCCAAGCCCATGGGAGAGAGATATAGCTTCCACAAATTTTTCACATGATTTAGTGAGACATAACAACATTTTATTCACATACAAAACCATTCCATACATTAAGAAAAACACAACATTTTGTAAACAAGGAAGGGAGGAGAAAACCATATTCATCCTCCAAAATGGGGAAGAGAAGATGAGATATCCAAGGTGTCAAAAGTGTGGTCCAACCATAGGATGCACACAAACAAGAATCTTCACAACCTCCTTATTCCTCTAAATCATCAAACCCTCCTTATTGTTCCACCCATTCACCAAAATCCTTCTTGGGAGGATTTTCAAACCCATTGGGTTTCCTCTCCAAGAATGGGGAAGGGGGTTAAAACCATATGAACCACCTTCCCCACGTCAAACCATATGAGGGGAGTAAAAAGAACCTACATGTATTTCCCATCAATACATGAGGTTTGAGAGGGAAAAGCCCTCTCTCTTCCCCCATAAACTCCAAAATACATCAAGCCATATGATGGATGGAGAAAAATAAAACATAAAATCATACTCAACAAAAAACACACATGAAACAAAGCACATATTTCAAACAAAACAAGTCTAAGATATAGCATAACTTAAAACATATAATGAGCATAAAGGACATACCTCCAAAATCTCTCCAACACTCTAAGATTTTCCACTTCCTTATCCTAGAAATATCTAGCTCCCAAAATCTCCAAGCACCAAGAAAAAACTAAAAAAAGGTCCTCTTTCTCCCCCATGAGGGAGAATTTGAAGATAAGCCAATGAAATTCCTCACCAATGAGGGGGTGACATGTGTCACCCCTCTCTTCCCTCCAAGTCAAAGATTCCAAAAATAAAAATAAGAAAATAAAAAATCACTTTTAGCACTCCCTCCCGAAAATGCTCAAAATGAAAAGAAAACAAGATTGTGAAACTTTCTAAAAAAAACACATACCCATCCATCTTTCATGGATGGTGACCAAAGAGAGGTAAAATGGTAGGGAAACTCCCTTTATGCCTTGAAATTAAGCCCTTTACCTATTAGGTAGGGTCCAAGGGCTTATTTTCATGCTAAGTGAACTCCCAAAATAAAAAGGGGTCACTTAAAATGCCATAAATAACCTAATTTCAGGTTTGGCATAAGTGTAGAGGATGTGCAGCCCACCCAAGGGTTCACATGTGACCTTAATCTGCACTAATTAATACGAAATTACCCAAAAAAAAAAATTAATGCAAATGGGGACCATTAAGTCCCCAAACCAAGCTTACTTAACACAATAAAAAATCCTAAACAAGATTAATTTTACATGACATACTACATTACAAATGAGGTTCACTCATGGTGCCCAAGATAATGAAATCTAATACTAAGGCCTCATACATCTAACATGGTTAGGGCTTAGCCCCATGGGCCGCTTGTGCACAATTTGTGTAGCCACCTTGAAAACCACTTTCTCCTGTGACCTGTCACTGTTATCCAAATAACCCTCCCAACTATTTAGATGACTTTTACTTTCACTCTGGCTCTGATGCTTCACATTTCAGGTTGCACACCCGTAGGATTACTCATTTGGCACCATTTTTATAGGCTTTAGTCCTTTCTTGCACTCCCCGTGATATGTAATTCTTCCACGTGCCCCTCTATAGACACCTTCCAAATTGGCTAAATTCTGGGTCATCCTGTCACGTGCCCTTTTTCCTTTCTACCGTTGTGTGCCCTTCCTCAGTTGGGTATTTGTGCCCTACTTCCATAATTTCCTTTCACATACTACTCCCCTTCCCATTTCCCCCTTTCACATCTTCCTCCTACGCGCGTGCCTTATTTTCTGTCCCCTCACACCCTATATGTGCGCATCCTTTCTTCTTTCCTCTCTCGTGCTTAATCTTGTCGCGCGCCCATGCATGACCTTCTTGTTTCTTCCTTCACATTCTTCTCTCCTTCCATTTTCCATCTTCCATCTAGCAGAAGTGTTCAATCGAGGCCCAAATCGAGTTAAGTATGAAAAAGTCTAGCGGAAACCTCCACGTGTCTCTTTGGCACACTTTTGATATGGTGCACAAAAGCGGAGACCCCAAAACAAGCACGGGCTTTCCATGTGTCTAGGGCCGAAAAAGTTACACTAGCCGTTGAAAAAGTATAAGAACCAATAGAAGGTGCCACGTATCATCTCGGTGTAACTTTAGGGGTAGAATCCAAAGGAAGTCCCTAAATGAACACATGCTTTCCACATGTCCGTGGCCCAAAAGTTACATCGGCCATTGAAAGGTCTAACCGCTAGTGAAATCCTCCACGTGCTTCATCAGCGTAACTTCAAAGCTAAAATCTAGAGGTAGGTCCTGAATGAGCATTGGCCCTCCACATGTCTAGGGTAAGACATAGTGTCTTCACCAAATAGAAAGGACTTAGGTGGAACACAAAGAAAACATAGTAGGCCCACAGACGATGCTAAGTGTCCAATCGGCGCAACTTCAAAAGTGAAAGGAGGGGGTGAAATATTAAGATGCATGAGGCTCCCACGTGGATCTTGCATGGATATACTCTTTTAAATATTGTGATCCCACATTAAACGTCTGACCTGACATTCAAAAAGCCATATCTTTCAACTGGGAACTCATATTTGAGTGAGAGAGGAATTTTTGGAAATCTCTCGGTGTCTGCTACTCACCTGCCACCATTAATGAAAAATGATAAATTTATTCTACCATTTTAGAGGCTGTCAGGTTTCTCACCTACCGCAATAATGAAGTACGAGCCTCCTTTCTTTCCCAAAGCAAGGAATAACACATGGAGGCATGAGTTTTATAGTGGAACTCATCATGGTTGGATTAGGTGAATTCAATGAAATCTTGGGGTGGTTGAAGCAAGATTCAAATTCTTCTCTCCTTTCCCTCTCATTCTTCCTATATATTGTAAAGGAGGGGAATTTTTCTAAGTGTTGGTCATTCTTCTCTCCTCCCTCCCTCTCTCTTTCTTCCCTAGGGTGGAATGTGGAGTTTAAGCCTCCTCTCTTGGCTTTGTAATGGAATTTTCTTGCCTCTTTCCCACTAATGATGTACTGTGTGAACTCATGGAGCAATAAAATATGTTTTGTGATGCATTTTTTCCATCTTTATTTTATTGTATCTTCTTGCCTCTCACCATTCCAGGGTATACTATTCATATTTATGATGTCTATTGTAGGTTTTGAGAGTTGTGTTTAATGGGTTCTAAGTGGTGTTCTATGTGAACTCTATCTTTGTTCTGTGATGCATATTTTCCATCCTCCCCATTACTCACCTCTCTTCACTTCAAAAAGTTGGATTTTGATCAAAATCCCTTTTCTTTCTGCTATCACCTCTATAGTGTAGGATTTATTTATTTTCATGCTCTCTCTCTGTGTCTCCTTGGCATTGTTAGATTAGGAGTACATAGTCGCATTTCCTTCCTTAGAAGTAGTTTAGCATTAGGATTAGGAAGAATAACCAACTTTCTCTGGAGGTCTATCTCAAGTAGAAAGTCCCACAACTTGGAGATAGTACCCATGTTATGAAATCACACTGAGAGTCTCAACCCATCAAGTTGTAGACATTTAGGGGTGTTGTGATTTTACATCAATAGTTTTGGCACGCTTGGTGGGACATTGGAGTTATATTTTTCTCATCTTTTTGAGGTGTCTCATTATTAAAAAATAAATTTTAAGCCACCATGTGACCACACTCAATAGTTACGCACTTTTGGAGATGGGACAAGTTTGAAGCACCTTATCACTTCACTTCATCATGTTTGATGTGCTCTTGGTGAAGATATCAGCATTTGGAGGCACTTTCAAGAACATTTGGTGACTCCATCTAGTCAACAACCTATTTTCGGAGTTGCAAACTTTCATTCCATTCATTTCCACCCATTCTTCTTTCCACATCTTTCATCTTCCGCTATTCATGAATTCATACAGTCATGAATTCATTCCCATCTTGGAATTCACACCTATAGTAGTGCAATCAACCTCTAATGAGTTTCACGACTCATCCAAATCAACATTATGGTTAGATTTAGAACCATTATGCTTACCCATATGAGAAATGTCAAAGCCAGTTTGGTTATGGAGCTTATCAAGAGCAAGGGTACGCATATGATGGTAATCGTTATATGGAGAATGTTGATCTATTGGAGAAGATTCAAAGAATGGAGGATAACATGGTTCATTCAAGGGATACAATACAGATGAAAGTATTTAGGATTGGTTATAGGGCACCTTTTCCATGGGAAGGCCCTTTTCCAAGGCATTACAACCCATAGTAGAAGCTTGACTTCATGGTTAAAATACTGCCTCAACTTGTGTAGTGGACTAAGGAGATAAAGGCCTACAAAATTAGTGTCAGGAAACCTTGTCAATGGGTAAGTCCTACACCATCATCTAGTGATTTTCTCTCCATTCCCCAAGTAGTGCCATCTCAGCCTAAGCTTTAATTCCCAAGCTTCCCATCTGCTTTACCCCAAGTGTTGGTTTCCCTTCTCCATCTCCTAGTCTTCCATCTCACCTCAATTCTTCTATCCTTTTCCCTTCCAAGAATTCATCCCCTCCAAACAAACAAGAAGTTCCACTTCCCTCACCACCAAAAATAATTGCAAAAATGGTTAAAACCCCATCCACTTCTCCTCTTGCCTTCCCAATTCCATGTCGGGAAGAAATTCCAAAAACCAGTCAAGTAGAGCAGCAAGAAGGAGAGCCAAATAGAGAAGAAATGATCAAAATCTTGGTAATCTTGGCTCTTAGATTTGGGATTACAAAAATCCCCTTGATGGTTAAACCTTTAGAGGAGGCCAGGGTCAGACCACAAGTGGTGGAAGCTGAGTTTGTAGTAGAAGAAGAACAAGAACAAGAGGAAGAAGATAAAGAATCCATATGCTCTGAATGAAGTGTCCGTAATGACACTTTATCTGAAGATATTGCTCATCTAATTCAAGTTGTACAACCAATTAAGAGGGAAGAAGAACAATCAGCTCCTAGTCCTATTAAAGAGGAGTAGTTGGAAGAGATCAAATTAGAGTTAAGGCCACTTGATGAAGAAAACATTATTAAAGATTTTTTTCTTTCATTTGAAGGGCCTGATTTGATTGATGAATCCATGATGAAGGAGAGATATCAAGAAGACCGTGCTTCCCCAAATAGTCCTCTAGAGCATTGGATCAAAGATTTTGATTTGAGAAAATTCATGCTAAAGGAAGAGGCTATCCAAGATCAAGTTAGTCTTCAAGCAACAACAGAGGAACTCCAGAGACAACAATGTGTTGCAATAAATTATAATGATACAAAAGCAACTTCATTGGATGTTTTAATCAATAACAATGAGTTGCATATTGTAGAGGAGTTCCATACTGCCATAGAGGAGGGAAAAGAGTACGAAGATCCCATCTCTTCCACACCATCCATCCAGGAAGGTCCATAGGAAGACTCCATTCTTGGAGTTGAATTTCAAAACCATGGGCACATTCAAAGGACCAGACCGTTCCCTATAAGGTACTTGGCATCATTGGAGCTAAGGGAGAAGCCAAAACTGGTCATGCCCACAACAAGGCATGGGATGATATACAGAGAACCAAAGGTCACCATCAACACCTCAGAAATCCAATTCCAATCAGCTTGAGGAGGTATTTTTGATTGATATAGTTTGGTTATTTGGGTGGAGGATCGGCCTCTTGTTGGTTTTTCACTCATAATAATAGCCATGTTCAACACCAAATCACATACATGGCTTCCTATTTTGAGAAAGAGAAGCTACTTCTCCCTGCCAGTTGCAGGATTTGTTTGAGTTCCCTTTTCTTCCGAGTTAGCATAGAATAGGTAGGTTTACTTTTAGAAGAAGTTCTTTCACACACTTTGCATATCCCACTTGGGGTGTGTATGATTTTCATTTTTGTACATAGGTGTTGTGGTGTTTTGTTGCTCTAAGGTTGTATCATTGTACAGTTTGATGTGCCTCCAAGGTGAATGTTGTAGCAGTCCATTTCAGGGATAGGTGAATGCTCCAGGTCAAGACAATTTTATACTCTCAGAAATCTCATCTTCAAGATTTTCTTACAAAAATTAAGAGCGTAGACAATGGGGAAGGTTCAAGGTCACCAAGTCGCAAGCATCCGGGTTCAAGTTTCAAAAGCAAGATCAATATTAGGCTATCATTCATGATCCATGCCTAATGGATACTTCCAAGGCTACTGGTCTCTTCATCTAGTAGGAAGATGGCCTTGAAAGTTTCCAAATTGTTATCTAAATAACCCTCCCAACTATTTGGATGACTTTTACTTTCACTCTAGCTCTGATGCTTCACATTTCAGGTTGTGCGCCCATAGGATTACTCATTTGGCACCATTTTTATAGGTTGTAGTCCTTTTGCACACTCCCCATGCCATGCAATTATTCTGCGCACCCCTCTGTAGATGCCTTCCAAATTGGATAAGTTTTGGGTCATCTGTCATGCACCCTCTTTCCTTTCTTTCATCACGTGCCCTTCGTTAGTTGGGTATACGTGCCCTGCTTCTATCTCTCCTTTCACATTCTTCTCCCCTTCCCATTTCCCCCCTTTCACCTCTTCCTCCCATTTACATGCCTTCTTTTTTCTCCCTTCAAACTCTATGCATGCACATCCTCTCTACTTTCCTCTCTCACACTTGCATCTTACCACGCACCATGCTTCCTTGTCACCTTTTTTCCACGCACCCTTGCACACCTTCTTGTTTATTCCTTCACATTCTTCTCTCCTTCCATTTTCCATCTTCCATCTAGCAGAAGTGTTCAATCAAGGCCCGAATTGGTTAAGTATGAAAAAGGCCAGCAGAAACCTACACGTCTCTTGGGTGCACTTTTGATATGGTGCAAAAAATCGGAGACCCCAAAAAAACACAGGATCTCCACGTGTCTAGGGCCCAGAAAATTTACACCAACCATTGAAAAATTCTATGAGCGAGTAAGGAAGGTAACATCAGCTTGGTGTAACTTCAAAGGTCCCAAATGAAAAAAGGTAGAAGTCCAAAGGTAGAACCCAAACGATCAGAGAAAGATTCATTAGCCATTAAAAAGGTATAACAGGCCAGTGGAATCCTCCACGTGCTTCATCGGTGCAACTTCAAAGGTAAAATATGGAGGCAGGTCCCAAATGAGCATTGGTCCCTCAATGTGTCTAGGGTAAGACATAGTGTCTTCACGAATAGAAAGGACTTCGGAGAACACAAAGGAAACAAGAAGGTCCATGGACGATGCCAAGTGTCCAATCGATGCAACTTCAAGAGTGAAAGGAGGGGGTGAAATATTAAGACACGTGAGGCTGCCATGTGGATCTTGCATGGATAGACTCTTTTAAATATTGTGAGCCCATGTTAAATGCCTAACCCTAACCTTCAGATAGCCATATATTTCAACTGGGAACTCATATTTGAGTGAGAGAGGAATTTTGGAAAGCTCTCGGCATCTGCTACTCACCTGCCACCATTAATGAAAAATGATAAATTTAGTCTGCCATTTTTGAGGCTGTTAGGTTTTTTACCTACCGCCATATTGAAGTATGGGCCTCCTTTCTTTCCCAGCAAGGAACATCACATGGAGGCATGGGTTTTATAGTGGAACTCGTCATGGTTGGAGTAGGTGAGTTCAATGTAATATTGGGGTGGTTGAAGTAGGATTCAAATTCTTCTCTCCTTTCCCTCTCATTTCTTCCTATATATTGTAAAGGAGGGGCATTTTTCTAAATATTGGTCATTCTTCTCTCCTACCTCCCTCTCTCTTTCTTCCCTAGGGTGGAATGTGGAGTTTAATCCTCCTCTCTTGGATTTGTAATGGCATTTTTTTGCCTCTTTCCCACTGATGATGTACTGTGTGAACTCATGGAGTAATAAAATATATTTTGTGATGCATTTTGTCCATTCTTCCTTATTTTATTTTCTCTTCTTTCCTCTCACCATTTCAAGGTATCTCATTGTGCATACTTTTGATGTCTATTGTAGGTTTTGAGAGTTGTTTTTAATGGGTTTGAAGTGGTGTTCTGTGTGAAATTTATCTTTGGTTTGTGATGCATCCTTTCCATCCTCCACATTTCTCACCTCTCTTCTCTTCACGTAGTTGGATTTGTGATCAACAACCCTCCTTTTCTTGGTTCTATCACCAATGTAGTGTAGGATTTCTTTATTTTCATGCTCTTTCTCTCTCTCTGTCTCCTTGGAATTGTTAGATTAGGAGTAGATAGTCACATTTCCTTCCATAGAAGTAGTTTAGCATTAGGATTAGGAAGAAGAACCAACTTTCTCTGGAGGTCTATCTCAAGTAGCAAGTCCCACAACTTGGAGATAGTGCCCATTTTATATAATCACACCGAGAGTATCAACCCATCGAGTTGTAGAAATTTAGGGGTGCTTTATGATTTTGCATCAACACTCACTGCAAACTCAATGAACACATTAAAACACACATCGTCTGACAATGTGAATCAACTACTCAATAAATGATTAATAAAATCTATGCTATCATATCATCATCATGGAATCGTAAATGCGAAAACATGCATAATTACATACTATTTACCATGAGTTATCCATAGAGATAAATATAAATGACATACATCCCTATAATCCAAACATGTGACTAAACTAAGTATCTAACATATATCACTTAGGTCCAAACAACATCACAATAAATTAGTATCCACAACATCTAATGAAAGGTGTCAACATACTAATCAAGTCAAAATGGCGATACACGCCTATATCGCCACACATGTCCAAGTAGGTCAAATATCATAACATAATGTCCAAAATATATCAAATCCCTATAAAATCATGTCTATGAATAAATAAGTCAGTAGATAACTGAGGCTATAAAAATGTGGGCACTACATGTAATTTAAATTTGAAATTTCTCTCACCCACTTCCCACTTACTTTTTGTAGGAATGAATCTCATCCATTGGATGGATTCATTTAGATCCATTGGATTTAGGGATCCATCTAACCCTAAACTTTGTTATGAAAGAGCTCTTTTTCCTTTAATTTGACTTGTTGTTTCTTCTTTTTGTTTTGCAGATTGATGGAGGAGGAGGTGGAAGCCATGGGAGATAAGCTCAATCTCATTGAAGAACAAAAATATCCTTTTATTAAGGGTTCCATTTATACCCTCATGTAAGGTTTGCAATTATTATTATTATTTATTTGTTTATCTCATTATTTTTGTATTTTCCCAAATGGGCATATGGGTATTTACCCTATTTTAGTGCAATAAGTAAAATGGTGTATGTATATACTTGGAAAAAACACACACACACACACACACACACACACATACATACATACATACATACATACATATATATATATATATATATATATATATATATATATATATATATATATATATATATATATATATATATATATATATATATATATATATGTATGTATGTATGTATATATACAAATGTGTGTGTGTGTGTATGCATGTATATATTTTATTAAAATTATTAAAACCCAAAATAAAAATATGGTATTATTATACAAATACCAAGAAATATATATATATATATAGATATATATATATATATATATAATGGTATAAATTTGTTAAAAAAATGTGAATGATCGGTTTACATAGGTTATGAAGAGATTCAAATGCACACAGTCTTAAAATAGTGATCGAGGATTATAATTGGTAGTGAATGTTATTTGGGTTGGGGGAGGGTCGTGGACCCCACCCCCATCCCATTTATTAATGGGGTGGGGGTGGGGTTGATAACCCTGTTGGTGCTCAAATTAGTCTTGCCCCATTTGCCATTAAAATCCCTCAGTTTACGGCCTTTGTCACATTTTATCTCCCTGTGTTGTGTTTGAAAATACTATGTCCTCCATTTGGTTGCTTTGATCAGTCCCTTCCTGGGTTGAGGATCACTTAAATATCCAGAATTGTTTTTTCGTTTCTCTGTCCATCTGAAGGAGTCGAAAATTGGGTGTAAAACTCAGTTGTCCATTTCTTTCCATTTTCCGTAGTCGGGAATTGTTGTCCTTGTCATTTTTATCCCAAATACATGAAAAAACATGAATAGATGTAGCTTAGAGGATTATGTTTGAACCTTGTAACATTTCTAGGTTCTCTATCCTTGAAGAAAATTTCATCTCCGGCTAAAACAGTTGTTTTCCTGCATTTTTATGGTTTGACTGGTGTGTTTTCCTAGTTGCACCGGTAGGACACATGGACAATTCCGCTACTTTTCTCAGACTTAGACAAAATTTTCATGCAGCTAGAATAGGTTTTGGCGGTAACGAGAGACACGTGGTGAGCCCACACTCATTCAGGGTCTCCGCTCTTGGGTACCATCTTGAAATTACGCCATATAGACACATGGAGGCTTCCGCCGAGTCTTCCCATACTTAGAATTTTTCAAATGATTTTGAGAGGCCTGGGACATGTGGAGGGGCCCCACATGTTTGGGGATCGGCCCTTGTATTTTATTTTAAAGAAGTTCCAGGAGGAAACTTGGAGGCTTCCGCTCACTCTATCTTTTTCTTGGACTTTTCAACGGCCAAAGGAGACTACCTCGAACCCTAGACACATGGCACCTTCTACCGAGCCTTCAACTTTTAACAGATTCTTTTGGGCTAGGACATGTGGTGAGCCCATGCTCATTCAGAGGTCTCTACTTTTGGGGACCATCTCAAGATGTGCCATTGAGATGCATGGCATTTTGAAGAGTCAAAAGGCAGGGAAGCGGGCCATCGGAGGCAACTTGGATTTTTTGCCTCTTGTTGTCAAAAGGGTTAAAATCATCAAAATGACCTACAAGCCCGACAGAGTATAGTCAAAATTTGCTTTCAAATTCAACGGCGGAGGTGCGGACTTCTAGGGAAATTTGGAAAATTTTCCTTTTGTGAAAAAAGGGGTTAAAGTGTAAAAAGGAAGCATGTTTCCATTAGGACCCACATTGGGACACATGTCAGGCCCATTTTTGAAGGCAGAGGGGCGGAGAAAAATGAGAAATTTTACATTTTTTCAAAAAGTTGTAAAGTGTAAAAAGGAGCCCCCAGGCCCATTTGAACTTGAATCTCCCACGTGGACGGTCCAAATTCAAAAGGGAATTCAACGAAAATTGTGCATCTGTATCTGATTTTCTACCATTTTTACTCCAAAGCTCTTGGAGATGTGAGTTTTCATGATTTCGTGATGTCTCCTACATGCCAAACAGAGAGGAGAGTTAATTTGATATCTTGGTTTGGTGGGGAAGATCTGAAAATGTTTTTACCATTAAGCAGTGATCTCACTATCGGGTTCGATTTGATTTTCCAATATTTCCTTCCTTGGCATGCAAGAAACCATATTTGATAGATTAGAGGTGGAAGTAGTTGGTGCATGAGATGAAGAGTGATCTACTAGATGAAATAATTGAATGCTGGAGATATTTGAAGAGATTTTCTCTTTGAGCACTGACAAATTTTTTTGCAAATTTGATTCTGGGAATCATTATCAAAATCGTAACAAGCAATGGTACTTTGAATTTCTTTTGTTTTTGGGGAAAAATCTGTTGTAGAAAATGTTATAAATTGTATGAGTTTTTCATGTAAATGGTTGGAGGGTTAGAGGTCGAGATTTAATTTCTAAGAGAAAATTTTGACAGAGCCCATCCTTCTAAGAAACCATTTGAGAAACCCGTTTTATTTCTTTTTGTGTCAAATTTGATCATGTTAAGGTGGTTGCAAGTGTATAGTCATTGAAAAGCTCTGGGATTGTTCTAGAAAATTTCCCCTACTGATGAATTTCATCAAATTTGAGTAAATATGTGTTGATTTTGAACAAAATTATTTTTCTCCATTTCGAATGTCTATGAATAGTTTTTCTTGTTCCCATTGAAATCTTACATTGAAATCTTTGAGAATCACATAAGATATTATCCTTGTGATATTTTTTTGTGGCATTTGCAATTTCATTTATCAAAAGAGATTTCATTTGATAGTGAAATAAACATATTTAAAATCACTTTACTCCTAGCATGATTATAAGATTGTTTGTTAGTCTTTGAGGGTATCTTAGGCATGATGAAACAGAGGTTGATAATGTTTAGTTAAGTTTTTCAATTTGAGCCTTCATTTTGGATTCTTAAAGTTTGTGTGAAAACATGTTGATCTGGGCCTCCATTGAAGCACACCTTTTGGTTGAAGGAACATTTTAGCTATTCTGAAGCATTCTATTGATTTAGCCTTCTATTTTTGTAAAATCTCTCAAAGATTTGGCGAATCAAGTTCATTCTGCCTCACCTCCCACCAAAAATTCATTTAACAACAACCAATCTTACCCATACTACCCTTTTTGTCCTATGTGTGTACAAATGCATAATTTCTATTACCAAAACATGTAGAAGTAATCAGGTTTTCATTGCCTTTAGTAGCCTGAACCTTTCTTAGAAAATATCTCCATTATCTAGAGTGACAACTCGTGAGAGTTAGGTTGTTGTATTGATCATATTTTCTTCAAGGTCTCCTTAAATACTTTACAAGGAAGGACATCTCCATATCCTCCACAAACAGCAGGCTACAAAAGGGTCCTCTCACCCTGGTTGAAAGGTATAACCATAAAGTAGTGAGGATAGGTCAAATCCTCTTGAAGGTGCTACCCATTTCTCCACATCTGAGTGACAAATAGCAAATTACATTTCTTCCCCGCTACAAAATGAAACACTACATGATCTTCTTGTCTCTAAGCTTCCTGTCAAATCTATGATGTTTCCCAGCTTGTGAGGGAGAATCAATTTGGGTACCGACACCGAATTGGCGCCGTTTCTGGGGAACTGTTTTACATTTTTGGGGAACTATTTTATGTTGTTGGGAATTGATTTGCATTGTCAAGACTGATTTGTTGATTTATTTCTAGGTCATATCCATTTGGCCCGTCAATAACACTTGAATTATCAACATTCGGGAAATTTTGACTACAGTTCATATTCGGACCACAGTAAACTTTTCTTATATGCTCTAAGTACTAGTACATTGTTTCAACATCATCCTATGTTCAAGCCTGTAGGAATTGTTCAAAGTTACAAGTGTTGTGTATAATTTTTTTAGTTTTTATAGTTATTGCACTAAGTATCATTGATGAATCTAGGTAAAGGAAGGTCAGACCATTCCATTTCTAGTTTCTAGTGTTGACAGATATTTGACAGATCATATTTTAGTGCATTTTCACAACTAAGGTGGAAATCCTTAGTGGCGACTCCATGTTGGTCTATTTTTTATGAATACCAGTGTCTTAACCCCTTTTAAGTGAGATTTGTTACTAATATTTGCAAAGATGGAAGGAATAATATCTTTCTTTGCTAAGGACCCTACTAGGACATTATTTCCGAGCTAGGAAAAGTAAATTCAGGAGGAAGAAGATCCTGGAGAGTTGTTGGAGATCAACATTCAAGAAAAGAGATCTTCATTGATGAAAGTGATCGGCCTATCATTGAAGATTTCCATTCAAGTGCTTCTGAATGAGGTAGTATTTTTTTGGAATTGAATTCTCAATCTAGAGAGGGGCCTTCATTTTAATTTTAAAATTTTACTTTTCATTCTACCCCTATCTTTTCCAAAGTTGATAGGGTTTTCAAGAAGCGAATCCTTTAGGGGATATCCATTTTGAAAGTTATACTCCTCTATTTCAAATACCCCATTTCCCTTATTAGTTTGATTCTTCCCTAAGGTCACCTCCTCAAAACAACATGGCCCATCCCCAAAATAGACCTCCATTTGTTATAAATACCTTTTTCCTATAAATTTTAGAGGGATGGCTGGTTATCCAAATGCAGTTCCCAAGATGTAAGAAATAGATTTTCAAATTTCAAAGGAAATAATGTTATAACCGGTGATCAACATTTAAATCTTTTTATCAACATGATGGAAGACTTTGAGATTGAATATGAAGATGTATATATCAAATTTTTATCCATGCTTTGGAAGATGATGTAAGTGACTAGTATAAATATTTTCAGACAATTCCATTGATTCTTGGATGAGAGATGATTAATGCATTTAGATTGCAATATGGTGATAAAATAGACCTAGGTTTCTTTTATCAGAGTTTGAAAATATCAAGAAGAATCCTAATGAATCAGTGCATGATTTCAACACAAGATTTAACAAGACCTTGAGGATATTTCCTATTAATTTGAGGCCATGTGATGAATCATGTCTAATAAAGTATTCAAATGCATTTGATAAGAAAGTTTCTTAATACTTGAGGGAAAAAACCCTACCAATTTGAGGCAGGCCTTCACCATGGCTGCAAATTGAGAACAACATCAAGGCAATTGGAAAACCTCCTAAGAGGGAGGGTGTGAAACTAGTTAACCCATAAAAACCTCAAGCAAGTAAGGCCGTTGAATTGGAGGAAGATGTGAAAAAAATGGCGGGGGCTGCCAAAGAAATCTCATACAAATTAGACCAGATAGAGAAAAGGATTGGGAAAAGTTCACAATGCTAGCAAAAGCAACAAGGCCAAGACAGATTTGTAAATCATCATAGAAATGATCAGAGATCTGATGATAGAGGCAAGGGAACTGTTGGATTTTGAAATAAATAGTCCCAGACTAGGGAAAAAGAATGGTACCTAAACCTTTTCTTTGCGAGTTGTTGTTGTTGTTGAAGAAATAGATGTAATTGATTGGTGTGATAGATGTTTCATGCCCCATGCTCCATGTGAAGTAGATCAGCAAGAAGAAGAATAAGTTGATGATGATGATGATGATGTTTACATGATGGGTTGCTCCACGAGCTTACAACAAGGAGCAACTTTAACTGAAGTGATAAGTGCTCAAACTACTACAATTTTTTGGGATTGCATCCATCGGGTACCTCTTCTCCCTTCCTCTCATAATTTAGAAATAGATACATTGTACAAGATTTTGAAATACCTAATAATGAATTTGAATACTTAAGAGATTTAATGATAAATAAGTATGATGGAGGAATCCCATCAAAGGAGGATAGGTAGTTGTTGATGAATGTTGTTGTTGCCCAAGAGGAGTATAACACAAGAAGTAAATTTTTCAAAGGGGTAGGGCCTCAGGCCAAGCAAAAACTCCATTGCTTTCAAATATTCCTAAAGAGGCTCCTAAGAAAGATGCATCTGCCAAAGGCCTTGTTGTCCCAAACAAAATTCATACTCCTCCTCATGCCCAAACTATCAAAAATCTCGTGCCATCTAATGAGTTTGTCAATCTCCCTTCCAATGTTGCCTTGCCAAAGTATGTTCCTTATGATATTGCCCAAGTCTTGAGTCAGATAAAGATTTCTATTCCAATCATTGAGTTGCTTAGGATTCCTAAGCACAAGAAAAGGGCCTTTGAGTATTTGGGGCTGAAAGAGGAGAAGACTACCCTAGGAAGGAATGTAAACATTATGGAGACTCCTCCAATCATTGAAGAGCTAGAAACACCACCAAAGCATTAGAAGAACTAGGTGAACCACCTAAGGTTTATTTGGGGACATCCTTGGTGGATTCTCAGCTAAATGTAGATCCATTCTTCACTACTCGATCATTAAGGATAGATTGCTACACAACTATATGTTTGATTCAGGGGCATCATGCAATGTTATGCCTTTGGAAGTCATGAATGAGCTAGATATCAAATTAACAACAACATATGGGAAGTGCACTGCCATGGATTCCAGAGAAGTGCTAGTGGTGGGATGTGTGAAAGGTTTGGTGGTGCAACTTATAGCTTACCAGGTAAGAACATAAAACTTGATGTTGTTATTGTTGATTTCCCAGCCAAGTGGGGTATGTTGTTGTCTAGAAAATGGGCTGCAAGTGTTGGTGGGAGTGTTCAAATGGATATGTCCTATGCTACCATCCCAATTGAGGGCAGCCTTGTCAGGTTGTATGGAGAAAATAAGATGTTACACCTCATTGAAGACCCCAACAATGCATCTTATGAAGTGTTACACACAAGTGTTGATGTTGATAACTTCATTGGATTTATTGATGGGAAAGAGCACAAAATTGAAGAGTGCAAGTGTCTTGAATAGGAAGGCTCTCCTTGGAATTTATTGTTTGATGGAGCTTGTTCCAAGTTTGGAAATTGTGTTGGTGTTGTTTTGATTTCTCTAGGCCAGGAAGAGTTTGTTTTTTATTTCAAACTCAACTTTGAGTGCACTAACAACATTGCTGAATATGAAGCATTGTTATGAGGTTTGAGAATTGCTTGGAAATATGGTGTTAAGGACATCATTGTCAAAGGAGATTCAAAATTAATTGTCAAGGAAGTCAAAAAGCTTTATGCTACTAAGAATTAACGAATCTTTGGAGAAACTTTTCAAAGAGAAACGGATGTTACTTTTGCTGGTTACATTAATGATTTTATTGTTGTTTACCAAGATGATGTGACTGTGTTTTCTAGAAAGAGAGGTGATCACTTGCAGCACTTGGAAAAAATGTTGATAAGGTGTAGAGAGTATGGCATTTCACTCAATCCAAAGAAGTGCCATTTCAAAGTGCAGAAGACAAAATTGCTTGGTCACATTATGTCAAAAGAGGGGGTAGTGATTGATCCAAAAGGGTAGAGGCCATCAAAAAGGTCCCAATTCTAAGAACAAAGAAAGGAATTCAGTCTTTCTTTGGGAAAATAAACTTTATAAGAAGATTCATATCAAACTTTGCTGAGTTGACCATTCCAATTACTTTCATGCTAAAGAAGGACCAGGCTATCAAATGGGAAGAGGATTCCATTCAAGATTTCAATGGGATCAAAGAGGCATAAAAGCATGCCCCTGTTTTAGTAGCTCTAGACTATAAGAAGCCTTTTCAAATGTTTTCTTTTGCTTTAGAGAACACTGTTGCATCTGTCTTGTTGCAGAAGGATGATGAGAGACCAATTTCATTTTTCAGTAAGGCATTGCAAGGGGTTGAGTTGAAATACACCATTATGAAGAAACAAGCATTTTCCTTGGTAAAAGTAACAAATGTTTTTAGACCTTACATTTTGAGCTCTAAAGTTGTTGCTTATGTTCCCCACACCATGGTGAAATACATCTTATCAGAGATGGAGGTATTAATCAAAAGATGCAGATGAGTGAACAAGTTGTAGGAATATGACATGGATATCCAAACCATGAAGTTGGTGAGAGGTTTGGGATTAGCTAAGCTTATGGCTGAAAGAAACTTGCAAACCATTGAGGTGAATGAGGTAGAAGAAAGAAGGGTATATGTCCTTGAAAAGTTGATGAGTTCTGAATGGTACAAAGATATAATTTTTTATCTCAAACATCTATATTACCCTGATTATTTGAGTAAAAACCATAAAAGAGCTCTTAATTTGGCTTCCTATAAATATGTCATTACTAATTTTGGGTTAGCTTGAAGAACCACGAGGGAGTTCTCTTAAGGTGCACTACTAAATATGAAGCCCCTAAGATAATTTTTGATCTCCATGGAGGATTTTGTGGGGAAATTTTTATAGAAGAGTCACAACACACAAGATATTGAGAGCTGGTTATTAGTGGCCAACTCTCTTCAAGGATACAAATCTATTGGTTAGAAGATGTGAGATTTGCCAACATTTTTGGAAGGCCGAAAGCTTTAGGATCCCCTGCCTTTGCATCTGTATCAATTAAAGCCTCGTTTAAGAAATGGGAATGAATTTCATTGGTGAGATTTCAAACCCGTTGAGTCTTGGTCATAAGTGGCTTATTGTAGCCACTAATTACTTTACTAAGTTGGTGGAGGTAATCCCCACCAATAGAGCAACACACCAAATTGTCATGGACTACATGTTGAACCATATCATCTGTAGGTTTGGAGTTCCAATTAAAATTATTGCTGACAATGCCATGAGCTTTAGATCTAAACCTTTAGTGGAAATGTGTAAATAATATGGAATCAATTTGACATATGAATCTAACTACAATCCCCAAGGAAATGGAAAAGATGAGTCTAGTAATAAAAACTTGCTGAAGATTATTAGAACCTTGGAGCTTAACAAAAGGAAATGGAGTGTAATACCAGCTAAAATATACCACTTGAGACCTAGAACAACCTAGGTTTAGTTAGAAAATTATGGAATAATATTTTTTTAAGGGTGTTCATAAGGATTCAAGGATAATTAAACTCAGCAATTATCAAATCACCTTACAAAACACTAAGAGAGAGAAAGTTATCCCGAGCACAGTTAAAATTCCCTTAGGTGATAATCTACTATTTAAAATTGGATTAACACGAAGCCAAACAATTCTTAATTAAACTCAGGGGGGTAAGAAGATCCAAAAACAATTAAATACCCTAGGTATTTAATTCTATAAGCTTTCAACAATTAACAAGGTCTAATTGTAAGGGGAGAAAACACATTTAAACTAACAACACAAATTCTCACTTACCCACTCCCAGAACTCTCTTAAAAGATTCAACCTAATTTTTCTCATATGTAATGCACTCAAAAATTCCTAAAAAAATCCCATTAGATAGGAAATTTCCTCACCTTTCCAGTGATATAAAGAAGTCCTCCTAACTCCTCATATTGTCTAAGATATGAGCCAACGGGCTTTGGAATGAAATTTTTCCCCAAGAGCGAGGCTTGCGGAGGCCTTGAAGATAACTTTCACTGGAGGAGAAATGCAGGACCGGTGGAGTGGGGAAGCAAACTTTTCCCATACATGGTCCAACAAAGTGGGGAGGAACTTAGTGCTTATTACTTTTTGGGATAAATGGACAAACTACCTCTACGTTCCCGCGAGCCCGTAAGGGGACACGAGTCCAAATTTTAATCGGGGCGGGAAGGCGGGTCATCTGGAGACCAAGAGGAATTTTTGAATTTTATCTTAACAGGGAAAAAAGGGTCAAGTTTACCCACTCCTCTACCAACACTCAAAGATGCCACATGTCGGCCAACCATTGGTTGCAGTGTAGCAGGTCAGTGGAGAACTTAGGAAAAATTTGGCTTTAGAAGTGGAAAGAATTAAGGGTTAAAAGCACTCCACTCTTCCATCAATGCCTAAGGAAGCCACTTGGTAGTCCCTCATTAGCTACGGGTGGTGCCAAATTTTTAAAAAAATTAGTTTGTTAGCGCGAGCCCATGCGCCCACAAAGAGCTTTTCCAAACAATGGGTGGGGGTGTGGGGCCGTGGAGAAAGATAGGGAATTTTTCCAAAATTAGAAAATTTTTAAGTTAGTGGTTGTGGGCTTGTGCACTTGCGGAAATGCTTTCAAAAGTGTAAGGCTGGGGTGGTGGGGCCACGCGGAAAATTTTACTTTTCGAACATAGATTAGTTTTTAACAAAAAGATGGTTTTCAAGTTGGCGGAGTGGCGGGGGATGTAATTCCTTTAGCAATTTTGGGGAAAAAAAAAAGGAAATATTTTTCCCGTGGGTCTACCCAAGAATATTTTAATAATTAAATCTAATAGTTATAATATTTTTGAAACCAACTAAATTGAAAACTTCATAAGGCCATAAATTTTGATTGGGAAATCATTTTTTAGCAAACAAGGACTTTATAGAAAGCTCTCGACATCCTCTTTGCACAAAAACCTTAAGAATTTAATTTTGATAAAGTTTAAAGGGTCAATTTTGAGAAAACGTTTTGTTGTCACTTAAAAGTGAATTGGTCATTTTAACTTATGAATTTTTTTCAAATTTTTCATTCTTTCTCCTTCAACATGTCAAACAGACATGGAGGTTTGTATTTGGAAGAATGTGGGGCAGAAAACAAAGGTTGATTTTTTCGATTGCTTTGCATTTCAAATATTTCCAATGTTTACAGAGCAGAATACTTGCAATTTTAACTTTACTCGATTTGAAAGGTTCTTTAAATATTTCTTTAGTGGTTTAGTTTAGTTTATGGGTCATTATGATCTCATTAAGTCCAATTGAATATTTCATTTGTCTCTTATAGATTTGCAGGGTTGTTTTGGACATTTGACAAAAAGGAATTTGCAAGGTATACAATGAAGTAGAAATGAAGTTTGTACATTTCAAGAACAAGGACTGAACTATCTCTTTTTCCATGCAATAAAAAATTAAATTTATTCCATGCTAGTTTTAAATAGTTTTCTTTCCTTCAATCAAATTATAGAAACAAGAATGCAACTTCTATTATTATTATTTTTTAAATTAAACATTTCAAATGAGACAAAGCAGTGCAATATTTCTTCATATGTGCTTCCTTTTCACTTTTACAAACATAGATTTCAATGGAAATAATATCATATGAACAAGGAAAACACTTCTATTAATTGAAAGAAATCTCTTACAACTTCTTTCCCATTTATTTTCAAAATACAACATACCAAATGCATATATTTATTTTCTGTTCACAAAACCGAATACAAGATATATTCTTCCATAATAAATTAAAACTTTCATAGCTCAAAAAAATTAGTCTTTCCAACAAAATAATATACAAGATCATCCACTCCAAATTTGGACAGGGTTCCAATAAGAATAATCTCAACAAGGACTTTCAAACTTGTATTTTCCTCTACTCCGAATAGCAACATGAATATCCTCCTTTTTCTTTATTTCAATTTGATCACAATAGAACAGGGGGAAACTCAACGCTATCCACCCAACCAAGACATCCAATGACAAGGGAGAAACCATCCTTCATCATTGGCCCTCTATCCCCAACCACAATCAAAATAGACATGTTTTCCAACCCATGGTAACAACAGGATTCCACAACACACAAGTGAATTTCACATTTAAAATACAGTCCAAAGTAAAACTACAGTTTACAACCATAAAATAAAGACAACAAATAACACTTAGGATTCATTAAAATAGCCAAAGGAGCAAGAAACTATGGGGATGTTGCTTATTCCTCCCAAAGGGGAAATGGGTATCACCACCTAAGAAAAAACTGCCAAAATATATATCATTTCAAATCCCTGACATGCCTTTATGCCTCCCCCAAGTACCCCTTATTCCTCCCATTTCCTTATGCCTCCCCAACCTCTTATGGCACCCCATAATGAGTAAAGAAATGCAAGCTATTTCTTTTTACAATGTGGAACCGAAATCTCTACTCCTCGACACTTATACCTCCCTAAAACACTTATACCTCCCCATAAGAATACCCCATAGTCTTCTCCTACACCATTCCTAGGCCATCTACCCAACCAACCAAAAAAATAAAACAACACATTCAAACATTCAACCATTCACATATGCATAAAAATGAAAGGAGAGCATTTCCAAGAGCTAAGCTCTTACCTCTCCATGATGGAGTTTGTTCCAAGGTTCAAAAAAATATTTCCAATGCAAAACATAGTCCAAGATCAACAATCTACAAGCATGCAATATGCTCCAATATTCTCTAGAACCAAGAGCTCAAAACAGTAAAAGAATTCGCCCTAAATGAAGTATGCAAAAGTGAAGCAAAAAAAAACCCAAAAACAAGCTAAGGAATTTGAATATATAGAGAGAGGGAAGATAAGAGGATGAGGTGGATCCAAGTGGAATGCCACAACACACATCCTCAACTCCAACTCCTAATTCAACTTCAATCTTGAAGGAACAATAAATAAGTAGGTGAATAATATGACAACTTTACTTACACACTCAAATCAAGCCCACACCCCATAAGGAATGAAATTAAAACATGTAAGAAAAGTGCAATTAAAACATATAACTTTTCTTACAAATATTCATAATGAAGGCTATATTTAGACTCTCCAACCATAGGTAAGGTTGATATACAAATTTAAGAGGTATGGAACAAGTTTAACTTGTCCCACAAGCCTCCAAAATCAGCCTCTAAGGACAAATTTAGATTTCAAAATAAGGTGGAGTGTTTCATACTCCAAAATTTACTTACATATCTCTTACAAATCACTTACACTTATCTCACAACATTGAATAAAAGAGCCAAAAACTCCAATAATTACTTTTTATGTCCCAATTTGATTAATTAATTCTTAACAATATGATTAATCACATTAATTTACCACAATTAATAAATAATGAAAAGGGAAAGCACATCATTTATAAAACACATACATACTAAACAAAGGAACCAAATAAATAAACACACATAACCCTTGGTCACTGTAAAGGTGATCCCCATGGGAATCCCTAACAATAAACAAACACACACATGCACACACGAACAATACAAATTGCCATGGTGACCTTGTTGAATTCATCTAGAATTCCAATGTGGTTGTCTCCAATCCCCCAATGTTTGTTGTGATATTTTAACCTACAAAACACAATACCTCCTTCAGCCTCATGGCCATATCAGAACATCCAAATGAATATAAATATAATTTCAAAATCATCAATATATATATATATATATATATATATATATATATATATATATATATATGAATCACAACAACATCCAGACAATCAACAATATCACTTATGATTTCATCAACAACTATATCATCATCAATTTTAATTCAATTTTCTAGGTCTACTCAATATATCCAAATATCACATGTCCTAACAACATCCATAAATATATATAACCATGTCCAACAACATGTCAACATCTATATAAAACGTCTCTAACAATCATCATGCATCATATGTGAATCAAAGTCAATAATAGTCCATGCTCTAACATCTAATCATCATACTAAATTAAAACTATAATAGTGTCCATAATATAGTCAACAGTATCATAATCAATATCAAAAGGTGTCAAAGGGAAGTGGGCACTACATCCCCCTCCCATTAGACTCGACTTCCTCCTGGTAGTCACTGGAAAGAGAGATAGGAACAAATGCAATAGAAAAAGGATCACTCCATTATGGGGTTTCTTACTTCAAACAAGTGTGGGTCTACAAAACCCAAGTTTGGTCCAATGTAATTCAGCAAGAAGAAGGGAGATTGTAAGGGATGAGTTCTATACTTTTTGCATGTAAGGCTACAAACATTTAAATCTAGAGAGTAACTTTATGCTATCAACCAAGATACAACACATAACAATATAACATGAAGAGGTCAAATGAGTCTCAAGAATATCCACCAAGTAGAGGAATAACATGGAGAATCTCATGAGTTTGAGAAGGACCACATAGTTTCCCAAGGAATACAACATTCTACAGTAACAAACTTTAAGGTTTCCACTAAGGTTAAATTATGCTTTCATAGTTCGTTGTTTAGACAAGGCTAGTAGAATCAACCAAGGCCAAAATTTTGTACGAGAGACATGTTTACTCAAGGTCCCACAACTTGAGGTCACACAAGATGAGGTTAATCAACAAGGAAGGACACCTAAATCAGCAAAACATTTACAATTGAGGAAACTATTTATGGAAAACACTTATATAACTCGAGAGGGTACAATCCAATTTTCATGGTAATACTAAGCAAATTCATGACCACAAGGTTTCCTATAGTCTGATTTTTACACTTTTGTTTTAAGAATCGAACACACCACACCAACCAAATCTAGAGATGTCAACCATTTAGCAAAATAAAAACATATATATCTCCCCTAGCAACTAACATATCAATACAAGAAGTACCATTCACAATAACACAATGGGATTCATTTATCTTATTTCTGGTCAAGCTCAGAATAACCATAAAGAGAGCACAAGAAACACCAAAGAGCACTCAAGATAGCTAGGGAGAAGAACAAGTAATAAGGGGTCCAACTACAATCCAAGGGTGCATTGTGACAAAATCAAATAACATCATCTTGCACTTTCCATCATAACAGAAGAGGGGCAACAATAACAAGGTGACACAAGAAAATATGAAGAAAAGAAGACTTCCCAAAGTTACTTTATATCCTTAACATATGTTTCCTTAATATTACAATATCTTAGGTCTCCAAGAACAAGACAACACACAAGGAGGTTTCTTATTAAACAAGAGGTAAGTCTCAATCCAAAAAGACCACAACTCACACTCATCGAGCTACGGGATGATAAGGGTATGATGACCCAAAATCTCACAAAGAAAGGCACATACATCTATGAACAAGAAAGTACTAAGTAACTAGTACACATTACTATCCACCAGGTGTTTCACAATTCCGGGTAGGTGATAGAACTACAGGTTCAACTATACATTGCACTCAATACACATAAATCTTACTTATTTTACAACTCAACTAATTAAGTCAAAAGTTGTAGTTTCGTTTGCTAAGCACATTCCTTTACAAGTTTTCTTAATTAAACTTTCTCCTATTATGACATCACAAGTTTTTTATAAGGACCACTAAGGGGCATGATATCTCGCCATTCTGTAAAGGTGAAAAAGAGAAAAAGTATTTATCTTACTCCTAGGGGAGGTAGATGGACAAATTTTCTCTTTCTGTTCTTCTACATGGTTTTATTTTCTATTAATCTACCAAGTTTAAAGCAAGGACCATTTTCTCTTTCTATGTTCCAGTTTATTTGATAAGCTTCAAGGCCAAATCCCCTCAATTATAGTTTTATGATGTTTTGGTGAGTCAAATTGTCAATTAAAAATTTAATGAGAAGGAAGGGTAAACATATCACACTATTACTTTTATGGGAGAGAGGTAATCAACACACCACATTTTTAATTCTAAGAAAACAAGGGACATTCAACATAGAAAACACATTATTAATTTTGTAAGAACTTGGAAACAATCAACCAACATGGATCACAACAATATTTCGAGATTTTTCCAATAATTACAAGTATCATAAAACAGTCCTAGTGGGTTTCTACAAGTTCTCAAAATAAGTTACAAGGAAGGCCCATTAAAGAAGCATAATTACTTTTATTGATCTACTAGGGTTTAACAATGTTTATTATTTTGGTAAAAAAATTTACTCACATGATAAGACAAGGAAAGTTTTCAAATCTACACCCATATTACCATAGGATACCATCAACCAAGCAATCAAAATGAAAAGGAAATATTTTAACTATAAGAACACCACATACTCACTAGAAAGCATCAAATGTAAGCAGCCAATCAACTATCTATTCAACATGGCTTTACGACCAAGAGTTACTGATTTCACAAGAAGAATCACATTATAAAATACCACCGAGATTAAATCATCAAGGTCTAATTACATTAACATCACTAGTGGCATGGTCCAAAAGACTCAAAGCATCCATAAGTGTCTCCATGTAGTCCAAAATTAATAGTTCATAGAGTGTTATTCATAGTAATTTAAAAAGTTAAGGAAAGGGTAGACTTATTTATAGGTCAAGAGGAAAAAAACACACTTAATTTACACAAAATACTTTCGAATGAGATTAATTCTAACCATAATTACCAATATGCATACAATCCACAAGTCACTACTTTATATACTGAAATAAGGAAATCCTGATAAAACGTAGCATGCCATCGAAGAAAAGCCACTACCAAACAAACACTTTTTTTTTCTAACATCCACAGCCAGCCAAAAGCATTATGATCCTAACATAATTCATCAACCCACAATTAAACACCTCTACTCCAATAAGGTTCAATCTCTTTCCGAATTGTAAGAGAATCACCACCACCACTAATAGACTACCAACTAGAATGCACAACACAACGAGCTCTCTATCTAGCAAGGTCGAGCAACGAAAAATTAACTCTAAGATCCTAGGCACATTAATATTCCTTTCTTCCAAAACCAAGGAAAAACTTAAAACACCTAAGAAGACATTCCAGGCACCTAGGGTGTACCCCCATATGACAAAATGTCACAAGGCAACAACGTATAACCATCTCAACAACATGCAAGAAGGAACCACGTAACGTTTAGCTAAGTAGCCAACAACATAATGAGCTCTGAGTCACTCATCAAAATAAAATCCAAGAAATGTCGACAATCAAGGAAAGTGGCTAAGTAAACGCATTGCAAAGTCTGAAAATTCTCGCAAAAATATAAATAAATAAAAGAGTCTCAGAGCTTCTCAATCCAATCATAAAATATGATGCTAGTCCTTGATAAAATAACACAACATTACAAATGTAAAAACAAAATTTAACACCACATTCAATCTGTAGCCCTTCATTGCCGCCAATAGGGGTTCTCTACCTCGAGGTCAGTTCCAAGGACACATACATAGGATTGGGTCATAAATGACACCCAGACTTAATGTCCACTCTCCCATACGGGTAACAAAATGAAAAACTAATAACCAAACCATCTTTCCTAACCACTGAAGGAAGGAAGCTCTAAACACTTCTAATTAACTCTTCCCAACCCCAGAACACAACCACTATTGTCCAACCATAAGAATCACACCATACAATTTATCATTCCAAAAACTTCAATAAGGAAGGGTCTCAAAAGGGCTTAACGCATCATACAATTAAATCAAGATTTAGGAATTATAAAACAACACATTTTTAAAGGAGAACCAAGTTTCCACCATACTAGAAGTTCACAAAAATAAATTTAATTTGACATTCTTAGTTACCTAGGTTTAGACAAAATGCCGCTAAGCGAGTACAACAATTCAAACAACTTATTACTTTATTATTATTTTAATTCTAGCAGTTCAAATGAACAGAGTAATGTAATATTTCTTCATATGTATTTCTTTTTCAATTTTCAAACAAGGTTGTTTTCTAAAAGTGTGCTAGGTTTACAGTTCATGTCTCAATTTTTCTAGCATGCTCAAGGGTCCAAGATTTGAACCCACGGCTCTGATACCAAGTGTAACACCCACTAAAATCTACCACTTGAGACCCAGAACAACCTAGGTTTAGTTAGAAAATTATGGAATAATTTTTTTAAAGGGTGTTCACAAGGCTTCAAGGATAATTAAACTCAACAATTATCAAATCATCTTACAAAACACTAAGAGAGAGAAAGTTATCCTGAGCAAAGTTAAAATTCCCTTAGGTGATAATCTACTATTTAAAATTGGATTAACACTAAGCCAAACAATTATTAATTAAACTCAGGGGGGTAAGAAGATCCAAAACAATTAAATACCCTAGGTATTTAATTCTACAAGGTTTCAACAATTAACAAGGTCTAATTGTAAGGGGGAGAAAACACATTTAAACTAACAGGGTAAATTCTCACTTACCCACTCCCATAACTCTCTTAAAATATTCAACCTAATTTTTATCATATGTAATGCACTAAAAACTTCCTAAAAACATTCCCATTAGATAGGAAATTTCCTCACCTTTCAGTGATATAAAGAAGTCCTCCTAACTCCTCATATTGTCCAAGATATGAGCCGACGGGCTTTGGGATGAAAATTTTCCCCAAGAGTGGGCTGCGGGCCTCAGAGATAAATTTCACCTGGAGGAGAAATGCGGACCAGTAGATAGGGGTGGGGAAGAAAAACTTTCCCATATGCGGGCTGGTGGAGTGGGGAGGAACTTAGTGATTTTGACTTTTTGGGATAAATGTGCAAGCGCCTCCGCGCTCACGAGCTAAGGGGACACAAATCTAAATTTTATCCGAGGTGGGAAGGTGGGTCACCAGAGACCAAGAGGAATTTTTGAATTTTATATTAACAAGGAAAAAAGGGTCAAGTTTACCCACTCCTTCACGGATGCTTAGAGATGCCACATGTCGACCAACCATTGGTTGCGGTGTGGCAGGGCGGTCGAAAACTTAGGAAAATTTTGAATTTAGAAGCAGAAAGACTTAAGAGTTAAAAGCACTCCACTCTTTTGTTGAAGCTTAAGGAAGCCACATGGCAGTCCCTCATTATCTATGGGGTGGTGGGCCAATAGAGAGAATTAATTTTTTTTTTCCAAGTTTCAAAAAAAAGTTAACTTTGTTAGCGTGAGCCCATGCACCCGTGAAAGAGCTTTTCCAAACAATGGGTGGGGGTGCGGGGCTGCGAGAGAAAGATAGGAATTTTTTCCAAAATTAGAAAAAGGTTAAGTTAGTGGTTGCGGGCCTACGTTCTGTAGAAATGATTCCAAAAGTGAAGGGCATGGTGGCGGGGTTGCGGGAAAATTTTCCAAATTTTTCTTTTGCGAACTTAGATTATTTTTGAAAAAAAGATGGTTTTCGGGTTGGCGAAGTGGCAAGGGATGTAATGCCTTTAGTAAATTTGGGAAAAAAGTGCAAAAGGAAATATTTTTCCCATGGTCCACCCAAGAATATTTTAATAATTAAATTTGACAGTTATAATATTTTGAAGCCAAATGAAGTGAAAACTTCAGAAGGCCATAACTTTTGATTGAGAACTCATTTTTTAGCAAACAAGGACTTTCTAGAAATCTCTTGACGTCCTCTTTGCACAGAAACCTTAAGAATTTAATTTTGATAAAGTTTTAAGGGTCAATTTTGAGAAAATGTTTTTCTATCACTTAAAAGTGAACTGGTCATTTTAACTTATAAATTTTGTTCAAATTTGTCATTCTTTCTCCTTCAACATGTCAAACAGACATGGAGGTTTGCATTTGGAAGAATGTGGGGCAGAAAACAAAGGTCAATTTGTTTGATTGATTTGCATTTCAAAAATTACCAATGTTTACACAATAGAATACCTACAATTTCGCCTTTACTCGATTTGAAAGGTTCTTTAAAAATTTCTTCAGTGTTTTAGTTTAGTTTGGGATCATTTATGATCTCATTAAGTCCAATTAAATATTTCATTTGTCTCTTATAGATTTGCAGGGTTGTTTTGGACATTTGATAAAAAGGAATTTGCAAAGTATACAATGAAGTAGAAATGAAGTTTGTACATTTCAAGAACAAAGATTAAACTATCTCTTTTGCCATGCAATAAAAACATTAAATTTATTCCATGCTAGTTTTAAATAGTTTTCTTTCCTTCAATAAAATGATAGAGACAAGAATGTAAATTATTATTTTTATTTAAAAAATTAAACATTTCAAATGAGACAGAGTAGTGTAATATTTCTTCATATGTGCTTCCTTTTCACTTTTACAAACAGATATTTCCTACTGTATATCAAACAAAAATTTCCAATGGAAATAATATCATATGAAAAAGAAAAACACTTCTATTAATTGAAAGGAATATCTTACAACTTCTTTCCCATTTATTTTCAAAATACAACATACCAAATGCATATCTTTCTTTTTTATTCATAGAACTGAATAAAAGATATATTCTTCCATAATCAATTACAACTTTCATAGCTCAAACAGAGTAGTCTTTCCAACACAATAATATACAAGATCATCCACTCCAAAGTGGGAAAGGGTTACAATAAGAATAATCTCAACAAGGACTGTCAAACTTGTCTTTTTCCTCTGCTAAAGAACAACATAAATATCCTCCATTTTCTTTATTTCAATTTGATCACAATAGAATAGGAAGAAAACAACGCTATCCACCCAACCAAGACATCCAATGACAAGGGAGAAGCCATCCTTCATCATTGGCCCCCGAGCCCCAACCACAATGTAATAAGAAATGTTTTCCAACACATGGCAACAACAGGATTCCACAACACACAAGCAAATTTCACATTTAAAATACAGTCCAAAGAAAAATTGTAGTTTACAACCATAGAATAAAGACAACAAACAACACTCAGGCTTCATTAAGAAAGCCAAAGGAGTAAGAAACTTTGGGGGATGTTGCTTATGCCTCTCAAAGGGGAAATGGGTATCACCACATGAGAACAAACTGCCAAAATATATATCATTTTAAATCCCTGACATGCCCTTATACCTCCCCAAGTACCCCTTATTCCTCCCATTTCCTTATGCCTCCCCAACCTCTTATGGCACCCCATAATAAGTAAAGAAATGCAAGCTATTTAGTTTTACAATGTGGAACCCAAATCCTAACTCACTCCACACTTATACCTCCCCACAAGAATACCCCATAGTCTTCTCCTACACCATTCCTAGGCCATCTACCCAACCAACCAACAAATAAAAAAACACATTCAAACATTCAACCATTCACATATGCATAAAAATGAAAGGAGAGAATTTCCAAGAGCTAAGGCTCTTACCTCTCCATGATGGAGTTTGTTTTAAGGTTCTAAAAAAACAAGCTTTCCAATGCAAAACATAGTCCAAGATCAACAATCTACAAGCATGCAACAGTCTCCAATAGTCTCCAAAAACAAGAGCTCAAAATAGTAAAAGAATTCACCCCAAATGATGTATGCAAAAGTGAAGCAAAAAAAAAAACCAAAAACAAGCTAAGGAATTTGAATATATAGTGAGGGAAGAGAAGAGGATGAGGTGGATCCAAGTGGGATGCCATAACACACATACTCAACTCCAACTCCGAAGTTAACTTCAATCTCGAAGGCACAATAAATAAGTAGGTGAATAATATGTCAGCTTTACTTACACACTCAAATCAAGCCCACACCCCATAAGGACTGAAATTAAAACATGTAAGAAAAGTGAAATTAAAACATACAACTTGTCTTACAAAAATGCATAATGAAGGCTAGATTTATACTCTCCAACCATAGGTAAGGTTGATATACAAATTTAAGAGGTATGGGACAAGTTTAACTTGTCCCACAAGCCTCCAAAATCAGCCTCCAAGGACAAATTCAGATTTCAAAAGAAGGTGGAGTGTTTCATACTCCAAAATTTACTTACATATCTCTTACACATTACTTACACTTATCTCACAACATTGAATAAAAGAGCCAAAAACTCCAATAATTACTTTCTTATGTCCCAATTTGATTAATTAATTCTTAACAATATGATTACTCACATTAATTTACCACAATTAATAAATAATGAAAAGGGAAAGCACATCACTTATAAAACACATACATACTAAACAAAGGAACCAAATAAATAAATACACAACCCTTGGTCACCTTTATAGGTGATCCCCATGGGAATCCCTAACAAATAAACATACACACACACACGAACAATACAAGTTGTCATGGTGACCTTGTTCACTTCATTTAGAATTCCAATGTGGTTGGTCTTTAATCCCCGATGTTTGTAGTGATATTTCAACCTGCAAAACACAATACCTCCTTCACCTCATGGCCATATCAGAGCGTCCAAGTTAATATAAATATAAATTAAAAATTATCAATATATATATGAATCACAACAACTTCCGGACAATCAATAATATCACTTACGATTTCATCAATAACTATATCATCATCAATTTTAATTCAATTTTCTAAGTCTCATTTGAATATATCCAAATATCACATGTCCTAATAACATCCATAAATATATATAACCATGTCCAACAACATGTCAACATCTATATAAAATGTCTCTAACAATCATCATGCATCATATGTGAATTAGAGTCAATAATAGTCCATGCTCTAACATCTAATCATCATACTAAATCAAAACTATAATAGTGTCCATAATATAGTCAGCAGTATCATAATCAATATCAAAAGGTGTCGAAGGGAAGTGGGCACTACATGGGGTGAGCAGTTGAAGTTTTCTATTTGGGCTGATCGAATTACTTTTAAAAGAACCACTTGAAAAAGTCCATTTGAGTTGGTGTATGGAACTCAGGCCCTGCTGCCCCTGGATATGCAATTATCATCATATCAGTTCATTCAATAACTAGAAGATCAAGATGTTAGTCCATATGATGCTCGCATTAACTAGATTGTTGAACTTGATGAAGAAAGGAGGGCATCCCACCAAAGGCATGTAAAGTTTAGAGAAAAATTGAAGAAGTTATTTGACAAGAAGGTCACTCCAAGAGCTTTCAACGTTGGAGATCTTGTGTTGTTATGGGATAGTATGCATGAAGATAAGGGTAAACATTATAAATTTGATGCATTATGGAAGGGCCCTTACTCCATTGACATTCGAATTGGTGAACATACCTTCTTCTTGAAAGACTTGGATGGGGAATTACTTGAATTACTTGTTAATGAAAGGCATTTGAAACATTTCCTTGATTGATTGCCCAAAATCAAAGTGAGCATCATCTGTATAGTGTATAGTTCATTGGTTGTTTTCTATCTTTTGTGTTTTTGTTCATTCTGGTCCTTGGTGACCTGGTTTTGCTGGTTTCTCAATTCATTTTTAGGAGATGGTTATGGTTTTCTGCTTTGAAAGTTGACTCCTTTGCCCAATGGATATTTTTGGCACTTGGTCTATTATTTGGTTCTTGTGGCACTCACAGGGAGTTCCCACCCCTAAACCGGAGCCGTTGTTGTGCTCAAATTAGTATCATCCCATTTTCCATTAAAATTCTTCAATTTACAGCCCCTGTCACATTTTATCTCTCCATTTTGTGTTTGAAAGGAATCTGTCCTCCATTTGGTTATTGTGATCGAGTCCCTTCTTGGGTTGAGGATCACTTAAAGATCCAAAATTATTTTTCTGTTTCTTTGTCCATCTGAAGGAGTCTAAAAATTGGGTGTAAAACTGGGATGTCCCTTTCTTTCTATTTTCTATAGTTGGGAAGTATTTTCCTTTTAATTTTTATCCCAAATATCTGAAGAAACATGAATAGATGTAGATCAGAGGATTATGTTTGAACCTTGGAACATTTCCAGGTTCTCTGTCCTTGAAGAAAATTTCATCTATGGGCTCAAATAGTTGTTTTCCTACATTTTTATGGTTTGACATGTGTGTTTTCTGGTCAAATTTACATCTATGCATCAGTGGAAACATGGCCCCTTTTGGTTGGATGTGTCTTAGTGGGGCACTTTAAAATTTTTTTGGCTCACACCGACCCAAAATTGTCCATGTGGAGGAATGACGCTCGTTTGAAGATTCAATTTTTGGTTTGGTCTTGGAATTACACCAGGAGGACACTTGGAGGATCCCTCTACTTTTCCCAGACTTAGACAAAATTTTCATGTAGCCAGTATAGGTTTTGGCGGGACAGGGATAGGTGGTGAGCCTGCACTCATTCAGGGTCTCCGTTCTTGGGCACCATCTTGAAATTACGCCATGGAGATACTTGGAGGCTTCCACTGGGTCTTCCCATACTTAGACTTTTTCAAACAATTTTGAGAGGCCTAGGACATGTTGAGGGACCGTGCATATTTGGGGACCGGCCCTTGAGTTTTATTTTAAATAAGCTTCAGGAGGACACTTGGATGCTTCCGTTCACTCTGTCTTTTACTTGGACTTTTCAACAGCCAAAGGAGACTGCCTTAGACCTTGGACACATGGCACCTTCCGCTGAGCCTTCAAATTTTAACATATTCTACCGGGCTAGGACACATGGTGAGCCTGTGCGCATTCAGGGTCTCTACTTTTGGGGACCATTTCAAGATGTGCCATTGAGACGTGTGGCCATCAGAGGTAACTTGGATTTTTTTCCTCTTGTTTTCAAAAGGGTTAAAATCATTAAAATGACCCACAAGCCCGATAGAGTATAGTCAAAATTTGCTTTGAAAGTCAACACAGAGGTGCGGACTTTGGGAAATTTAGAAAAATTCCTTTTGTGAAAAAAGGGGTTAAAGTGTAAAAAGGAAGTGCGTTTCCGCTGGGACCCACATTGGGACACGTGTCAGGCCCATTTTTCAAAGGTGGAGGGTGGAGCAAAATGAGAAATTTTGCATTTTTTCAAAAAGTTGTAAAGGGTAAAAAGGAGCCCCTAGGCCCATTTTAACTCGAATCTCCCACGTGGATGGTCCAAATTCAAAAGGGAAATCAACAGCAATTGTGCATTTGTATCTGATTTTCTGCCATTTTTACTCCAAAGCTCTTGGAGATGTGATTCTTCATGATTTCTTAATGTCTCCTACACGCCAAACAGAGAGGAGAGTTAATTTGATATCTTGGTTTGGTGGGGAAGATCTGAAAACTTCTTTTACCATTAAGCTGTGATCTGACTATTGGGTTTGATCTGATTTTCCAATCTTTCCTTCCTTGGCATACAGAAACTAGATTTGACATATTACAGTGGAAGTAGTTGGCACATGAGATGAAGAGTGATTTACCAGATGAAAGAATTGAATGCTGGAGATATTTGAAGAGATTTTCCCTCTGAGCACCTGAGAACATTTTTGAAAATCTGATTCTAATAACAAGCAATGGTACTTTGAATGTCTTTTGTTTTTGGGAAACTCTGTTGTAGAATTTTTTTAAATTACATGATTTTGTCCTATAAATGGTTAGAGGGTTAGAGGTTGGGATTTAATTTCTAATAGAAAAGTTTGACAGAGCCCATCTTTCTGAGAAACCCATTTTATTTCTTTTTGTTTTAAATTTTATCATGTCAAGGTGGTTGCAAGTGTACAGCCATTGACAAGCTCTGAGATTGTTCTAGAAAATTTCCCCTACTGATGAATTTAATCAAATTTGAGTAAATTTGTGTTGATTTTGAACAAAATTGTGTCTACTTCATTTCTGAATGTCTATGAATAGTTTTTCTTGTTCCCATTGAAATCTTACATTGAAATCTTTGTGAATCACACAAGATCTTATCCTTGTGATAGTTTGGTGGCATTTTTAATTTCATTTATCGAAGAGCTTTCATTTGATAGTGAAATAAACATATTTAAAATCACTTTACTCCTAACATGATTATAAGATTGTTTATTAGTATTTGAGGGTATCTTAGGCATGATGAAACAAAGGTTTATAATGTTTAGTTAATTTTTTGAATTTGAGCCTGCATTTTGGATTATTAAAGTTTGTGTGAAAACATGTTGATCTGGGCCTCCATTGAAGCACACCTTTGGGTTGAAGGAACATTTTAGCTATTTTGAAGCATTATGTTGATTTAGCCTTCTATTTTTGTAAAAGCTCTCAAATATTTGGTGAATCAAGTTCATTCTACCTCACCTCCCACCAAATATTCATTTAACAATAACCAATCTTACCTCATTGCCTTTAGTATCCACGAACCTTTCTTAGAAAATATCTCCATTATCTAGAGTGAAAACTCGTGAGAGTTAGGTTGTTGTATTAATCATATTTTCTTCAAGGTCTCCTTAAATACTTTAGAAGGAAGGACATCTCCATCTCCTCCACAAACAACAGGCTACAAAAGGGTCCTCTCACCCTGGTTAAAAGGAACAACCATAAAGTAGTGAGGATAGGTCAAATCCTCTTGAAGGTGCTACCCATTTCTCCACATCTGAGTGACAAAGAGAAAGCTGCATTTCTTCCCCGGCTACAAAATGACACACTACATGATCTGCTTGTCTCTAAGCTTCTTGTCAAATCTATGATGCTGCTTAGATTCTGAGGGAGAATCAATTTGGGTACCAACAGACCCTACCACCAACCCTTACCCTTATAAACTTTTACAGGTCATGGCCTATGCAATTCGGTAATACAATTTGCTATGTTTTTACTAACATTTTTATTTTTATTTAATATAAATACATACATACATACATACATACATACATACATACATACATACATACATATATATATTATATATATAATATCAATATTATTATTGATATCAATTTTAATACTATTTTAATATCAATACTATTATCAATAAGTAATAATATTTGTATTATTAATAGTATGAACTAATCTTAGTCTTATACTTAAAATTTCTTTTAAAACTTGATAGTAATATTACCAAGTGTTAATTTATAATTTTGCTTCATCCATCATTACCCTTTTTATATATTTGATTAAAAATAAAATTACTTTAACTTAACAACACATTTATATAATCAATTAGATCTATGGTCTACTTTGCAACTACGTAGTTCCCTTTCTCAGCTAGATTTTAAGGGATCAATATATTATTTGACAAGGTGAATAACAAACAATAAATTTAAGTGATTTTCCATCTACACATATAAATTTTAACTTTCCTTCAACCAATACAAGAAGATGAACAAATATAGTTTATCTTTCTATCGTATGCCTTTCAAATAATACAATAGGAATTAATATTTCTTTCCTTTACAATATACAAGTTTCAATCCTTCCCACAAGTAACTTCTAACATGATTTTCCAATAGTTTTAAAACAAAAAAACACACCTATTGAAGAAAGTTGTTTCCTTTTCAATCACATTTCAATGAACTTGATTCAATTTAACAATCTTATAGTCCCTCATTCCAACAAGTAATGAAATGATTTTCAAACTTTTGTTTTCATTTACAATAATAACTAAGATTACATTTTGATAATAAAACAACTAAAAACTTCAATTTAAACAAATACAAGGTTACAATCCATCCATACACAATGGAGACAACATGATAAAATATAACAAGAGAGTTTTTATTCTTTCTCCAAATTCTAAAAGAAACATGACTCGTCCTTTGAGCTCCACCTTCTTCCAAGATAAAATACACAATGGAGTAGGAAACACTCTCCACCCAACCATTACTCTAATGAGGAAGTGAAGCATACTTCCTCATTGTACCCTCAGCCCCAACAATGAGACAATATGGAATATTTGACAACCATGGCAACAAGGACAAGGCTTCCACATTTACTTTAAACAATATTCACACAAGAAAATAACCACAAAAAATTCATTTTTAAACACAAAAACTTTGAAAAACAATGGCTCTCAAACAAGCCAAGTAGAGAAAAGAATATGGGTATACCCTTGTGCCTCCCAAGGGTTTGGATTCCCACCTCAAAAACCACCAAAACACAAGCAAACCCAACATCTTTTATGCCTACCTACAAGTAAAAATACCTCTTATGCCACCCTCACTTTTATACCTTCCTCTCTCTTATGTCTCCCACAATGAAAAAATACAGGATGAGAACAAGGTGGAGCACCCAACCCACTCCCTCCTAAATACCTAAGAGAAACTCTTATGCCTCCCAAAAATACATCCCCATTTCACTTTCTCATACACATCCTAAGGGTATTTCACTACCCAACACATCATGCAATACAACATTCATTCAACACATAAACAAATAAGAAAGAGAAGAAAACAAAAGTGTGAAGACCCTACCTTTCCATAGCAAGAATCCACTCCAAAAGAAAGTTCCAAAAAAAATATCCAAGCTCAAGAAAATCCAAGCAATCTTCAACTCCAACAAGCACTCCAAAAAGTAAGCATTCCAAAAATGAGAGAGCCAAAACGAAGCAAGTAACCCCCAAAACATCTCAAAAATTATAATAAATAGAAAAGAGTGAGAGAGAGATGATGTGGCTCCATGTAGGATGCCACACCATTTCTTCTCCACCCCACATCACCAAGGTCAAACCCATACCCCAAAGCATAATAAATTGGTGGTTGGGGAAAATACCATCCTCTTACACACTCAACCCAACCCACACCCCTTAAGGATAAAATTAATTACCCATGTAAGAAAAGTGTAATTAACTGCCCTTTTCCTTCATTAAAACACAAAATAGGACCTAAAATAAGTCCCTCACATAATAGGCTAGGTGGGTGGGTGACTTTAAAAGGTATGGGACAAGTTTATCTTGTCCCATAAGTCTCCAAAATAGCCTAGAAGGTCAAAATCCGAATTTCACAAGGAATATTGAGTACACACTACCCCAAAGCAAATGTAATTCATTCCAAGCCAACACACATTAAGACTACTAACTCACATTTATTTCCCCCCCTTTTGTCACATCCTAATTAACACTAGATAAACACTTTTAAATTAACTTAAGAGGGGTGCAAAAAACAATTAATAAAAGTGACTCCACATGCACATAACAATACAATAACTCACAATTAAATAAAATCAACAAGACCAAATTAAAAACATTCCGAAGGTCAATTTTGAGGTCACCCCCTAATGGGGACCTCCTAACCAACTACAAAAAACATACAACATACGAATACACGTGTTGCCATGGTGACCTGTTGCCAATACTCCATATTCTTTCATTGTTGGTCTCCTATCTCGCTTTGGTTTATTGTGTTGCGAACACCTGCAAAATTCAAGACAATACCTTTCTGGCCTCGTGGCCATATTAACAACATTGAAATAATAAAAATACATGCATATACATACAATCAATTATCATAACTAAACTATCTCATAACAATTAATTTTCCATCTTTCACAATTTCAATTATTTCAATTTCATTACTTTATCATCTAGCAATAAGATCATGACATCAAATATATCATCTAGAATCATATAATTATTGAAATAAATGAATTAGTCCAATATGATCTCAAAATAAACAATTCAATATATCCAAACATGCATATAATCCATCCTATAAATCATGTCAGAAGTCTATCATCCATACTGTCTATAAGTTAACTAATCAAAATAACAATGTCCATCTATCAATATCTAAACTATGATAGAAAAGTCCATTACTCTAGTCTATGCTAAGCAACATCATAATCATATAAATTTTGAAGAGGAGTGGGCACTACATTCCCTCCCCTTAGACTCAAATTCCTCCTGGAAGTTACTACAAGAAATGTGGTAACTGTGCTCTCAGAGGCATGGCATCCTCCCACGTAGTTGTTGTCTTGTCGTATCTATCCCACTGAACTCAAACATGATCAATATATTTTCCTTGAAGGCCTAGGTTCCTACACTCTAAAATATGGATGGGCTCCACCATCATCTAGTCCTGATCCTACATGTGCAATAAGGACCAATATAATACATAAGAAGGATTTGTAATATATATCCTAAGCACAAAAACATGAAATACATCGTGGATGTGAGACAAGAATGGTGACAATGTTAGACATTAGGCTAAAGGACCGATAAGATCTCAAAGGGACCCACAAACCTAGGAGCAAGCTTAGATCCTTTTCCATAACTGGTAGGGATATTATGAGGCCTGACATGAAGAAACACCTTCATTCCCACCTAAAAACTATGATTTTTCTTTTGTTGATCTACATATTTCTTCTATTTTTCCTGAGGCTCCTGTAATCTCTATCGGATCATAACAACTTACTACTCTATATCTTGTAGTAAAGCTAGCCTAAGAGAAACCCTGTCCTCTAATCTACCCCAAATCAGTGGTGTCATGCACTCCCTACCATACAGTGCCTGAAAAGGATCCATGCCTATCGAACTCTAAATTTTTTTATTAGAGGAAAACTCCACCAAATACAAGTACTCCTCCCACCTCGACTGATGGTCCATGACGTACATCCTAAGCATGTCCTCCAAGATCTGATTCACCCACTTTGTCTGTCCATCTGTCTTAGGGTGATAAGCTATACTGAAGTTGATCTTCATCTTAAGAGCATGCTGCATGGTATTCCAGAAGTGAGAAGTGTACAAGGGATCATGATCACAAATGATCTTCCATGGAATCTCGTCTAATCTAAAAATCTCATCAAGGTATACTTGTGTCATTGCAGTAGCTATGTAGGTAGTTTCACCAGATAAAATTGAGCCACTTTCATCAATTTATCCACCATGACCATGATGGTGTTGTGGTGGTATCTTGATGTCGATAATCCAACTATGAAATCCATGGAAATGGTGTCCCATTTCCACTCTGGTATGGCATGAGGGAAGAGAAGGCTAGCTGGGTGTTGATGCTCAGACTTCACCTTCTAACACTCTAAATAGCATGACAAAAACCAAGCTATGTCTCTCCATAGTCCCCTCCAATGTTCCATCTGTCTCAAGGTGGCATGCAATGCATCTTCTTCACCTCGAGGTGGTCTCGAATAAGGTGCAAGATGATCCTCTGTCAAAATATCCTGTCTCAAGCCTCCATATCTAGGAACATATATCCAACCTCGTGCCCGAGAAGACCATCTACCTCTAAAGAAAATCCATTAAATATCCCCTCAAGGGGTTGTTATCTCAAATTTTCCCCCAAAAAAATTGATCAAACATGACCCTGTGCAGAAAAAAATCCAAGGGATGGTTCCATCGTACGAGCCCACACTTCAAATCCAAAAAATAGGTTGTAGACGAGATCTAAAATGGAGGAGAAGGGTCAGGGAAAGACTAAACAGTGTCATAAAAACCAAAGGCTCAAAGGAGAGAAATGGAGAAAGAATCAAAGTCTTTGGGATCTACAAATGATTCAGAATGAGCCCTAAAATTGGCTAAGTATGGAAGAATCAACGGAAGCCTCCATGTGCCTCATCGACGCATCTCCAAGGGTTAAACTCAAAAAAATAGACTCAAATGAGCACGGAGATTCCACGTGTCCCAAGCCTAAAAAGGGATAGAGATGGCCATTGAAAAGTAAAAATAAGTGGAAAGAACCATGTGTCAGCTCAACGCAATTTCAAGATGGGAGCCCAAGGCGGAGACTCAAAATTGCACCAGCTCTCCATGTGGCTAGGGTTCAATAGAAGTCAAATGGAAAGTAGGCCCTAATTAGTTAAATATAAGAGTGCAGGAGAAAGGTGCCACGTGTCTTAACAGTGCACATTCAAAGGCACGGCCGAAAGTGGAGACTCAAATAAGCGTGAGGCTTCCACATGTCTAAGATTCAAGAAAAGCATCGGCTTGAATTGGCTAAGTATTGTGGACACGTGGAAGGAACCTCATGTCAGCCTAACACATCTTTAAAGATAAATCCAAAAGTGGGTCCTTAGACAAGTGCTAGCCTTCCATGTATCCTAGGTCTAAAAAGGGACAAAGTCGACAGTTGAAAAGTCAACAAAAGGGAAATATCCAGAGAATCCTCCACGTGCCATCATGGCATACCTTCAAAGGTAGAATCTAAGGAAAGTTCCAAGAATGCGCTAGCCTTCCACATGTCCCAAGGTCCAAAAGGTGAGTTTACCATTGAAAACTCCAACACTAGGAGACAGAGCCACGTGTCAGTACAATGCTCTTTCAAGGGGCCATTTCAAAATCAGTTTCCAAACATGCGTGAAGCCTCCACGTGTCCCGGGTCGGACACAATGCCTCTGCCAGTAGAAAGAACTCACGTAGGATATAAAGGAAATTGGGGAGCCCACAGACGATGCCATGTGTCTCATGGGTGCAATTTCAAGAGCAAGGGTAGGGAAAAAATCTCATATGAGCATGGGGTTGCCACGTGGCCCCGGTATTGATAGACCCTTGTGTATTGCATGAGCCGCTCTAAGCACTGACCCGAGGAATTTCAGATGGCCATATATTTTTATTAAAAGCTCATATTTTTGTGGGAGAGGACTATTTGGAAATATCTCGACCCCCTACATGCCATGAAATTATGATAATTTAAATTTGGCAAGGCTAGGTGGGTGAAAAATTGGGAAATGTATTCATGCCATTAATATAAGATCCAATCGCTCCAACAACCAGATCGGATTTGATCCGATCCTCATTATTCCTCCTTCAACGTGAAAAACAAACATAGAACATCGATGCAACAGATTATGGGTGGATTCACAACGACATTAATGGCTAGTAGCTAAGCTCCAAATCAAGTTTCTCACTTCTTTTCTCCTTCTCCCTTCACTGTTTCTATAAAAGGAGAATTTTAGCTCCTTGTAAATGTTGGACATTTATGTTTTTGCACCCTCCCTTCTTCCCTTGTCTGCAAGTGAATTTTTGGAGTTCTCCAAACCTCCCATTCAAGTTGTAATGCAAAGTTTTACCTCTTGGTCACTATAATGTACTATATCAACTCTGGAGTAATAATATATGTCTGTGGATGATTCTTGACCCTCTCATGTGTTCATTATTTCCTTCTAATATCTCATTATAGTTTGGTTATCTGTGTAGGGTAGTTGCATTACATTTCTATGGTCTGTGTTAAATTCCAAAAGGGGTGTCGAACATTCCTTTGGTGCATCACCTCATTATCTTAGGTTTATTTTCTCACATATTCTCAACCCTGTCTCCTTGGTAAGATAGTGTAGGTTTAGAATAGATCCTCTATAATTTACTTGTGTGCACCTGAACAGAGGAATAGGAAACAACCTTAATCCAGAGCTCTCTCAACTCATAAGGTCCCACACTTTGAGAGATGCTCCATGTTGTGCAATCACATTAAGAGTCTCAAACCATTTGGTTGCAAACATTCAAGGGTGTTGTGATTTTGCACTAATATTTTTGGCACACCCGGTGGGACCAAGAGGTCTCCATTTTATTGCAGCAAGATTTATGTGCACTTGTTACAAGTTTTCATCTTTTAAGAAGCTTTGAAATTACACATCTGGAGACTCCAAAGGAATCAGAGTCCACTAGTTTTAGCAGCCCAGGCTTGGAAGATTCATGAGAAGAATCCATACTAGATCGAGAACTAGAGAAGAAGGATTGTTTTTCTATCGAACTTATCCCCAGAAAGAGGGAGAAGAGGGAGAAGAGCCCAGAGGTCTCCATCTCTACCAAATAGAACCTTGTCAACACTTCCTCCTGGTGGGATGTTCATTCAATCAACAAGGGTTCTCAAGCCAATCATAATGGCACAACCACCCAACCCCTATGTCAACTTCACTAGTAGCAACCCACTCACCCTTAATGCACAAAATCCAATCCTAGTTACAGCATTAAAGAGCATCCCATACTTCACTGGAGAGAACTAGAATTCTCCTAGTGACCACATTCAAGACATTGCAAATGTCTGCGCAATTCATGAGATCATTGAGATGGACATTGTAGTCAAGTTACTAGCCTCTTCACTCAAGGGTAAGGCTTCACAATGGTTCAGGAGTCTAACAACAGGCTCCATTTAGACTTGGGACCATCTGTGTAGAGCTCTCCACAACCAATTTGGAGAAAAGGGAGATAACCTGTCCTTGTTAGAGAATTTAACAACCATCAAGAGGGCCCCCAATGAACAATTGATAGATTTCAACTTCAGATTCCAAAGGACCTAGGATAGAATTCCATTGGCTGTAAGGCCCATAGATGAAGGTGATTTCTTATACTTTTCTAGAGCTCTAAATTATGATATTGCTTTAATGATTCATTCAATGGGAGGCACAATCTTACCTGCAACCTGTAACATTTCCATTAGAGCTGAAAATTGTTTAATTCAGGCTGACAAACTTGCTCCTAAGCCACCCATGCATCTATACCTAAAACTAGGAGATCCAAGGACTAGTCAGACACCCACATTAGCTCCTATACCTACTCCTAGGAATTAGAGTTCAGATGAAGCCTCCACCTCATCTTCTAACAACTCAAAAGAGATTTAAGAAGTTATGAAACAACATCAGAACCTAGGGAATGAACTAGTGACTATCAAGAGGCAACAGGCTCAGAGTTCTAAGCCATATCATTCTCAAGCTCAGTATCAGGCTTGTTGGTGCTGAATTCGATCTCACCCTGTTTGTCCTTGAAATTATTCTTTTTGCGAGGCTCTTTCGTATTTCCTATCTCCTGTGTTGATACATGAAAGCTATGGCCTTCATTTAGTTACCATGATTAGTCCTTTCCTTTGGTCGAGGATCACATTAAGTCAAGAATTTGTTTTCCATTCCTCTATCCATATGAAAGAATTTGTAACTGGGGTGTAATTTTGGGTCTTTTCCCTTCCTTCCATTTTTCCACAATCACATTTTGTTTTCCCTATCAATATTTGTCCCAATATCTATGGAAACATGGTCCTTTCTAATTGGATGTGGCTCGGTGGATCACATTTGGGCCTTATATCATTTCAAAATTCTTTGTCCTTAAAGAAAGATTCATTTCTAGGTGCAAATGGTGAATTTCCCTACATTTTACGGTTTGACGGGTGTGTTTTCCACATCAATTTATCTCTCAGAACCTTCAACTACGTGGTCCTTTCCATTTAGATGTACCTCGGATTGGCATTTTAAAACTCTAAGGCTCGCTTCAACTCAAGTCTTGGACACGTGGAGGGTTAGCGCTCATTTGAGGATCCACCTCAAGGCCCTACCTTAGCAATGGTGTGCCAAGGAGACACGTGGAGGTTTCCACTGGGCCTACCAGACTTAGAAATTTTTCATGCACGCAGTACAACTATGTCGAGACCATGGACATGTGGTAGGATGGCACTTTTTTAGAGTCTCCACTTTCGGGAGCCATCTCAAAGTTGCGCCAGGGAGACACGTGGAAGCTTCCACTGGCTCCTCTATATATTGAAACTTTTCAATCAATTTTCTAAGGCTTGGGACACATGGAGGGACCATGCCTATTTGGAGACACCTGCCCTGAACTTTATTTTGAAGAAGTTTTAGGAGGAAACTTGGAGGTTTCTGCTCACTCGCCCTTGCTTTGACTTTTTAATGGCCAAGAAAAACTATCTTGTACCCTAGACACATGGTGCCTTCCGTTGATCCTTCAAATTTTTCAACAACTTTGCTAGACTAATACATGTGGTGAGCTCATGTTCATTTAGGGCCTCTATTTTGGGGCACTATATCAAAAGAGTGCCATGGAGACACCTAGAGGCTTCCACAGGCTCCTTTTATACTAAGAATTTTCAAAGGCCAAAAGGTGTTTTTCTTGGGCCCAGGGCACGTGGAAGGTCCGCGCTTGTTTGGAAACTTGCCACTGTACCTCAAATTTGCAGTTGCACAAAAAAAAAACATGGATGGCTCTAATCTAGAGTTGAGAAGGGGCAGAATCAATGGTTTCTATGCATTTCACCTGTTTTTCCACTATTTTTTCTCCAAGAATCCTGGAGATGTGAATACGCATTGTTTTTCATCATTTTGATGAAATTCCTTGTCTTTTTCGTCTACAAAGTTCCATTAAATGGATTTAGAACTTAATTTATGAGTCCAAGAATTGTTAAGGTCGATATTTTGAAGTTGGAATTACTCGGGCACTTACAAAAATGTGAATTACCAGAGAAGATGAATGTGGGACAAAGTTACAGATGAAAGAGAAGGAAAAGGATGAAAAAGGTGTTGCCTCGAGGGTGAAAAGGATTACCTATAAGATCCAGCTATACAGAGCCTCTAGAAAATGATTAAAACATGATTTCTCACATGAAAAAACAAGAATGGTTAGGACTGTCAAAAATTGTGGCATGGCATCCCAATCATTAGTCGAGGGTCTGAGAAACGTGATAAGTTCCTAATTTTTCCACCAGGAAAATTTTGAGTATGAATTTGTTAAATGTCACTTTTTGAGGAAAATTCGCAACAAGAAAAGGTTCTCGAATATTCTTCTTTTGGGGGAAAATTGGGGATGAGTGAGCAAATGAAATGTATAAATGCAATAAGAATACTCTTGCAAAACGTCAGGGATTGAATTCTTAAGAGAAAATTTGATAGAGTGCATCTTCCTAAAGACCAATCCAAGAAACCTTTTAATTTCCTATGTTTTAGATTCCAATCATGTCAATTTGGTTGCATGAGTGTATAGCCATTAACAAGCTCTAAGAATTTTCAATGTAACTTTTCCCTGCTGATGAATCTAATCAATTTCGAGTTAATATGTGTCAATCTTGGAGTAATTTGTGTCTGCTTTATATATCAGAATGTGTACAAGTAGTTTTTCTCATTCCTATTTCAATTTTGTCTTAAAGTCCCTCCAAATCACATAGGATCTGGTCCTTATGATAGTTTAGTGGCATTTGCAATTTCATTTCAAGAAGAGCTTTCATCTTATAATGAGATAAACAATTTAAAATCACTTCACTGTCATTTGTTGATAAAGATTTTTGTAAGCCTTTGAGTGTATCTTAGCCATGAGGAACCAAGGGTCTTTGATGTTTTATTGATTCTTTAGCTCAAGAATTCATGTTAAATTCTTGGAGATTTTGTGAAATCGAGAAAATCTAGGCCTCCATTGATGCACACCTTTTGGTTGAAGGAATATTTTAGCTATTCCAAAGCTTAATGTCATCTAGCTTTCCAATTTTTGTGAAGTCTCTCAAAGATCTAGTATAATAAATTTTATCCAGCTTAATCTCCCACCAAATTATTCAAAAACAATGAATCCATCCTGAACTACCCCTGTTTTCCCTATGTGTCCAAAAATGTATAAATTCTACTACTAAAATATGCGAAGCAATCAGGATTCCATTATGTCTCTAGTAATCTTACCCCTATCTAGGAAATATGTCCATTATTTAGAAGTGACAACTCATGAGAGTTAAATTGTGGTGCATTGATCATATTTTCTCAGGGTCTCCTTTCATATTTGTACAAAGAAGGATATCTTCATTCTCATTCACTGACAGAGGTTACAAAATGAGTCCTCTCACCCTGGTCAAAATGCATGGCCTAAAGTAGTGAGGATAGATCAGATCCTTAACAAAGGTGCTATCCATTTCTCTGATGACTGAGTGAAAAATAGTCAAAAAAATTCTCTCCCAGCTACAAAATGACTTATAATATGATCTGTCTATCTTTCAATGTCTTGTTAAAATTGTGGTGCTACTTGGTCTCTAGGGGAGAATCAATTTAGATATCAACACCCGATTGACACCATTGGTGAGGATGAGTTTTTGATTTGTTGTCAGTTCATATTCATTTGGCCCATCAACAATACCATAATGGTGCCATTACCGAGGATGTTTTGAAATACTGGAACCTATTGTGTGGCAACAACACTAGAATGGCACCGTTGCCAGGGATGATTTATTGATTTGTTTCAGTTCATATCCATTTGGCCCGTCAACAACACCAGAATGGCACCGTTTTCGGGGACTCTTTGAAGTATTTTACAAATGTAGTATATACAGACCCTGGTAATATGTCTTACACATGTTGTGTGCTAATACATTGCTAAAACATCATTATCTATTCAGATCTGTAAGAATTGTTCAAAGTTGTAAGTTATGAGTGCAATATTTCTAGCTTATATAGTTATTGCACTAAATTTTGTATCATCATTGACAAATTTGGGTAGAAGAAGAAGCAAGATCTTGTAAGATTTGCATGAATCTAGTATTAATAGACATTTGATAGGTCTTTCATAGTGCATTTTCACAAACTAATGTGAAAATCCTTAGTGGCGACTCCTGTTGTTTAAATTCTTAATAAATACTAGTGTCTTAAAACATATCAAGTAATATTTTTCATTAATCTCTACAAAGCTAGAAGGAAGAAGATCTTTCTTCACCAAGGACCCTAGTAGAAGGTTGTTTCTAGAGTTGGGAAATTCTAATTCAGAAGGAAGAAGAATTTGGAAGGTTGTTGGAGATCAAGCATCAAGAAAAGAGATCTCCATTGGTGAAATTGATCAGCCTGTGATTGAAGATTGCAATACTTCCTCAAGTGCTTCTGAATCAGGTAGTCTCTTTGTAAATCTGAATTCTCCAACTGGAGAGGGTCCTTCTTTTGTATTTGAAATATTTGCATCTCATTTTGTCCTTGTATTCTCCAAAGCTGATAGGATCTTCCAAGAAATAGAGTTTTTAGAGAACATCCATTCTGAGAATTGTATTCATGTGCTCCATAGACCCCTCACTCCTCATCATTATGTTTCTCCTATAAGATCACCTCCCCAAAACAATATGGCCCAACCCCCACCTAGACCTCCATTTGTTGTGAACACTTTTGGTCCTATAGATTTCAGAGGTATGGTTGGATATCCAAATGTTGTGCCCCAAGATGTTAGAAATAGATTGCCTAAATTTCAAGGAAATAATGCCATTACTGGGGATCAACACTTAAATATTTTTTCAATATGATGGAGGAATTTGAAATAAAATTTGAGGATGTGTACATTAAATTTTTATCCATACTCTAGAAGAAGATGCAAGGGATTGGTATAAATATTTGCTAGATAATTCCATTGATTCTTGGATAGAAATGAAGAATGATTTTAGATTGCAGTATGGAGATAAAATAGACCCTAGGTTTCTTTTATCAGAATTTGAAAATATAAAAAAGAATCCTAATGAGTCTATTCATGACTTTAATACAAGGTTCAATAAGAACCTAAATAGGCTTCCTATGATCCTAAGGCCAAGTGATGTTTCTTTTTTAATAAAATACTCTGATGATTTTGATAAGAAAGATGCCTATTATTTAAGAGACAAGAACCCAACAACATTGAGGCGGGCCTTCACCATGGCTTTGTAGATTGAAAATAATATCAAATCAGTTGGTAAGCCTCCTAAGAGGCAAGGTATCAAGCTATTAAATCCAAAGAATCCTAAATCAAGTAAAGCTATGGATATTAAGGAAGTTGTAAAGAACTTTTCGGAGCTATATCAAAGAAATATCTTAGAAGCTAGACAAGGAAAATAAAGGAATTGGAAAAGGTTCTCAAGGTCAGCATAGGAAACAAGGACAAGATAGATTTGCAAATCATCCTATAAACGAACAGAGATCTGAAGACAGAGGTAAAGGACCCATGGGAGCTAGACTAACCCAAGCTAGGGAAAATAGAGTAGTTCTTGATCCTCTAAATGCCATATTTGTTCTTCGTTGAAGAGACAAATGAAATTGATTGGTGTGACAAATGTTTCTTACCCCACCCACCATGTGAAGTAGATCATCAAGTTGAAGAATCTGATGATGATGATAACACTGATGATGATGTATGCATGGTGGATTTCTCTACAAGCTCACAAGAAGGAGAAACTTAAATTGAAGTAATAAGTGTAAGAAGCTGTTGCAATTTTTTGGGATCACATTCACTAGATAACTCTTATTCCTCCCTCTCATACTTTAGAAATAAATATGGTACAAGCTTCTAAACTTCCTAATAATGATTTTGAGTACCTAAGAGCTCTAATGATTAAGAAGTATGATAGAGGAATCCCTTCCGTGAGGAGGATAGGTAGTTGTTAATGAATGATGTGGTTGACGATGAAAAGGAATATAATACCAAGAGAAAAGTTTTCAAAGGGACAAGACCTCAGGCTAAACCAAAAATTCCAGTGCCTACCAGGATCCCTAAGGAAACCCCTAATAGAGATGCATCTGGAAAAGGCTTTATCACCCAAAATAAAAGTTGTATTCCTCCCCATGCTCAAACTATAAAACATCTTGTGCCATCAGAAGAATTTGTAAACCTTCCTCCTAGCACTGCCTTACCCAAATATGTTCCTTGTGACATAGCACATATCTTGAGTCAGATCAAGATTTATGTTCCTATTATTGAATTTCTTAGAATCCCTGAGCATAGGAACAGAGCATTCAAATATTTGGGATTTAAAGAAGAAAATGTCACCCTAGGCAGAAATGTAAACAATGTTGAGGTTGCTCTTGCCATTGCAAAGTTGGAAAAACCCCAAGTACTAGAAGAATTAGGTGAGCCACTTGAAGTATATTTGGGAACATCCTTGATTGAGTCTCAGCTGAAGGTGGATCCATTTTTCACTACTTTGATTATTAAGGATAAGTTGTTACACAACTGTATGTTTGATTCTAGAGCATCATGCAATGTTATGCCTCTTAAGTTCATGAATGAGTTGGATCTCAAGGTAACAGTAACTTATAGGAAGTGCACTGCCGTGGATTCCAGAGAGGTTCCAGTGGTTGGATGTGTTAAGGGTTTGATGGTGCAACTTACAGCCTACCTAGGAAAGAAATTAAAGCTAGATGTTGTTGTTGTTGATTGCCCTGCCAAATGGGGAATGTTGTTATCAAGAAAATGGGCTGCTAGTGTGGATGGAAGTGTGCAAATGGACATGTCTTATGCCACCATACCAATTGAGGGAAGCCTTGTGAAGTTACTGGTGAAAATAAAATGGTATATCACATTGAGGACCCGAAAATGCTTCTTATGAAGTATTGCATGCAGATATTGATATTGATAACTCTGTGAGCTATGTTGTTTTCAAGGATTATGAGATTGATCAATGTAGATATCCTGAGAAGATTATTTTTCTTGGAACTTTGATGTTTGATGCAGCCTTGAGAGATGTTGAAAAAATTGACACAAGCACAAAGGATAAGCCTGAAAAAATATGGTCAGATAACAACTTGGATGGAAAAGAGAAACAATCATATGACCAGCTGTTAAAGAAATATCAGAACTGCTTAGCATGGTCATATCCAGAATCAAAAGCACTTAAAAAATTTTCTTGATTTTTTTCTTTGAATAAAGGTGCACACTTTGTTGTACAATGTATAGTCTTTTAGTTTCTTTTCTGCTCTCATGTTTTTCTATTTTGCTTCATCCTGGTCCTTAGCGGCTTTTTTTTTGGTTTCTCGGTTTGTCCTTGGGGAGTTGGTTATTATTGTTCGCTCTCTGTAAGCTTATTCTTTGATTCCATTGCCCAATGGTTTATTTTTGGCACTTGGTTTTCTATTTATTCTTGTGACACTCACAGGAGTGTCCATCTGAAGTTCCCTATACTTTACTGAGTTTGACATGTGTGTTTTCCCTCGGCACCTTGACTATGTGGTCCTTTCCATTTAGATGTGGCTTTATTGGGTATTTTGAAACTCTAAGGCCTTCTTTAATTCAATTCTTGGACATGTGGAGGGTTGGTGCTCATTTTAGGATCCGCCTCAGGGTCCTACCTTAGCGATTACGCCACCGAGACATGTAGAGGTTTCTTTTGGCCCACAGCCGAGACTTAGACATTTTTCATGTAATCGGTACAACTCTATTAGACCATGGACACATGGAAGGCCAGCTCTTATTTAGAGTCTCCACTTTCAAGTGCCATATCAAAGTTACGCTAAGGAGACACGTGGAGGCTTCCTTTGGCTCCTTTGTATACTAAAACTTTTCAAGAAATTTTCTAAGGCCTGAGACACGTGGAGGGACTGCTCTTGTTTGGAGACCTGCCCCTAAATTTTTGTTTGAAGAAGCGTCAGGAGGAAACTTGGATGTTTCTACTCACTCTTCCCTTGCTTGGAATTTTCAACAGCCAAGGAAAACTATCTCAGACCCTAGACACATGGCGCCTTTTGCTAATCCTTCAACTTTTTCATTAACTCTGCCAGATTGAGACACATCATGAGCTCGTGCTCGTTTGGGGCCTCTATTTTTTGGGCACTATATCAAAAGAGCACCATGGAGACACCTAGAGGCTTCCGCTGGATCCTTTTATACTAAGACTTTTCAAAGGCCAAAAGGAATTTTCTTGGGCCCAAGGCACGTGGAAGGCCCATGCTTGTTTGGAAACTTGCCACTGTACCTCACCTTTGCAATTGTGCTAAGAAAACACATGGATGGCTCTAATCTAGAGTTGAGAAGGGGCAAAATCAATAATTGTTGTGCATTTCACCTATTTTTCGCCATTTTTGCTCCAAGACTCTTGGAGATGTGAATACGCACTATTTTTCATCATTTTTGATGAAATTCCTTGTCATTTTTATCTGCAAAGTGCCATTGAATGGATTTAGAACTTAATTTGTGAGTCAAGAATTGTTAAGGTCAATATTTTAAAGTTGGAATTTCTCGGGCACTTGCAAAAAAATGAATTACCAAAGAAGTTGAATGCGGGACAGGATGAAAGAGAAGGAAAAGGATGAACAAGGTGTTTCCTTGAGGCGAAAATGATTACCTATCAGATCTAGCTGTATAGAGCCTCCAGAAAATGATTAAAATGGGGATTTCTCACATGACAGAATCAGAATGATTAGAAGGACTATCAAAAATTTGTGGCATGGCATCCTAGTCATTAGTCGAGGGTCTGAGAAATGTGACCAGTTCCTAATTTTTCCACCTGGTAGCTTTCGAGTATGAATTTGTTAAATGTCACTTTACGATGTAAATTGGTAACAAGGAAAGGTTCTTGAATATTCTTCTTTTGGGGGGTAATTGGGAATGAGTGAGAAAATGAAATGTATAAATTTAATGAGAATACTATTGCAAAATGTTGGGGTTGAATTCTTTAGAGAAAATTTGTGAGCCCATCTTCTAAGAGACCAATATGAGAAACTATTTAATTTCCCATGTTTTAGATTTCAATCATGTCAAGTTGGTTACGAGTGTACAACCATTGACAAGATCTCGAGACTGCATTCAAAGAAACTTTCCCATACTTGATGAATCTAATCAATTTGAGTTAATCTGTGTCAATCTTGGAGCAATTTGTGTCTGCTTTATTTTAGAATGTTTGCAAGTAGTTTTCCTCATTCTTGTTACAATATTGTGTTAAAGTCCCTCCGAATCACATACGATCTCATCCTTGTGATAGTTTAGTGGCATTTTTAATTTCATTTCAAGAAGAGCTTTCATCCTCTAGTGAGATAAACAATTTAAAATCACTTCTTGTCATTTGTTAATAAAGATTATCTGTAAGCCTTGAGTGTATCTTAGGTGCGAGGAACCAAGGGTGTTTGAATTTTTATTGAGTCTTTAGCTCAAGCCTTCATGTTAAATTCTTGGAGATTGTGTGAAACCATGAAAATTTGGGCCTCCATTGATGCACACCTTCTGGTTGAAGGAATATTTTAGCTATTCAAGCTTTCTATCATCTAGCTTTCTAATTTTTGTGAAGTCTCTCAAATATATTGTATAATAAATTTTATCTGCTTAATCTCCCACCAAAATTATTCAAAAACAATGAATCCATCTTGAACTACCCCTATTTTCCCTGTGTTTCCACAAATGTATAAATTCTACTGCTAAAATATACATAAGCAATCAAGATTCCATAATGTCTCTAGTAAGCTTAGCCCTATCTAGGAAATATCACCATTCTTTAGAAGTGACAACTCGTGAGGGTTAAATTGTGGTGCATTGATCTTTTTTTCTCTGGGTCTCCTTTCAAAAAAGAAGGATATATTCATTCTCCTTCATTTACAGAGGTTACAAAAAGAGTCCTCTCACCGTGGTCGAAAGGCATGGCCTAAAGCAGTGAGGATAGATCAAATCCTTAATGAATGTGTTATCCATTTATTTAATGTTTGAGTGATAAAGAGTCGAAAAATTCTCTCCCTGGCTATAAAACAACTTATAATATGATCTTTCCGTCTCTCAATGTCTTGTTAAAAAAGCGTGATGCTTCTCGGTCTCAGGGAGAATCAATTTGGATACCAACAAGGCTAGACCCCCATATCAGCAAAATAGACCACCAGCTCATGCTACAAATCAAAACCAAAACTAAGGACAACCTCAAGCTGCTAGGCCCTTCTAGTCATATGATCCAAACACAACTTCAATATCAAGGGATTTGGTTCCAACACAAAATAATATGGCACAAGAGTATGATTGATGTTTCCCATGAAATCAGCCATGTAACCAATCAATGTGTTTTAATGGTGTACTAAACTAGGACTTGATGGTACAGACCATTGGTGTGTCACAAGAGTCTAGCCAAGAGGAAAATCAGTATCAAGGAGTTCAACAAGAGGCTTCTCCAAGTGAATATATGCTTGTCAATTGGAAGGATGAAGATTTTTGTGGTATGAATCAAGCCCCTTCTCAAAGTGTAGCTGCCAATACACAATCCAAGAAAAGGAATATTGGAGAGGGACAATCACAAAACTTAAGTAATCCTCAACCCTCCATCACCCCACAAGGTATTGACACTCAGAATGTAACTCCCAATATGCGAGTCGGTCAATCCACCTTCCAAACCCACTCAGACACTGGATGTATCGACCCATGTGCAAGAGAAAAATGTACCAGGAAAAGGGTAGAAAAAGGATAGCTCATTTAACATCATTGAACAAATGAAGAAGACAAATGTGAATATTTTAATGTGGGAGTCATTGGCTATCCCAGGATAGAGAGATCTGTTGTAGACTACTATGGCCAATTGGTCAAGCTCAAATCAGCCCCCAACCAACAAGAGAAAGTGTTTACCAATGCAGCTCGGCCCGAGGGAAGCCATGGAAGACAACAAGGTAAGAATCTGAAGCCCCCTCCATTCTATGTTTCATTTATCATTGGAGACAAATTGGTACATAATTTCATGATTGATTTTGGGGCAAGTAGCTCTGTAATGCCAAAACAAATAACCGATCAGTTGGGTCTTTAATACGAAGTTATCTCTAGGGGCATAGTGCAATTAGATGGGACAACGGTAATGACAGTTGGAGTCATCAATGATTTCAGCCTCACACTGCACGCCTACCCCAATGTTATTATATTGCAAAAAATATAAGTCATATAATTTTCACCACATTTTACGTTGTGTTTATTGAGAGACTTCACTACTAAGATTGGAGGCTATCTTTCTGCTGATTGGTCGCACATGATTTTTAGAAAAAGGTACGGGGCTAAGGCTAAAATCAGATCTCGAGCCCATTGCAGACTACCATATTGAGTCTTATGTACCCATCCCAATCAATACCAATTGTTCATCTTTTGATCAGAAGGACCTCCCAAGCACTTGTGAAGAAAATACCAAGGTGGGGTGTATCCCAGACTTGACCCTTGACGAATGGATGAATAAGAGGCATGATTTTTACCCTTATAATTAAATGGAGGAATATGATCTAGGATTCTATTGTTTTCATGAGGGGGATCATCCTCTTCTTGACATCATTAATAAATACCACAAAGATGATAATGAAGTATGTCAATTATTCTTTGATGGCTCAAGAAGTAGAAAAGGAGCTGGAGGAGGAGCTATGCTATTTTCCCTCGAGGTATGAAATACTAATCAACTTTCCATTTCCAATTTTCCTATTCAAAAACATAGAATATTATAAGGCTTTGGTCTATGGAATGTACTAGGCAAGAAAAAGGGGTATAAGAAACGTTCAAGTGTTTGGCGACAGTGAACTAGTTGCTAGTCAGGTCCAAGGAAAAATGCTGCCAAGAACGACCTGTTAAAGAGCTACAAGAACTGGGTATGGGACCTCATCAAGGATTTTGAAGCATTCAACATCAATTCCATCCCAAGGAAGAAGAATGAAGTAGCAAATAGATTGGAAGCAATTGGGGAAGCCTTTGACGTTGTGGAGAGTATCAAGAGTGATAAATATCAGCCCGATATCAAGTTGGTTATGAGGCCAACCGTCCTAGAAAACAACACAAGTTGGAAAGTCCTCAAAAATGATTAACAAATTGTCAAATTTCTACAAGAAGAAGCTGAGTTCTCCTCTAGGAACCAAGAAAAGCTGGAGCAACAATATGGCAATCAAGTGGTGTAGCTAAGGACTAAAAAAATACCAAAGGGTCTTGTCACTTTGGAATCAATCTTCAACCCAAATGACCAATTCTAAAAGGAGAAGGTGAATATTTAGGTAAAGGGTGAAGATTCAGAGCCCATTTTCATAGAGGAAGGAAAAACATTATAGATTGGCAAGGTAAGCACTCAACAAGAAAAATATGAGTTTATTCAACTTTGTCAAGAGTTCCCAGATGTCTTTTCCTAGACTTACAAATATTTAAGAGGTTTCAACCCAAAGCTGGCACAACACACTATCAAAAGTTGGATCTAGGATCTAAGCATTTCGAGACAGAAGAAAAGGCCGATGAAATCCTCATATTGAGCATCTCATCAGAAAAGAGTTGAACAAGATAATTGAGGCCAGTATAATCTTCCCTATCAAGCATTCGATATGGGTTGAAAACTTGGTGCCCATGAGGAAAATAAAAGGAAAAATCAGACTTTGTGTGGACTTTCATGATCTAAACATAGCATCACTTAAGGATCACTATCCACTTCCATCAATGGAACAAATCTTATAGGTTGTAGCTGGCTCCGAGAGGTTTTCACTGCTAGACAGATACTCAGGCTACAATCAGATAATGGTGAAAGAAGAAGATCAATTCAAGACAACCTTCACCACCAAATGGGGTACATATTCTTATAATAAGATGCCATTTAGACTTTCAAATGCTTTGGAACAACATTCCAGCAAGCTATAGACATGGCATTCAAAGGATTGATCAATAATATGGTTCTGGTGAATCTATATGATATCACTGTCTTCTCAAAGAATGCCACAGATAATCTCTTCCACCTTAGACAGGTATTTCAGAGGTGTAGAAGGTTCAAAGTGTCATTAAACCCAAAGAAGTGTGTGTTCTTGCTCATGAGGGGAAATTTTTGGGCCACATTGTCTCGAGAGAAGGGTTGACAATTGATCCTAAAAGGGTTGAAGCCATCTAGACACTTCCATTTCCATAACAAAAAAATTCTCTCCAAATCTTCTTGGGGAGGATAAACTTTGATTATAGGTTTGTACCTGATTTTTCCAATCTTTTGAAACCTTTAACGATGATGTTAAAGAAGAGTCTTACATTTAAATGGATAGTAGAAGGCAAAGAGAGTTTTGAGGCCATCAAGCTTGCAATATCACGGGCTTCGACTCTTATTAACCCAGAATTCTCAAAAGACTTCATGTTATGATTTTGGAGGGTCATACACCATCTCAGCCATCTTAGTCCAACCCAACAAGGAAGGTTCAAAACATCCAATATCCCTCTTCAGTCAGAGCTTGGAGGACTATGAGGTAAAATAATCTTTCATTGAAAAACATGTCCTTGTTGTTATTAGAAACTTGAAGAAGTTCGACACTTGGTCTCAAACAATAAGATTCAACTGCTAGTATCCCATGTTGGTGTCAAGGATTTTCTCCTAAACAAGGGCTTAAATGAGAAGAGAGAAAGTTGGATCACTTGGGTAATGGAATATGACATTGAGATCAAGGTGACCAAACTAGTTCGTGGCAAGGGCTTGTGTGAGCAGCTCGCTTCCAAGCAACAAGATGAGTTAGTGGATGAAAAAGAGGTTGTCCTATTACTATGAAATGATCAAGATCAGATAGCTAATGATGCACCTATTCTATGTTGGACTCAAGCCTTCATGCATCATCTCCAAATAGGTTTGTACCCTCTAGAATGGATCAAATAAAAGAGGAGATACTTTAGGTTTCAATCCATCTCGTATGTGCTTGGTGGTGGTGTCTTGTTTAAGAAGGATATCAATTGTGTTCTATTGAGGTGCATTGCGACATGCCAAATTGAGAGAGTGTTGCATGAGTTCCATGATGGAGAAGTAGGAGGTCACTTTGTTGCTTGAGTAATAGCTCTCAAGATCATGAAATCTGGTTATTATTGGCCTACAGTTTTCAGGGACTGCTACTCATAGATTAAGAAGTGCAAGAAGTGTGCATTCTTCATAGGAAAGGAGAAGTTAGCAGCCCTTCCCCTTTGCCCAATTTTAGTGGATCAACCATTCATGTAATGGGGACTATACTTTATTGGGGTGATTAACCCAAATTCAAGCTAGGGCCACAAGTGGGTACTTATAACAACATATTATTTCACCAAGTGGATTGAAGCAGTGGCACTTAAGGAAGAAAATGAATCTAATATCTTGGATTTCTATGAAGGAATAGCCACTAGGTTTGGATTCCCTGCCACTATTATATTAGATAATGCATTGGCATTCCTTGATACAAGCATCATTGAATGGGCTGTCAGGAATGGTGTATACCTCAGCACTTCATCAAATTATTACCCTCAAGGTAATTGCCAAGAAGATTCCACAAACAAGAACCTATTAAGGATTATCAGAAGGAATCTTGATGAAAATAAGAGAACTTGGCATACAAAGCTCAAATCAGCTCTATGGGTTGATAGGATCACATCAAAGAGGTCTATAGGTAACTCCCCATACAAGCTTGTATATGGAAAAGAGGTAGTATTTCCCATGTCATTGGAGTTTCCCACTCTGGAGCTCATGAAACAGTTGGAGCTAGCTGAGTTTGAACCTATGGAAATCAAGTATGCAGAGCTAATGGAAGTAGGAGAGGCAAGAGAGCATGCATTGTAGAGCATGGAAAAGGATCAAGCATTGATCAAGAAAGGATTTGATAAGAAAGCAAGAACAAGGACCTTTCATGAAGGGGACTTAGTTCTAAAGTGGGATGTAGATCGGGAAAATCCAGGAAAGCATTCCAAGTTTGATGCCATTTGGAGTGGCCCCTACATGATCACAGGGTGAAAAAGAAGCAATGCCTTCCAGCTGGCTAAATTGGATGGAAAAGAATTGTAGATCCCAGTGAACAGGATCTATTTCAAACATCGCTACTCTAAGCTAAGGTTCCACTCTTGTAAATATTAGCATAGAATTCTAATTTCCCCAAGTGCGTATGCACATTGTTTTATTGTAGCGTAGGTTTTCTTCCGTAAGTGTTATGGAATAGGTTTTTTTTTGCTCCAGGTTGTGTCTTTATACAGTTCAATGTGCCTCTAGATGAATGCACCAACTTTTTCAGTATTTACAATAGGAATACCCATAGTTTCCATGACAGTTGCCCATTTTCTAATAGAACAAATACAAAAGAACTAAAATCGGGCCCCAAAAGGTCCATTTCCAAAAGAACAGGACCAGCATCAAGTCACCACCCATGACTCTGTGCCCAATGGATACAACAAGGCAACTGATCTATTCATCTAGCAGGTAGATGTCCCCATGAGTCACCAAATTGTTATCTCAATTTTCCCCCAACAAAATTGATCAAACACAACCTTGTGCGGGGAAAAAATCCAAGGGATGGCTTCATCGTACAAGCCCATGCTTAAAATCTAATAAAATGGTTATAGATGGGCTCTAAAATGGAGGAGTAGGGTCGAGGAAAGACCAAACAGTGTCACAGAAAACTAGAGGCTCAAAGGAGAGAAACGGAGAAAGACTCAAAGTCTTCGGGCTCTACAAATGATTCAAAACGAGCCCCAAAATTGGATAAGTATGGAAGAATAATTGGAATCCTCCACATGCCTCAACGATGCATCTCCAAGGGTAAACTCAAAAATTAGATTCAAATGAGCGCAGAGCTTCCATGTGTCCTAGGCCCGAAAGGGGACAAATCTATCCATTGAAAAGTATAAACAAGCGGAAAGAACCATGTGCCAGCTCGACGCAATTTCAAGATGGGATCCCAATCTTTGAGAATCAAACTTGCACTGAGACCTCCACATGGCCGGGTTCAATGGAATCCAAATGGAAAGTAGGCCCTAATTTTTAAGTATAAGAGTGCAGGAGGAAGGCACCACTTATCTCAACGGTGCACATTCAAAGGCACGGCCAAAATAAAAGACTCAAATAAGTGCGAGGCTTCCACATGTCTAAGATTCAAGAAAAGCATCAATATGAATTAGTTAAGTATCACGGACTCGTGGAAGGAGCCCCATGTCATCCCATCACATCTTTAGAAATAAATCCAAAAGTGGGTCCTTAGACAAGCGTTAGCCTTCCATGCATCCCAGGTTTGAAAAGGGACAAAGTTGATAGTTGAAAAGTCAACAAAAGGGATAGAGCTGTGGAATCCTCCATGCGTCAGCCTGACGTAACTTCAAAGGTAGAATCTAGAGGTAAGTTCTAAGCAAATTCCATCCTTCCATGTGTCCCAAGGTCCGAAAGGTGAGCTAGCCATTGAAAATTCCAACACAAGGAGACAGAGCCACACGTCCGTACAACACTCTTTCAAGGGGTCATTTCAAAATCAGTTTCCAAACATGTGCAAAGCCTCTATGTGTTGTGGGTCAGACATAATGCCTCAACTAATAGAAAGGACTCAGGTAGGATACAAAGAAAATTAGGGATTGCAGAGCGCCACCATGTGTCTCATGGGCGTAGTTTGAAGAGAAAGGATAGGGGAAAAATCTCAAATGAGCATGGGGCTGCCATGTGGCCCCTGTATGGATAGACCCTTGCGTATTGCAAGCTGCACCAAGCACTGACTTGAGGAATTTAAAATGGCCATATATTTTGATTAAAAGCTAAGATTTGGGTGGGAGTGAACTTTTTGGAAAGATCTCGACCCCCTCCATGCCATGAAAGTCTAAAAATTTAATTTTGACAAGGCTAGGTGGGTGAAAAATGTGGAAATGTATTCATGCCATTAATATAGGATCCAATCGCTCCAATAACCAGATTAGATTTTATTTGATCCGTTGTTCTTCCTCCTTTAACATGCCAAATAGACATAGAGTGGAGAACTCGGCAGATTATGGGTAGATTCACGGTGGTATTAATGGCTTGTAATCGAGCTCCAAATCAAATTTCCCACTTCTTTTCTCCTTCTCCCTTTGTTGTGTCTATAAAAGGATAAGTTTAGCTCCTTGTAAATGTTGGAAATTTCTGTTTTGCACCTTCCCTTCTTCCCTTGTTTGCAAGTGAATTTGTGGAGTTCTCCAAACCTCCCATTCAAGTTGTAATGCAAATTTTTACCTCTTGGTAATTGTAATGTATTGTATAGACTCTGGAGCAATAATATATGTTAGTGGATGATTATTGACCCTCTCATGTGTTCATTTTTTCCTTAGTTCTCTCATTATAGTTTGGTTATATGTGCAGGGTAGTTCTATTGCATTTCTATGGTCTGTGTTAAATTGATGAATAGGTGTCTAACATTCCATTGGTGCATCACCTCGTTATCTTAGGTTTATTTTCTCAAATCTTCTCAAACCTATCTCCTTGGTAAGATAAAGTAGGTTTATAATAGATCCTTTGTGATTTATTTGTGTGCACCTAAATAGAGGAATATGAACCGACCTTAATCCGGAGATCTCTCTCAACTCGTAAGGTCCCACACTTTGAGAGATGCTCCATTTTGTGTAATCACACCGAGAGTCTCAACCCATATGGTTGTAGAAATTCAGGGGTGCTATGATTTTTAACTAACATGGGCCTCACGAGACTCAATATCGATCTGGTTGTAAGGTAGAAGCTTTCATGAGGATGTTACTACAAAATCCTACTCTGTAAATCTGTACCCTTTGAAGTAGCCATAACCACATGTCTCTTTCTATTCAAGGTGTTTGTAACCACATTTTCCTTCCCCTTCACATGCTCTATCTCCATGTTGTACTCACAAAGAAACTCCATCCAACTCCGGTGACAAGCGTTGAGATTGGGCTACATAAAGAGGTGGTGAAGACTCAAGTGATCAGTCCTGAGTGTAAATCTCTAGCCAAGAAGGAAATGTCTCCACCAAAAAAAGGCATGCATAACTTCTACAAGCTTAAGGTCATGATTTGGATAATTGATCTCATAATCCTTGAGTTTTGAGACTCAAAAGCAACCACTTGGCCCTCTTACATAACCACACCTTTGATTCCTACCAATGAAGCATCTGTTAAAATGAAGAACTCGCATTGAGGGTGCAGCCTGCAAGAATAGGTGTTGTTGTGAGTCATTCCTTTAGTGTCCTAAAGTCTTGATCACATATATTTGACCATAAGAACTTCTTCCCTTTTCATTGAAGGGAAGTGATGGGGTGCACAACTCGAGAAAAGTCTGAACAAATATCTTGTAGTATCCTACCAAACCCATGAAACTGCACACCTCGGTCACACTAGTGGGTGTTAGCCAATCCATAATTACTCTAAACTTGGATGGATCGAATGTGATACCTTCCTTAGAAATTATGTGACCCAAATACTATGCCTCTAACTGAAAGAATGCACACTTCTCCAGGTTCTCGTAAAGCTACTACTCATGAAGAAACTATACTCTGACTGGCGAAGGTGTTCCTTGTGCTCCTCATGCGTATGTGAGTATATCAGAATGTTGTCTATAAATACGAGCACAAAGAGATACAAAAAAATCCTGAACACTGCATTCATCAAGTTCATGAACATTGTGGGGGCATTTGTCAAACCAAAGGGCACAATTGTGAACTCATAGTGCCCATATCTCGTGCGAGAAAACTGACTTGTGGATATCTACCTCTGCAATCCTCATTTGATGGTATCCAGACTTAAGATCAATCTTTTAAAATATTGTTTCCCCCTTCATCTTATCGAACAAATCATCAATGCGAGGAAGGGGGTAATGATTCTTGATCGTTACTTTGTTCAATTGTTTGTAGTCCACACACAACCACAAGGATCCATCCTTCTTCTTAACAAGAATAACTAGTGCACCCCAAGGGGATACACTAGGATAGATTATGCCTTTCTCAAGAAGGCCCTCAAGCTATAACTTGAGCTAACAAAGTTTAGGTGTGGTCATCTTATAAGGAGCATGTGAGATAGGTTCTACTCCTGGAACCAAGTCAATGTAGAAGTCTATCTCACGTGGGGTAGGCATCCCAGGAAGGTCACTAGGAAACACATCAGAAAACTCCTAAGAAATGGGGTGATCATTAAGTGAAGGTCCACTAGCCCCATCTTTCAAAGTATCTCTAACATTAATAGCGTACAACTGACACCCACATCGTGCACACCGCTTAAGATGCATAGCAAAAATAATGCGGATAGAAATGGGCCTCCTAACTCCTGTTGTCACCTACTCAACCCCTAAATCATCTATACATGATTTAATCTTATGGTAATAGTCCACTCTGGCTCTATGTGTAGATAATAAGTCCATGTCCAAGATGACTCCATATGAACCCAATGAAAGGATACGAAGATCAAAGGTAGTGGTGAAGGGTCCCAAATGCACTGCACACTCCTTAACTAAGGAGTCTCTACAGAGATTTTTCTCCAAAAGCCATCTCAACATCCCAAATAAGGCCTAGTCTAATGGCCATAAACCTACAACGCTTTACTAAAGATGGTGAAATAAAAGAATCGAGATGAACCCGAATAAAAAATAGAGGTAGGAATACCACTAACGCTACCTGTAGTCTCTATCAAAATTCCCTGATGCTCATCCTAGTGGTTCTCAACCACTGCATAGATCTGATGGCTACGTCCCATGTCGCCAACTATAGGCTCTAAAATTGGTGCCTTACCCTTGTTATTAGGGTTATGTGAGTACTCACTCCAATGATGTCCAAGAACACCACATCCATAACAACTGTCTGGTCCTCTCCAATGAGATGCGACCCTAGTAGGTACTCTAGTGATCTATTATGTGGATCTTGATGATCGGCTATAGACTATTGTGGTCATATTGAATCTACCCTTGTGCACCCCTGTGTCCTAATGGGACCCCTAGGGAGGCCCCATACTCCTTCCTCGGCGTCGAATCTCTATGGAGGTCTTAATGGTGGATGAGTATGATCTCTTGCGAGGTGGTTTTTTTGGTGTCTGAATGAAGGCTGTATGAAACCATGTCCACCATAAGGAGGAGAGCTAACCCCCTTGACATGTTATCCTGCATCTGCTAGATTCAGCTATGCATTTTATCCTTGTCCTGTTGATTCTTCCCCATAGTCTCTTCTACTATATAGGCCTTCTCAACGACATCGGTAAGGTCTCTCTGGTAATGAATGTGTACCGCACCTCCCAAATCCAAATTTAGTCCCTTGATGAACTTTTGAATTCTGACCTGCTTGTACTGCATATAGTCGACATACTGAAGTAAGTCTAAAAATTAACTCTCTTACTTTGTTAGTGTCATGGACGCCTAATGTAGGTCATGGAACTCATCTATCCTCTACTAGATAAACCTCCTACATAAGCATCTACTCCTGAACCACTCCTTGAAGAGCTTCAGGTAAGCTTGTCTTTGATTCTATGTGGAGCTTCTTCTCCTCGATCCTCCACCAGACACCTACTCTATCCCTCAGAAGATGAATCACAACATGATCTTTCTTGTTGCTAGTATATGGGTAAATATTGAAGCACTTTATCAAGCTCACTAACCAAACCTCTTACTGAAAACATCCTATATCTCCAGAGTAATGAGATAGGCGTAGCTCCAAGATCTCACGATATGATTTACACGGTGATATTTATCGGCACAACCCTGAGTCTCTCTGCATGCTTCTCCCTTAATCTAGGGCTCTAAGATCTATCTCTATGTCTTGAAATCCTATCTCTATGTCCCCTCTGAGGTGGATCCACTCTAGCTGACTCCACACGAGATTTCTCTACCCTATGCTCATTGTTGTGTTGAGGAGATGCACGAACCTCAACTGATGGCCATCTATCTTGTCTGGTAGGTTGTCCTCCTAAGGATCCTCCATGTATAGTGGCATTAACATCTTGTATCGTCTATAGTATCTGAGGTAAAATGGCTGCTACGACCTAGTCTAGAGGTGGCAAGTCTAGGTCTACGTGCAAGAACCCCTCGTCTAGTTCGTGCCTCTTACATAGACCAAGGCGAGAGTTAGTTCATCATTCTAGGTTTTATTTCACTTTTATAATATTGTTATATTATACAAATATCAAATAATGTTATTTAATGTTCATGTCTCATGTTTTCAAGTGTACCCAAGGGTCCAATATTTGAACCCATGACTCTGATACCAAGTGTAATGCCCAAAAATTTACCCGCACGAAACCCAAGACAAACCTAGGTCATACTAGAAAAATTATGGAATATTTTTTTGTAGAACCCACTCACAACATTAGGTTAATATTTACAGTCACACTTTCTCATTTTTAAATTACATTAAATTAATATTATTAATTTACGATAGAGGGTCCAAATTCCCCTTTAAATAAAATAATAAAATCTCTCAATACCATTTAATAAATTAATTAGTCTAAAGCAGGACTTAGCCTCCCTTACCATTTGTTTTAATATAATTTAATTCAACCTTAATTAAACTTTCTCAAATTAATGTCAAGGGTATTGTGGTCTAGTTATTTAAATAATAAATTTTTATTATACCCACAAAGGGGTCAAATATTGCATTAAATAAAAATGTCTCTAATAAAATATTTGGGTTAGAGAAGTAATAACACCCCCTACACCACTTGAGTGGCCCCAAAATAAAGTCTACCCATGCAATTTAAATTTAAAATTTCTCACACCCACTTCCCACCTACTTTTTTTAGGGATGAATCTCATCCATTGGATGGATTCATTTAGAGCCCTTGGATTTAGGGATCCATCTAACCCTAAACTTGGTTATGAAAGATCTCTTTTTCCTTTCATTTGACTTATTATTTATTCTTTTTGTTTTGTAGATTGGTGAGGGAGGAGGTGGAATCCATGGGAGACAAGCTCAAGCTCATGGGGGAATAAAAATATCCTTTTATTAAGGGTTCCATTTATACCCTCATCAAGGGTTTGCAATTATTATTATTATTATTATTATTATTTGTTTAGCTCATTCTTTTTATATTTTCCCAAATGGGCATATGGGTATTTACCATATTTTAGTGGAATAAGTAAAATGGTGTATGTATATATACATTTGTATACCTATATATGTATATATTTTATTAAAATTTTATTTTAATAAAAAGCCTTAAAATATGGTATTATTATACAAATACAATATATATATATATATATATATATATATATATATATATATATATATATACCATTTTAACATGGTCACTACTTTAACATTGTGTGATTGGCTCTCTTTGTGGCTTGTGTAAACTAGTCATTGATTTTTACCACATATAAAAAATGAATGACTAGATTACACAAGCCACGAAGAAGCCAACTGCGCACAATGTTAAAGTAGTGACCATGGGTTATAATTGGTAGTGAATGTTATTTGGGTTGGGGGGAGGATCGCCGACCCCACCCCCATCCCATTTATTAATGGGGTGGGGTGGGATTGACGACCCTACACCCAACCCTTCCCTTATAAACTTTTAGAGGCGGCGGCCAATGCAATTCGGTAATACAATTTGCTATGTTTTTTATTAACATTTTTTTAATTTAATACGTATTTAATATAATATATATATATATATATATATATATATATATATATATTATATCAATATTACTATTACTATTAATTTTAATACTATTTTAATATCAATGCTATTATCAATAAGTAAGAATATAAATAGTATGAACTAATCTTAGTTTTATACTTAAAATTTCTTTTAAAAGTGGATAGTAATATTACCAAGTGTTAATTTATAATTTTTGCTTCATCCATCATTACCCTTTTTTTATATATATTTTATTACAAATAAAATTACTTTAACTTAACAACACATTTTGTATAATCAATTAGATCTATGGTCTACTTTGCAACTATGTAGTTCCCTTGCTCAACTAGATTTTAAGGGATCAATATATTATTTGACAAGGTGAATACCAAACAATAAATTTAAGTGATTTTCCATCTACACATATAAATTTTAACTTTCTTTCAACCAATACAAGAAGATGAACAAATATAGTTTATCTTGCTATCATATGCCTTTCAAATAATACAATAGGAATTAATATTTCTTTCCTTTACAACATACAAGTTTCAATCCTTCCCACAAGTACCTTCTAACAATATTTTCCAATAGTTTTAAAACAAGAACAACACACCTATTGAAGACAATAAATCAACTAAAATGAGAACAAGTTTGTTTCCTTTTCAATCACATTTCAATGAACTTGATTCAATTTAACAATCTTATAGTCCCTCATTCCAACAAGTAATGAAATGATTTACAAAAAAATTCTTTCATTTACAATAATAACTAAAATTACATTTTGATAATAAAACAACTAAAAACTTCACTTTAAACATATACAAGTTTATAAGCCCTCCATACACATTGGAGACAACATGATAAAATATAACAAGACAGTTTTGATTCTTTCTCCAAATGCTACAAGAAACATAACTCCTCCTTTGAGATCCACCTTCTTCCAATATCAAACACACAACCAAAAATGGGGGAGTAGGCAATACTCTCCACCCAACCATTACTCCAATGAGGAAGTGAAGCCTACTTCCTCATTGGCCCCCGAGCCCCAACAATGAGACAATATGGAATATTTGACAACCATACCAACAAGGACAAGGTTTCCACATTTACTTTCAAGCAACATACACACAATAAAATAACCACAAAACATTCATTTTTAAACACAAAAACTTCTCAAAACAATGGCTCTAAAATAAGCTAAGTAGAGAAATAAATATGGGGATACCCTTGTGCCTCCCAAGGGTTTGGATGCCCACCTCAGAAACCTCCAAAACACAAGCAACCCAAAAATCTCTTATGCCTACCTACAAGTAAAAATACCTTTTATGCCTCACTCAATCTTATGCCTCCCTCTCTCTTATGTCTCCCACAATGAAAAAAATACAAGATGAGAACAAGGTGGGGCACCCAACCCACTCCGTCCTAAATACCCAAGAGAAACGATTATACCTCCTAACAAATTACATCCACATTTCACTTTCTTGTACACATCCTAAGGGTATTTTACTACCCAAGACATCATGCAATACAACATTCATTCAACACATAAACACATAAGAAAGAGAAGAAAACAAAAGGGTGAAGACCCTACCTTTCCATAGCAAGAATCCACTCCAAAAGCAAGTTCCAAAAAATTTATCAAAGATAAAGAGAATCCAATCAATATTCAAATCCAACAAGCACTCCAAAAATGGAAACCTTCCAAAAATTAGAGAGCCAAAACCAAGCAAGTAACCCCCAAAAATTCACAAAAATTCTAATAAGTAGAGAAGAGGGAGAGGGAGATGATGTGGATCCATGTAGGATGACACATCATTTCTTCTCCACCCCACATCACCAAGGTCAAACCCATACCCCAAAGCATAATAAATTTATGGTTGGGGAAAATACCATCCTCTTACACACTCAACCCAACCTAAACCCCTTAAGAACAAAATTAATTACCCATGTAAGAAAAGTGCAATTAATTTCCATTTTCCTTAATTAAAACACAAAATAGGACCAAAAATAAGTCCCTCACATCATAGGCTAGGTGGGTGGGTTACTTTGAAAGTTTCCAAAATTGCCCAGAAGGTCAAAATCTGAATTTGACAAGGAAGATTGAGTATACACTACCCCAAAACAAATGTAATTCATTCCAAGCCAACACACATTAAGGCTACAAACCCATATTTATTTTCCCCCCTTTTGTCACATCTTAATTTGCTGATAGATAAACACCTTTAAATTAAGCTGAAGAGGGGTGCTAAACACAATTAATAAAAGTGAATCCACATGCACATAGAAATACAATAGCTCACAATTAAATTAAATAAAAAATTAAAAATTAAAAACATTAGAAGATAACTTTTGAGGTCACCCCAATGGGGACCTCCTAACAAACTACAACAACATACAACATATGAATACATGTGTTTCCATGGTGACTTGTTGCCAATACTCCATATTCTTTCACTATTGGTCTCTATTTCGCTTATATTTATTGTGTTGTGAACACCTATAAAAGTCAAGACAATACCTTTCTTGCCTCGTGGCCATATTAACAACATCGAAATAGTAAAAATACATGCATATACATATAATCAATTATTGTAACTAAACCATCTCAAAACAAGTAATTTGCCATCGTTCACAATTTCAATTATTTCAATTTCATTACTTTATCAACTAGCAATAAGATCACAACATCAAATACATCATCTAACATCATATAATTATTGAAATAAATGCATTAGTCCAATATAAGCTCAAAATCAACAATTCAATATATCCAAACATGCATATAATCCATCCTGTAAATTATGTCATAAGTCTATCATCCATAGTGTCTATAAATTAACTAATGAAAATAACAATGTCCATATATCAATATCTAAACTATTATAGAAATGTCCATAACTCTACTATATGCTAAGAAACATCATAATCATATAAATGTCAAAGAGGAGTGGGCACTACACACTCACTTGCAAGAACTCAGGGGTGTTGTGATTTCACCATAAAAAGTAAGTCATGCGAACTTGGAAGTACTTGCGAGAACATTTTTGTGTGTTAAGAGGTCTTTAAGAACACTGTGTGAAGTTTTTTTTTAAATGTTTGGGATTCCCTCTATAATTTTTCATGATAAAGAAAATACAATGTGTTTATTTATTAGATATGTGAAGTATTTTTAATTGATGTTTGGGATTCCATCTATGATTTTTTACGATGAAAAAAACATGTGGTGCCTATTTTTCATGTATGTTTGTAGTTTACTTACAAACAAATGATATTATCCATTTATCTTTCCCTATCTCAAAACCATAATGTTTAGCTTAGCCTTCATGTTTTTGTTTTGTTAAGTATCATTGTCTGATAAAAAAATTGTAATATGTAAAATTGTGTGATATATAGGCTTGTCCATGAATGTTCAAAGTATAATCAAGGACATAATCTTGTATTTTTTTAAACTAGATATATTTCAAAGTATTTACTAGTATTAAAGGCCAAGTACTCATGTATGAATCAATTATAGACCATAAAATATTGTGAACATAAGGGGTCAGGTGAATATGTTATAATCTTTAAAAATTTGATGTTGATGATGACATAGTGGGGTTGGGCAAGTGAGATTATGATGTGGCACTTGAAACACATGACCCACCTAGTACTTGGTGTTGGTGTGGCCTCATCCCTTTTGAATTCACCAATGAATTCGAGCCAGATGTTATCTCTTACCTCATATGGGAGGGAGAAAATGTATTATCTAGTGTGTCATAAAGATTTTCCACATGATCCTCTATCAGTTGGTTAGTTTGTCACATGTATAGCAGGTGGTTTGTTAATCGATTTATTTATTTTATATAGGTAAATCCAGTATAAATATCCATTCACGCTTGGTGTTGATGATGTTTCCAAGTAAATTTTGTGGTAGGGTGTTATATTTATAAATGATAGTATTTCATGATTTTATGTTTTTGAGTATTATTTCTATAGTATTTGTGTTTGTATTTTGTGGGCATTACACAAAGGAAGGTACATGATAGGCTAGAGGGTGTTGTGGGAGAGATCACAATCATGAGGGATTCAAACATATGTAAGGGATTTAAGTTTGTGGGTGGTTATGGGAACTAACTGTTATTTAGTGATTCATTATCCTTTTTGTTGGGATTTTGGTTTATATATCTCTAAACATTAGAAATTTAATGTTATGATGTATGTTCGGTGAAATTTGATCTATCTATTGGCAATAAATTGAATCCTAAATTTCAAACACTTAGCTATACCCCAATACTTTTATAAGGATTGATTGCAAAAACATAAAAGTGTCAAAGAATTGTAGGTATCCATATTCTAATCGGTTGCAACACAAGCCTTAAAATATTCCAAAAGATATTCCCAGAATGCTTCTTTGATGTTGGAATTATAGAGAAGTATGTAGTAACCTTTGCACCATGGATTTCCGCAGAAGGATTGATACCATTTTATGCAATTTATTCATCATTCTTACAGAGACTATATTAAAAAACTAAGACCATCATCAAAGAAAATTGTAGTTACTATCATTTCACTCACAAGAAAGCTTCAAGATACTTTTAATTTACAATAAATTTACAATATTATTTATGCTTAAAGGGTATTGTATTGAGATGTAGAAAAAAAAACATTTATCAGATTTTTGTTTTACCAACCCATGAAAAAGGCTCCAAACAACAATGGTAGTTGAGTATGTAGTGCCCACTTCTCTTCGACACTTATTATATTTTGATTTCGATTACTTTTGACTATAGATATGGATATTATTTTATCATTTTGGATTAGCATGATGTTAGATGATAGAGATACTTTAACTATTGATGGATCATTATTCATAGTATGATTGTGTAGATTCATAGAGAGACATTTTATATTGATGATGATGTGTTTCTTGGTTAGTGAGCTTGAGTGGGTGCTTCAAGCTTTTCCCATGTACTAGCAACACAAAATATCATGTTACGATCCATATTATGAAGGATGGAGCAGGTGTCTGGTGGAGGACAAGGAGAAAAATCTCCATATAGACTTAGAGACAATTAACTGGGATCTCTTTGAGGAGTAGTTTAGGAGTAGATACTTATCTAGAAGGTTTATTCAGTAGAGGATAGATGAGTTCCATGACCTACATTAGGCATCCATGACTGTAGTAGAGTACGAGAGTTTATTTATGGACTTACTTTAGTATGTTGACTATATCCAGGATAAGCAGGTTAAGATTCATAGGTTCATCAAGGGCTTGAATTTGGATTTGGGAGGTGTGGTACACATATATTACCCACAGAACTTATCAGAGGACATTGAGAAGTCCTAAATTGTATAGGATACTAGGGGGAAGAATCAACAAGCTAGGGATAGAGCGTGCATCCGAATCCAGTAGATATAGGATAACCAATCGAGGGGGTCATCTCCTCCTTCTCATGGCAGACATGGTTTTGTACAGTCTTCATTCTAGCCACCATAATAACCACCTCAAAAGTAGTAACAATAGAAAAATTGTCCACCATTCGAGACCTCCATAGAGATTCAATGCTCGAGAGGAAAAAGTATGGATCCTCCCCTTAGGGGTTCCATTAGTACATAGGGTGTCTTGAGTAGTAGGATCTCGTTAGCGATCACACTGAGCACTCCATAACTAGATCATCGGGATCCATAGCATAGACTACTATAGTACCGGTGGGATCCGCATCTCATTAGACATTTTGAGAACCCTAGTAATGTGAGGTAAGGTGCGAGTTTCAGAGCCTACAGTTGGTGACATGGGATGCAACCATTGGATCTATGCAGTGGTTGAGAATAGCCGAGGATGAGCATCGGGGCACCTTTGTCATAGAGACTGCATGTAACATTGGTGTTATTCCTTCCTCCATTTTATGTGATTCTAGTTTGTTTGAATCTTTTATTGCACCATCTTTAGTAGAGTGTTGTAGGCTAGTGGAAGTTAGACATGACCTTAGTTGGGATGTCGAGATGGATTACAGTGTTTCACCCGATTCTTAGATCATTTCTTTGAAGCATTGACAAAACAGATAGGGTAACGAGCATAGGAGGAATACCTATTCAAATGTTAGTTGATGGGTTGTTGCGGGTGTATGACTTCTAAATCCATAGCTGATCGTGAGAGCTTCCTTTTGGCTAGGAGGAACTACCTGTAATGCAAAACAAGACCACCAGAAGGAATTAAACAATATGGGCAGTGAACTGCCTAGCATATGCTAGATTCGGGAAGTGTGATACTTACTCGATGGTGTTAGTCAAGCTGTTTTAAACAATTTAATGTTGTAAAAAAGTAAATCCTATTGTAGTTTGAAATGATTTAGGTATCTCACTTAAAAACACAATAAGAAATAGATCTAATCTAATAGGCTAAGCTAGAATAGAATCCAAAGGTCAAATGATTGGTTCTGGGTTTTACAGGTTTGACAGAGGTCACGGATAGATCGCAGGTGAATGAGGGTAAGATGAAATTTGGTGGGTAGGTCTCTATTCTAGGTTGTGTGGGAAAATATAGAGATCGGTGTCGGTTAGGGGTGACCGAAGGCGTTAGGTGTAAGCGATACCGGTTTACGTGAGATCTATAAATATCACAGAACAAGTTATGGTCTCCTTTGTGATTGCCTGAAAAGGACTTTTTGGGTTGAGATGAGGTATTGAGTGAGTGGAGTAGGATTTGGTGAGGTTTTAATGGGTATATGGAGGTGAAAATGTTGGAGAAGGTCAATAGGGGGCAAAGTAAACAATAGATGATAAAATGAAATAAACCAAGAAAGTATGATGTTATACTTACTTGGATTCTAGTCCTGAATGCCTATGTGTGAGGGATGGAGGTGCTGATGAGGGGTTTGAAGGCTGCAAGTGATCACCAATTGAAGAAAATCTTCTGCATGGGCTACATGTACACTCCTCTTTGCTTGGATGGATCAGATCATGGTTGGGATGGCTATGTAGGAGAAGATGCTCAATCTCCTTCCTTGCATGCGGGTTTTCACTGGAATTTTCTCTCTGAAGATGTGTTATCTCTCTGAGATGTGTTCTTTCTCATCAACCTTCCTCAAAAATGTTTTCCAACCTTGATAATAAGGTATTTTAGGGGTTAAAAGGGTAACCGATGGTGGTCCTGGATTAATCGGTGACGGTTAGAGGTAGCGGACGTTAGTCGAGGTGGGATTTCCTAGGTTTACTAAACTAGGGAGATCCTCTTGATTTCCTTGAATCCCATGTTATTATCCCACGGATTAGGCGAGAGCTTCTTTTGAGCATGTGGGTATGTTGTTAGAGGGAATGTAGGCATTTATTTTTAGGGTTTTGGTAAGTCTTAGTTAGTTATGGCAACTTGCTAATAATAGGTCTTGGATTGATTTGGCTTGGTGAGGTATCTAGGTGAACTATATGTGTGGATATTATTTAAATAATATATATAGTGAGGATAATAAATTAATTTAATTAGAGTAATTAAATTAATATTAATGGGGTGAAAGGGACCATGAATAGGTAAATGTAGTAAAGGATGTTTATTCATCGAGGGACCAAAGGGGAGTGTGACCTAATGTTAGTGTCTCCGCATTTTACCCATTTTTGTTATTTAGCTTGTATTGGCAAGCAACGCTAATAAAAATAAGATGTGGTTTGCCCCATGTGTGAGTGAAGGTGATCCCCTCAAACCAAGAACTAACGAGGCAACAGGTTGAAGTAGTGAGTGGTTTGATAAAAGGAAAATGTGAAGAAAAGGTAGGTGGGCACGGGGAAAAAATGATAAAAGTTCTACTCGGGAAATCTAGGTAATGGGTTAGGGTCAAAGGTAGCAACAATCAAATGCATGCACATGTATAAAGCGCAGCATGCTACCGGGTGAAGAGTAGGAAAAATCTACATCTTTTAAGGTCGATAGGTTTATCCAAACGGGGTGGAAGTGAGTCGGTATCCAAGGTATAGGATATGGTCACGAAACACAACGTAGGTTAGGTGCAGGAACATTTAGGTATGTTTTGGTAAACCAAAGGTAGGGTCAGGATAAATGGTCATGGAAATAGGCTAGGTAAGGTCATTAGGTCAATCAAAATAGGTAATAGTGCGCAAGGTATAGCGAACAGATGAGGTCAAAGGTCACTAGCGATGGTCTAGGTCCAAATATCTAGGTCATGGCATGGGTAAGGCCAAGGTAGGGGTAAAATAATAAGAAGTCCCCAAAGGAGGAAAAGGGTAGGCAGGTGAGGAGGTCTAGAAAGGTAAGGTAAATAGGTTGGATACAGGTGGGGTGGGGTAAAGGGAAAAGTAAGGGCAATGTGTAGGTGAGGGTGACCGATGGCGGTCATGTTTAACCGACATCGGTATAGGAAAACCGATGATGGTGAGGTAGGAACGCGACCTGATTTTGGTAAAGGGTAAACAATGTCGGTTAGGTTGGGTGGGTTATAAAAACAAAAAATCTGTGTTTTATTTTTCATTTGTTATTTGTGAAGTGAAGAAACGACAAAAAAGAGAGAGAAAAGAGAGAAAAGTGTCCGGAGGAAATGGGATAGTGAGCTGGCAGTTTGATTTGACAAGGGTTGGGTTGGTGAGTAGCGGGTCCACGGGATCAGGGCGAGAGAGTTGATTAGTCGGAGGTTGCGAGTAGTTATTCGGTGATGGTAGAGGCTGGAGAGGGATTGGGCGGAACACCGACATAATGATCAGATGTGCCACCGAGACGGCGACAGTGCGACAAGGTAAGCACCTAACTCTAGATTGGTGATTAGATAGATTAGAGGTTTTGGTATTTGTTATTTGTAGGGTTTTGTGGGTTTTGTTTTTGTGGGTGGTTAAAAATAAAATGTGGGTATGGGGGGAATAACGAGAAAAAAAGAGGGGGTAGTAAATTGTATAGGTGGGGTGGGTAGGGGTATTGGGGTAGTGTAGGTCATTATAGGTGGGGTAAAAGGGGTAGGTGGGAGAGTCTTTTAAAATAAAAGGAGCTAATCGGGATAGTTTTTAGTGAGGGGATGACAGATCTAAGATTTCATAGCACCAGTTTGAGCTATGGCGAGATGTACCTAGCCCGTCTGAATGAGATGAGGCTAGTGGTTCTATTGATGGAGGCAGTGTGTTGATATGCACTACTTTGGATGTAGAGGGTGGATGCTTTCCCTAATCACTGATGGGGGTGCTCCATGATATGATGGTAGAGGAGACCCGGTTTACTTGGGCACCAAAGCATTCTTGGTGTAGCTATACCGAGAGCTGTGGGCATATGAGTGGTTGCACAGGTTTAGCCTGTGTTGTACATTTATACTACACTGCTGGGCCTATGAGCACATAGTATGTGTTTGACCTATAGGGATGCCACGAGAAGATGCATTCCCAGTGAGATCTGTGCGGGTGGGATACAAGAGATGGGTGCCAGTTGTAGGAGAGCGGAGATTGGATAGGCCGACATATGATGTGGCCCATTTTTGGCAGTTGTTGGAGGGGTTGTCTAGAGTGGACATTATCTGGAGCCATATGTGGGATTCCCATCATATAGGAACATGCATGAGGAGCTAGCTGACCTCTAGCTAGAGAGGTGGATACAGGGTCATCGTGCCGAGGAGGATGAGATGATCCCGGTAGATAGGGTCTGACAGCAGTTCGGGCTTATACAGGATATTCCTCCATCCTTCCCATAGTATCAGAGAGATGATGTGGAGAGGCCTCTACCTCTACCACAGCCTATAGTGCCTACGAGGAAGGAAGGAGGAGGAGCCGAGTGCATCGGTGGATAGATGGCTTAGGAAGTATAGATAGGTACGGGTAGTGGTGGGTGACTCGGTTACGAGCCATACCACCTAGACTAGGGCAGCTGACTTAGCTACCATTATAGTGCAAAGAGACACCCTACGGGGAAGGGTAGCGATGCTAATTACCTAGATAGGTATACTACAGACATAGCTAGAGAGGTCGGAGGCAGAGGTAGCAGAGGTATGAGTACAGGTGGCTAGTATGCAGGCCCAGATGGTGGAGGGAGAGGATGGAGGAGATGGAGATAGAGATGGTCAGGTGACAGCCTTACTGGCTCAAGTGGTAGGTTTACAGGGCCATTTGGCCACAACCCGAGAGCAAATTGGGGCCTTACGAGGCCCATATATACGGGCATAGGGGTAGGGTCCACCAACATAAGCATAAGGAGTAGGTCCCTGAGTTCATAGGCTAGGATAGGGGGAGTTCTTTACGGGGGTAGGTACAGGGGCCGAGACCTATGGGACCACCACAAACCGTGCCTATATCCAAGTTATGGGATGCCCTAGGTGAGGTGAGATATTATCAGGATCAACTCATGGTAGTTGGGATAGGCTTCATATCCTATGTTGAGTATAGAGCATAGAAGGTGTCCGGTGAGAGGACGAGATCTCACACACATAGTGTGGAGAGCATAGTAGGTCAATGAGGTGCGAGGCCGAGATCGGGGAGAGGCCACTAGTGCACGGTGACCAGCGCTAGGTGAGGTGCTAATAGGGACACAGGAGGCTGAGGGTGTAGGTGACACAGAGATGGAGGACATCCGGTGAGATGTTTGATATGTGGTCCCCGATTTTTGATGTATACTAGTGATTTTTTGATATATATGCCAACTTGCGTGCGAAGGTAGTTGTATTTTTATACCATACCGGCTTTGTGTGCCAAAAATAGTATGTACAAGTGATTTTTGTATATTTTGAGCATATACCAGCTTATATGCCAAAGAGATTTTGTATTGATTCATTCATTCTTTTTGTATATACGAGACCGACCTATGTGCCGATGACATATATATATATATATATATATATATATATATATATATCAGCTTGCGTGCCAACATTTTGAGATGATGGACAAGATGAGATAGACATGTATATTGAGATACACATTTATTGATTTATATGATGAGATTCATGATATTTCGTGATGTGGTGATTTTTGTATGAGACATTAGTTTATGGTTTGTACTAGATGAGATATGGATTTGTTACTTTGATGTGATTTAAAATTAGGTGAGTTGGGCATGATGGAGTTAGGTTGGTTTAGGCATGGATCAAGTCGATTTGGTTAGAAATGAATCAATTCGGGTTATAGGCATGGATCGAGAAAGTTTTGGTTAGGCATGGTTGAGTTGAAAATAGGTTTAGTTATGATTCATTATTTTGGCAATGAATGATATTATGGGTCATATGTGAAATGTTGTATAATCTATGCATAGTGATGATAGAGAGATGGTAGGTGTAATAAATGTATGTTGTGGTAAGAAACTTGTTATGTATGTGGCTTAATTTCTAATTTTGTTATAAAAGGGGAAGTAAGTGAAATGTGATGTAAATGGTGAGTTAGGCATAGTTGATGAATTTTTTTAGGGTAGAAAATGGCCGAGCTAACCTCCAAGGGCCCCATGCCCTCGAGTGTTGACTACATAGTCTGGTGAAAAAGGGACCTCAGGTTGATGTAGTTCTCCCATGAGCTAGGGAAGAATATAAAAATGAGTTGGTAGGTTTTTGGGCATGTTGTGGGTTTAGGTTTAATAGGTGTAGGTAGATTATAGGTAAAATGATGTAGGGGAAGGTGATTATGGAAAAAGGGGAGGACTACCCCAAAGGTAAGCATTGAGGACCAAGTCCTATATAAGGTAATCAAAACATAAAAAATATGGTTAAAAGATAAGAGGGGTGAAATAAAGCCACCTGATTGGGTAGGATCATACTGAGTAGATCATACCTTGGAGGGGGTGATGAACATAAGACCCAAAAGGCATTGCATGATTAACTGTTCTATGATGAAGGTAGTCACAGGATCACCAAATGTCTAAATTCCAAGATGTCCCTTGAGGAAATTGAGACAATGAGAGTGGAAGTTGTAAGGAGGGTGAAAGGTAGTTAATTTTATATGTTTTGAGTGATAGGGCTTTTGGGCAAGGGGTCCTAGGTCATAATGGGCAGGTCCATGACTAAAAAGTTTTTTGTTTTGATAGACTGATCAATGCGGGAGTATATATGGGATAAATAATATGGTACTCCTTGTGGTCTTCGTGAAGCTGATCGATGTGGGAAGCTTAGGTTTTTATCATTTTTTTCTTTTTATTTTGGTTAAAAGCATCACATAGCTGTCCTTGAGGAGTAGTCTATTTATAACAGCAATTTTGTCGAGAGGAATATGTCCTTTTGAGGGATTCATATTTTATTAGAAGTTTTAACTCAAGGAGTTTGGTCCTATGTGAGGTCTTTGAAATCATGGACAAGAACAAGGTGGAGGATAAGACTCTTGTTCAAAATGCAATGGAATGACCATGGGATCTCAGCTAAAGGGAGAAAAAAGTATCCATGAGAATCATGTTATGTGTAGTGCCATGGTACACATATTCAAGAAGACATAACAAGTGACGGTACTCACATGATTCTTGTTTAATCATTGGGGAGGTGTATGGAGTTGGTAGTTCTCAAGGGAAGATCGTGGAAAGAGATAAAGGGTGAGGTAGGATTATGAATCAACAATAGAATGGTCAAAGGCGAAATGCGTTAGGGGCTCAAGTTCTGGTTTACCATCAAGTGAAGATAAGCGATAGGCACTTGATCTATAGGTACGAGTTATGAATTATGGTCCAAGCCAATTAGGAGAAAATTTACCCGTTTACTTTTTCCTACTTTAGTTACGTGTTGATTTTCTTTCAAGACAAGGTCACCGACTTAGAAGGTTTGTTCATGAACACATTTGTCATAAGTGCTTTTGATACATTTTTGGTAAACTTTAAGGTGATCAAGAGTGTTAAGGTGACGTTCGTCTAATAACTCTAGCTATGCTAAGCAGTCCTGATGAAATTCATCATCAATGAGCATGTCATGGAGAGAAATTCGAGTGAGGGGATCGGACTTCGAGAGGTAGAACAGCCTGCATCTTTGTAGACTAGAGAAAATGGTGTGGCCGTGGTGGAAGTGCAAATACTATTCCGGTATGCCCTGAGGAAAAAGGAACATGCGTATGCCAATCCTTTGAGATCGTCAACCACTTTCATGAGAATTTTTTTTAGGGTTTTGTTAGTGGATTCAGCTTGGCCATTATTTTGTGGGTAATAAGGTGGTGAGAAACTAAGCTGAATGCCAAAGGTGTTGCATAGTTTTTGTAATGTTTTGTTTTTAAATTGTTTTCCATTATCAGTGATGAGGTGATGAGGAACACCAAAGTGACAAATTATGTGATGGTTAATGAACTCACATATTTTCTCAAATTTTGTGGAGATGAGTGGTATGGCTTCCACCCATTTTGTGTAGTATTCGGTAGTAGTTATGATCCATTGATGGCATTGGGAAGAATGAGGATTGATTTCTCGAAAAGATCCAAACCCCATTGAGAGAAGGGCCAAAGGTCACGAGTGACCTATAAGGCATGACTAGGTGTATGATGAAGGTTGGAATGTTGTTGGAATTTTACACAACGTTTTACATAGTTGCAACAATCATGGTTAAGGGTTGGCGATAATAGCTTGGGCGAAGAATACGCTTAGTAACAAGCAAGGCCACCGAAGTGACCTCCACATATGCCATCATGAACCTCCTTAATGGTATAAGGAATTTCAAAACATGTGAGGCATCATAAGAGAATACCATCAAATCCACGCTTATAGAGGATTCCCCCAAAATAATGAAACAAGATACCTTTTAAGGAAGGCACATTTATGCATTATGAGTGAGATCGGGAGGTAAGATGGAGAGATAAAGGTAGTTAGAGTATTGTTTATACCAAAGGTCACTCAAGTCTAGGGTGTCGCTTCCAATCGATTAAACATCATCGGGTAAATAAGAAGGTGAATGGAGGTGTTGTATGATGACAAATATTTTGGAATCGGTAGGGAAGCAGGTATTTGGGAAGCTAATCGAGGCCATGGTATCTACAATTTTTGGTTGAATGTGGGATAGTTTGAAGGGTGTAACGATCAAAGGTTGTCAAAAGTATGTTGAAATCTTGTTTATAATTTTAAAGTATCTCATTATGAAATTGGAACATACCATTGAATTGGTTTACGACCAATTGTGAATCTCTAAAAATGTTGATTGATTTGACATCTAGGGCATATGCGGCTTGGAGACCTAGTACGAGCGCTTCATACTCGAAATATTATTGGTGCATTCAAAATCTAGTTTGAAAGACAAAGGAATGGGTTCACCATCTAGAGGAATGAGGATAATACCAACTCCTCCCTCACCCTGACACTTGGAACCATTGAATAAAAGTGTCATTTGGTAAGGGGGTTCGTTTAGGGAAAGGGTAGCAATCGACTTACCTGGAAATTCAAAATTAGAGGGTTGATCCCCAAAAATAGGTGCGTTGGCCAATCGGTCGGGAATATCTTGGCCCTTGATGGAATTTTGATGAATGAATTTGAAGTCAAGATCAACTAAAAGCATAAACCATTGTGCAACATGCTAATTTTGATAAGGTTTGGCGTACATGAAGTGTAAGGGATTGGTGTTGGTCACGACATAGTTTTTGTGGTTGAGTAGGTAATGGCAAAGTTTGGTGGCAACAAAAATAATGATAAGAAAAGTTTTTTGGATGGTTGTATCATTTTTCATAGTCCAAAAGAGTACAGATTATGTAATAAACTACCTTCTCCTGTGTTGTTCATCGCGATGAGCGAGCATGGCTCCCAAGAAATGATCAATAGTGGATATGTATAGGTAAAAAGGTTGATCGTCTTTAGGTGGAATGAGTATGGTTGGTTGTAGATGGTATTGTTTTAGGGCCTTAAAAGCTTTGTGACAATCATCATCCCATTTAAAGGAGACATCCTTCCTAAGCGAGATGATGAAATGGTTTACACCGATCAAATAATTGTGAAATGAAATAGCAAATGGTGTAATTTACCTTGCGAGCTACGGAGTGGGAAAATGTTAGTAGGCGAGAGGCATTTCAAGGATGGCCTTGACTTTAGCGAGGTCAACTTCTATACCACGGAGGAAAAAATAAATCCCGGGAGCTTTCTGAGAGAGAAGTGCGAAGATGCACTTCTTAGGCCTAAGGTGAATGCAATATTTAATGAGGCGATCAAAGATGGTTTTGAGGATGGTAAGGTGATCGAGCAATGTTTATATTTGTCCAATATATCATCCATGTAATCTTCAATATGTGATGCATGATATCATGGAATATATAGGTCATAGAATGCTGATATGTGGCACCAGCATTTTTAAGGCCAAAAGGCATGACTCGATAGCAGAAGGTCCCCCAAGGGGTGATGAATGTGGTCTTGTGTTGATCTTCAGGGGCAACCAAAAATTTTTATAACCCAAGAATCCATCCATGAGTGATAGCATCTCATGACCAACGGTGAGGTCAACCAGTTGATCAATATTGGGCAAGGGAAATTCATCTTTCGGGTAGGCTAGGTTAAGGTCATGGAATTCCATGTAAATGTGGAGTCCCCTTGTCACTTTAGTAACAGGGACAATGTTAGAAATACAGTGAGGATAATCAATGGGTAAGATGAAGGAAACAGAAAGAAGGTGTTGAAGTTCTTCTTTGATGAGAAGAGTAATGTGAGGGTTTATTTTCCTTGGCTTTTGTTTGATAGGTTTGGCATTGGGAATGGTTAGGATATTGTGGACCACTTGTGGTGGGTTTAATACCACACATGTCTACATAATACCAAGTGAAAGTGTGGTTATGATCTCGGAGGAAAGAAGTGATGGCTTCTATTCAAGAAACATCTAAATATCGTCGATCTTTAGGATGTCCGAGTCATCACGAGTATGAATGTTGATCTCGATAGTCAATTCATTCAACATGGTTTGCATCTCGAGAGGGTAACGCAGTGATGAATATATTATTTTTCGCACCAAGGTAGGTGAGTATGGATTCATCATCGACATTGAACAACGTGAATTATAGGTGTGTCGTCATCGATCATCTCAAGATATAGGAATGGAAGAGTGGAAGGGGCATCGCCTTCACATTGATAAGTCAAAGGTCCTAAGGACATGGTGTTTATGAAAAAAAAAAAAATATGAGGGATAGATTCAGGATCCATCGACTCCATCGGTGAGGGTGGTGATGAAAGTGGAGCGGGTGAAGGTGGTGATGAAAATGAAGGTGGAGGAGGGCTAGGGTCCTCAATGAGTTCAATGTGGGCCTATTTGGTAGGAGGTTCGGGGAAGCTGATACCACTACGGTTGTTATGTTTGCGGGTGGTACATGAAATAACGGTATGGCATCCTTTCTCATAAAATATGAAACCAAAACCCTTCCACGCACAGTGGTGTAGGAAGGTGTGGGTGAAACGGAGATTGGTAAGTGATTGGAATTTAGTGGAAAATGGGTGGGTTTGTGATGGTGATTTAGGTGTGTAAATGGTAGTATCAAGTCCCCCATAGGTGAGACTAGTACGAAGATGAGGAAGACCATAAAGGAGGTGTTCTCCTATACGGTGATCATAGCGAGGGTGTTGGTGAAGGATTACATACTCGTGCGGAGTAAGGAATGTGTTGACACTATATAGGTGGTACTCCCCTAGAGTGAGGCATTGAAATAAACCTTCCAAGGGATTAGTGGTTGTTATGTAGGTGGGTGGAATGGATGATGTGTCGGAGGTCGATGCGAAGGTGGAGTTAATGGATTGGGAACCTAATGGGTCAACCATGGAGGTTATAGCAGCGGTAGGAATGGAGGATGTATGTGTAGTGAAAGCAGTGGCTGTATTGGTAGGTGGAGGTGTAGGTGAAGTGGTAGTGGTTGCGGAGGTAGACAGTTTGACAGGTATGAGCACATCATTGGGCTGGTAAAGCATGTTTCATGTTTTGAAAGGTGATGGGTCAGCTAGAATGATATAAGTGTGTCCTTCATGTTCGAACTTTACACAATGATGCAAAGTGGAAGGAACACAACCCATGACATGGATCCAGGGTCTACCAAGAAAAAAGTTATATTGGAATTCCCCCCCAAAACATAAGGTGCCAGTTTGAGCATACCAAACAATAAGTTATATTGGATCCATGGCACAAACCACTAGAGTGCTAACGAGATCCGAATCTCATTGGACATTTGAGAACCCTAGTAATAAGGGTAAGGTGCTAGTTTGAGCCCATAGTTGGTGACATGGGATGCAACCATTGGATCTATGTAATGGTTGAGAATAGCGAGGATAATCATCGGGGCACTATGATAGAGAAGCTGCATGTAGCATTAGTGTTATTCCTTCATTCTATTTGATTCTAGTTTGTCGACTCTTTTATTGCACCATATTTAGTAGAGTGTTGCGGGATAGTGGAAGTTAGATAGGACCTTAGTTGGGATGTCAAGATGGATTATGGTGTTTCACTTGATTCTTAGATCATTTCTTTGAAGTTTTGATGAAACAAATAGGGTAGCGGGCGTAGGAGGAATACTATTCAAATGTTGGTTAATGGGTTGTTGTGCCGTATGACTTCCGAATCCACACTGATCATGAGATATTCCTTTTGGATAGGAAGAACTACATGTAATGCAAAGAAAGAACACCAAAAGGAATTAAACAATATGGGCAGTGAAATGCCTAGTGTATGCTAGATCCGAGAAGTGTGATACTTCCTAGATGGCTATCAGTCCACTATTTTAAACAATTTAATGTTGTAAACAAAGTAAATCCTATTGTAGTTTGAAATGATTTAGGTATCTCACTTAAAAACACAATAAGAAATAGATCTAATCTAACAGGATAAGCTAGAATAGAATCCAAAGGTCAAATGATTGGTTCTGGGTTCTACAGGTTTGATAGAGGTCACGAGATAGATCACAGGTGAATGAGGGTAAGATGAAATTTGGTGGGTAGGTCTCTATTCTAGGTTGTGTGGGAAAATACAAAGACCGGTGTTGGTCAGGGGTGACCAACAACAGTTAGGTGTAATTGGTGCTAGTTACTATGAGATCTGGAAATATCACAGAACAAGTTGTGGTCTCCTTTGTGATTACACAAAGGAATTTGGTGGGTCGAGATGAGGTATTGGGTGACTGGAGTAGGATTTGGTGAGGTTTTAATGGGTATATGGAGGTGAAAACATTGGATAAGGTCAATAGGGGCAAAGTAAACAATAGATGATAAAATGAAATAAACCAAGAAAGTATGATGTTATACTTACTTGGATTCTAGTCCTGAATGCCTGTGTGTGAGGGATGGAGGTGCTGATGAGGGGTTTGAAGGCTGTAAGTGATCACCAACTGAAGAAAAGCTTCTGCATGGGCTGCATGTACACTCTTCTTTGCTTGGATGGATCAAATCATGGCTGGGATGGCTGTGCAGGAGAAGATGCTTAATCTCCTTCCTTGCATTCAAGTTTTCACTGGAATTTGCTCTCTAAAGATGCATTATCTCTCTAAGATGTGTTCTTTCTCATCAACCTTCTTCCAAAATTTTTCCAACCTTTATAATAAGGTAGTTTAGGGGTTAAAAGGGTAACCAATGACGGTCCGGCTTAACCGGTGACTGTTAGGGGTAACCAACGTTGGTCAAGGTGGGATTTCCTAGGTTCATTAAACTAGGGAGATCCTCTTGATTTCCTTGAATATCATGCCATTATCCCATGGATTATATTGGGAGATTCTTTTGAGCATGTGGAAATGTGGTTAGAGGGAATGTAGGCATTGATTTTTAGGGTTTGGGTAAGTCTTAGTTAGTTATGGAAACTTGCTAAGAATAGGTCATAGGTTGAGTTGGCTTGGTGAGGTGTCTAGGTGAACTATATGTGTGGATATTATTTAAATAATATTAATTTAATTAGAGTAATTAAATTAATATTAATGGGAGTGAAGGGGGCCATGGCTAGGTAAATGTAATAAAGTATGTTTATTCGTTGAGGGACCAAAGGGAGTGTGACCTAATTTTAGTGTCTACATCTAGAGCCAAAATATCTAAAAGAATCCTTAGTTTAGGAGTGCGTAGTATATTTGGGACCCTTCACACTTACCTCGATATTTGTATCCTTCCATTGGGTTTGTATGGAGTCATCTTAGGCATGGAAAAGTTATATACACACGAGATCGAGTGGGCAATTACCATAAGATTATATCATGTATAGATGATTTGGGGGTTGAGTTAGTGATAACAAGAGTTAGGAGGCCCATTTCTATCCACACTATTTCTGCTATGCTTCTTAAGTGGTGTGTGTGACAAGGTTGCAGTTTTATATGGTCATGGTTAGTGACAGATCTTAGGATGAGTCTAGTGTGCCAAATCTTGATGACCATCACATCTTGAGAGAGTTTTCTGATGTATTTCTAGGGGAGCTACTTGGGTTACCTCCCCCACGTGAGATATATTTTCACATAGATTTGGTTCTTGGAGTAGAGCCTATCTCATAAGCACCTTATCGAGATGACTACCCTTGAGCTCTGTGAGCTCACATTGTAGCTTGAGGGCCTTATGGAGAAAGGCCTAATCCATCCTATTGTATCCCCATGGGGTACACCAGTGATTTTTAAAGAAGGATGAATCTCTGTATTTTTGTATTGATTATCGTCAACTAAACAAAGTAACGATCAAGAATCATTACCCCCTTCCTCACATTGATGATTTATTTGATCAGATGAAGGGGGCCACAATATTTTCCAAGATAGATCTTAAGTCTGGATATCATCAATTGAGTATCACAGAGGAAGATATTCATAAGACAACTTTCGTATGAGATATGGCCACTACGAGTTCATAATAGTGCCTTTTGGTCTGATAAATGCCCTTGCAGTATTTATGAGCTTGATGAATGGGGTATTCTAGAAATTTTTCTTCACTTCATGCTCATTTTTCTTGATGACATTATGATATACTCATGTATGCATGAGAATCATGAGAGCACCTTCTCCAGGTTCTTGGTGTCTTCATGAGCAGTAACTTTACGAGAACCTAGAGAAGTGTGCATTCTTACGAGAGAAAGAGTTGTAGCTTTTGGACCACATCATTTATGGGGAAGGTATCATAGTCGATCATTCCAAGATTTGAGCTATTATGTATTTTCCAACACCCAATCTTGTGACAGAGGTGCAAAATTTCATGGGTTTGGTAGGATCAAAAGGAGTTTTGTTCAAGACTTTTCTTGGGTTGCACACCCCATCACTTCCCTTTAGTGGAAAGGGAAGAAGTTCTTATGGTCAAGTAAATGTGAGATGGACTTCAAGAAATTAAATGAATGACTCACAAAAACACATATTCTTATAGTGTAATACCCTCATGGTGATTTCTTCATTTGCATGGATTCTTCTTTGGCAAGACTAGGAGGTATGTTCATGCAAGAGGGACGAGTGGTTTCTTTTAAGTCTCACAAACTCAAGGATAATGAGCTCAATTATCTAAATTATGACCTTAAGATTCGAGAATTTTTCATGCCTTGGCTCGATGGAGACTTTTCCTTCTTGGCCAGATATTTACACTTAGGACTGATCACTTGAGTCTTCACCACGTCTTCACGCAACCCAATCTCAATGTTCGTCAGTAGCGTTGGATGGATTCTATTTTTGAGTACGACATGGAGATAGAGCATGTGAAGGGGAAGGATAATGTGGTTAAAAATGCCCTATGTAGAAAAAGACATGTGGTTATGGATACTTCAATGGGTACATATTTGTGGAGTAGGATTTTGTAGTAGCTTCCTCATGACAATTTTTACCTTGCATCTAGATCAGAGATTGAGTCTTAGAGGCCCCTTGAAGGGATATTTGATGGATTTTCATTAGAGGAAGATGGTCTTATCGGGAAGAGAAGAGGTCGGATATATGTTCCTAGAGATGGAGGCTTAAGACAGGATAATTTGGCGAGAGGCTCATTGTGTACCTTATTCACCCAATCACGGGGTGAAGAAGATGCATGTCACCTTGAGAAAATTGTACCATTAGAGGGGACTACAGAGAGACATAGCTTAGTTTGTGTCATGTTGTTTAGATTTTCAAAAGGTGAAGGCCAAACATCAACACCCAACTAGCCTTATTTTCCCTCACACCATACTAGAGTGTAAATGGGACACCATTTCCATGGATTTCATAGTTGGGTTACCAATGTCGAGATACCACCACGATGCCATCATGGTCATGGTGGATTAATTGAAAAAAGTGGCTCAATTTTCTCTGGTGAATACCACCTACATAGCTAGTGCAATGACAAGTGTATACTTTGATGATATCTTTAGGCTACATGATATTCCGTAGAAGATCATTTGTGTGATGTGACAACTTGTACACTTCTCAATTTTGGAATACCATGTAGTATGCTCTCGGGACTATGATAAAATTCAATACAACTTATCACCTTGATATAGATGGACAGACAAAGTAGGTGAATCAGATTTTAGAGGACATGCTTAGGATGTACGTCATGGACCATAAGTCAAGGTGGGTAGAGTACTTGTATTTGGTGGATTTTTCTTATAATAATAGTTTTGAGTTCTATAAACATGGATCCTTTTCAGGAATATTATGGTAGAGAGTACAGGACACCATTGAGTTGGGATAGTTTGGAGGACGGGGGTTTCTCTTAGGCGACTATTATCCAATTTCCGCCCCAAAAAAATTGATCAAACATGACCCTACACCGGAGATAATCGAGGTTTGGTTGATGATGTGAGCCAACATTTCAAACCCAAAAACCAAGGGATGGGAACACTCAACAAAGGAGGAGCAAGGTCGAAAGATAGGGCCAAACAATGTTAAAGGAGACGAGAGGCTCAACAGGAAACAAAATAGGGAAAGGTTTGATGTTTTGGACTTCACATATGAGTCGACTCGAGGTCAAACAACATAATCATGAAAGGCACCACTTGTCAACTTGAGCGTAAGTCCAACATGCGCATCAAAATGGAGATATGAAATGAGCACAACACCCCACATGGATCTCGGCACAAAAATTCTATGGATGATTCCAAGTGTCCAACCATTAGTGGAGGCTCCACATGTCCCTTAAACACAAACTATCCACCCGATCAGATTCAAAAGGGGGTAAATCCACCCGTTGAATTGGATAAGAATATTAAAGAGTTAGTGGAGGTCCCACGTGTCTCATCGACACACCATCAAGGTTTGAATCCAAAGGCGGTCCCTAACGAGTGCCATCCTTCCATGTAGTTAGGGTCTAAATAGGGTCTCATTGGTAGTTGAAAAGTCATAGACCCACGGAGGGTGCCACATGTCACCTCAGCGTAAATTCAGAAGTGAGACCCAAGGGATAGTCCCTAAATGAGTGTACCACACATCCATGGCCAAAGGGAGATAGAGTCGGTAGCTAAAAATTCTCGGAGTCGTGGAAGCCTCCATGTGTCCAATCAATGCACCTCTGAAGGTTAGGTCCAAACAGGTCTCCAAATGGGCGAAAGCCTCCACATGTCCTAGGTCAGACATAAAGCCTTCATAAAATAGAAAGGACTTGAGTAGAACACAAGGAAGGTAGAGCATAGCGGCGGAAGGTACCACATGCCTCATCAACAAAACTTCTAAGGAGTGGCCCAAAGAAAGTCCCTAAACTAGCGTTATCCCTATATATGTCTAAGGTACAAAGGGACACCATCCGTTGGGAATTCCAAGCTCAGGATAGGCTGGTGGAACCCTCCACACATCAGCTTGGTGCATCTTCAAGGGCAGGATACAAGGGGAGTCTCCAAATGAATATTGTCCCTCCACTTTTCTTAGGTCAAGTAGAGTGTCTCCGCACATGGGAGGGACTCAGGAAGAACTTAAAGGAAATAGAGAAAGCCCACAGATGATGCCACGTGTCTCTCTAGCATAAATTAAAGTGTGAAAGGGAGGGGGAAAGATATTAAAATGTGTGAGGATGCCACGTGGACCTTGTATGGATAGACACTTTCACATATTGTGATCCCGCATTCAACGCCCGACCCTTGACCTTCAGACAACCATTTCTTTCAACCAGGAGCTCAAAATTGAATGGGAAAGGACTTTTGGAGAGCTCCCATTGCACTGTTATTCACTTTCCACCTTTAATGGTTTGGTCCACAATTTTGAGGCTTTCAAGTCCCTCACCTATCACCATAAGGAAGGACAGAACCCCCTTTTCTTGCCCAACAAGAAACAATGCATGGAGGTATGAGATTTGTAACAAAGCTCATCATTTTTGCAATTAGATTGGATGCAATGCTATTCTAGGGGTGGTTGAAGTAGGATTCAATATTTCCCTCTCTCCTTCTTCTATATATTGTAAAGGAGGGGAAATTTTAAAGAGGTTGGTCATCTTTTCCTCCTGCCCCCTCTCTTTCTTCCTAGGGTGGAATATGGAGTCTAAGCCTCCTCTCTTGGCTTTGTAATGACATTTCCTTGCCCTTGCCCACCAATGATGTACTATGTGAACTCTTGGAGAAATTAAATCTATTTCATGATGTATCTTTTCCATCCTTGCTTATTTTATTTTCCCTTCTCACCTCTCACCATTGTAGGGTATACTGTGCATACTTCTGATGTCTATTATAGGTTTTAGGAGCTATGTTTAATGGGTTGAAGTGGTGTTCTATGTGACATGTATCTTTGGTCTATGATGCATCTATCCATCCTCTCCATTGCTCACCTTTATCCATTTCAAGGAGATGAGATTGTGACCAACACTCCCTTTTCTTGGTGTTATCACCTCGTAAGTGTAGGATTTCCCTCTTTTTGCACTTTCTCTCTCCTTGTCTCCTTGGCATTGTTAGAATAGGTGTAGTTAGGCGTCATTTATTAATTAGGAGTAGTTTAGAATTAGGTTTAGGAATAAGAAGCTAGCTTTCTCCAGAGGGCCATGTCAAGTCTATAAGTCCCACAAATTTAGAGATGGTCCCATGTTATGTAGATCACACCGGATACCTCACTCAAATCCGAGGCCATCTGGGGTGTTGTGATTTTGCACCAACAATTTTGGTATGCCTGGTGGGACATTGGAGTTATATTTTTCTTATCTTTCCGAGGTGTCTCATTATCAAAAAAAAAATCTTAAGCCACCGTGAAACCACATCAACATTTTTGGCATGACCGATGGGACATGTTTGAAGCACCTTACCACTTCACTTCATCAAGTTTGATGTGCTCTTGGTGAAGATTTCAGCCTTTGGAGGCACTTTTAGGCACATCTGGTGACTCCATCTAGTCAACAACCCATTCTCTGAGTTGCATAATTTCTCCCATCCATTTTCATCCATTATTCCCTTCACATCTTTCATTTTCTCCCATTCATGAAGTTGTGCAATCATGACTTCATTTCCCTCTTAGAACTCACACTTACAAAAACCAATGCATTCCACCTCTAATGTATTTCCTAACTCCTCCATATTAGCATTATGATCAGATCCAAAACTATTATGCTTACCCATATGAGCAGTGTGAAAACCATTTTGGCCATGGAGCTTATCAAGAGCAAGGGGATGCGTTTGATGGTGACGATTATGTGGAGAATGTTGGTTTGTTGGATAAGATCCAAAGAATGGAGGCTAGAATGGTGTATTCCATGGCTACAACATAGATGAAGGCATTCAGGATTGGTTGCAGGGTACCTTGTCCATGGCTCGGACCTTTTCTAAGATAGTATAGCCCGCATGAGAAGATTGAATTCATGGTTGAAATGCTGCCCCAACTTTTGCAATGGGCTAAGGAGATCGAAGCTTATGATTTGGACACAAGATGACCTTATCAATGGTTAATTCCACCACCTCGTAGATTTTATTTTCCTCTTCCTCAATCAATATCATTTCGGTAGCATCATGAATCTAGTCTCCCACTTGTTGCCCCAAGTGTTGATTTCCCTTCTCCATCCCCTAGTCTTCCATCTCATCTCATTTCCTCTTCCATTTTCCTTCCAAATCTAATTCCCCTCCATAAGAGTGAAAAGTAATGCCTTACCCTCCACCACAAAGAAACAAGAAACTAGTGGAGAACCCCACCCACCACTCCTCCACTTTCCCAAGCCCATGTTAGGGAGAGACTCCAAAAACCAATCAAGGAGAGCATAGGAAGGAGAGCCAAACAAAGAAGAAATGATCAAAGGATTAGTAAGATTGGCTCTCAAATTTGGGATTACAAAAATCCCCTTGATGGTTAAACCTTAAGAGGAGGGGGTCAAGCCATAAGTGGTGGAAGCTTGAGCTACATCAAAAGTGAGGGAAGACAAGCTACTCTAAATCCAAAATAAGAGGAGTACATTGTAGTTGTGGAGGAGAACCATACAATTCAAGAGGCTTCAAGCATAGAGAATGCCACATAAGAACCTTCAATTCTTCCTCCCACTTCATCCCCTTTAGGATTTGATGTGTCAAATAAGAGTTTGAGATTTAAAACTTCATGTTTGAGGATGAGGGGAACCATGGTGAGAAAATTATAGATCTGAAGGACACCATGGAGGAGGTCGAACACATGCAACAAGAAAATGAGGAGGAAGATTATCTATCTTACTTGGAGGACTTCTCTGATGGAGAGGATCCTGAAGAGATAACATCATTTTCTCCACCATCATTCACCTTCCAAGAATATGATTCCACTGCCATGGAGGAGAGCATTCAAACATAGCAGTCTGCGTCTCATAACACGCCCTCGGAACCAAGGTTGGAGGATCCTAATCTTCCATGTTCCTCTTAGGAGGAGGAAGGAAAAGAGCACAAGGACCCCATCTCTCCCACACCATCCACCCAAGGTCTAGAGGAAGACTCCATTCTTGGATTTGAAATTCAAAACAATGGGCACATCCATTAAATCAGATTGTGCCCAATTAGGTACTTGGCTTCATTGGAGCCAAGGGAGAAGCCAAAACCATTCATGCCCACTTTAGGGCATGAGGATGAGTATCAAAGCACCAAGGGTCACCATCAACACCTCCAAGAGTCTAATGTTAATCAACTTGAGGAGGTATTTTTGATTGATGTTGATACCTTGATGATTTGGGTGGAAGATCGGCCTCTTGTCGGTTTCTCACTCATACTAAGAGCCATGTTTAGTGCCAAATTATATACATGGCCACATTTTTTAAGAAAGGAAGCTATTTCTCCCTTCATGTAGCAAGCTTTGTTTAGCTTTTGCTTTGCTAGGGTTAGTGTAGAAGTAGGAATAGATTTACTTTCAGCAGAACAAGTGCTTTTGCACACTCGCATGTCTTATTTGAGGCATGTATGATTTGATATTTGTATATAATCTTTGTTCATATTTCTTCAGAGGTAAAATACCTAGGCCCTTTAGTCTTTACAATAGAGAGACCCATAGTTTCTTGTAGCATTTTATAATTTTAAAATGAAACAAATATAGAGAAACTAAAATTAGGTTGTGAGGAGTCTATTTCTAGCGACAAGTGAAAGCCCCAGGTCAATAAAATTTTCTAGTCTCATAAACCTCATCTCCATGATTTTCTTGGAAAAATTAAGAGTGCGGATAGTGGGGAAGGTTTAGGTTCATTAGGGTGCAAGAAATCGGGAGGAGTTTCAAGCAAAATATCAGTACCAAGATCTCATTCGTGAATCCATTCCTAATGGATACTTCGAAGGTTACTGGTCTCTTCATATAGTAGGAAGATGTCATCATGAGTTGCCAAACTGTTATATAATTTTTCCCCTGGAAAAATTGATTAAACACAACCCTGCATAGGAGATAATCGAGGGGTTGGTGCAATGAGCCCACATTTCAAACCCAACAACCAAGGGGTAGCACACTCGATAATGGAGGAGCAAGGTCGGTAGATGGGGCCAAACAACATTAAAGGAAACAAGAGGCTCAATAGGAAATAAAATAGGGAAAGGCTTGAAATTTTTGGACATGACATATGAGTCAATTTGGGGCCAAGAAACAGAACTTCATGGAAGGTACCACTTGTCAACTCGGTGTAATTCCAACAGGCGCATCAAAATGGAGACCCCAAATGAGCGCGGCACCCCACGTGGATCTCGACATCAAAAAGGCTGTGGACGATGCCAAGTGTCCAACCCTCAATGGAGGATCCATGTGTCCATTAAGCACAAATATTAGTGCAAAATCACAACACCCTCAAATGAGTCATGGATTTTCTTTTCTAAGGCAATGTCATTTGGTGTGATTTGCATAATATTGGATCATTCCCAAAACTATGGGACTTACAAATGGGAATGATCCTCCGAGAGAAGGCTAGTTCTCTTTCCTAAACTACATGCACAAGCTATTCTAGTGTAGGCAAGCTAATTTAATCCTAATATAACTATTCCAAGGAACCAAGGAGAGAGAAAGAGGGAAAAATAGAGCCTAGACTAAAGCGGTGATACACCAGCAAAGGAAGTGAGATATTCTATTGAGGGAGAAAGAAACAAAAAAATGGAGATGAGGGAGGTCAGACAAAAGTAACATGGCCTAGATCTTCAAATTCACCATTAAAATCCATGAAACACAACATCCTACACCTGCAAATGTGAAATACATGCACATAAAAACAAATATGGAAGGGAGAGGCATGGAGAAACAACAAAATGATGCAAAGGGTTGAAGAACACCACAAAAACATGTTTTTATTGCTCTAGAAGGTGCACAAACCATTACATTTTTGGAATAGAGGCACAAATACATTTTCCAGGTGTAGGAGAAGGTTTGTTGCTCAAAAATGGCATCGAGAAACAAATTTGATAGAGTTTCTCTATGCCCAAAATGTCTCTCTTCTCAAATGAGAAGTGTTACAATATATAGAAAGAAAGAGAGAGAGAGAGAAGAGGGAAAAATCGAATCCTATTTCAACCATCCCATCCTATGCATTGAGTCATACCTTGAAGATTTTAATGCCATAAATCAATGCCCCCTTCAAATATTCCCCAAATATGTCGATCCTAGCTCCCTCTGTCTATCTGGTGTGTTGAAGAAGAATGGCGGATCGAATTGAATTAGATCTAGTAGCTGAGAAAATCATATTTTGTATCAAAGGCCTGAAGATGTTTCTCTATTTTTCACCTACTAGGGCTTATAAAAAAAGAATTTTTATCTTTCCATGGCATAGAAGACGTCAAGATGCTTCCAATGGTGTTATATTTACAATATTTTGAGCCCTGAGTCAAAAGATATGCCCCTTCAAAGTTTGTATCGAGTCTGTACAAATGGGAAAATAGTTTGAAAAATGGGTCCCCCTTTTGAGATGGGACACGTGGCACCCCTTTTAGAAAAAAATGGACTTATTGATCCACAATTTATATTTTTCCCTTTTGTACAAAAAACAAAAAACTTAAAAAACTCCCGTGGCCCTGAAGCTCCACTTGGATACATGGCACCCTTTGGTTGGCCGGGGGATGCGCTTCACCTTTTGTCTCTGTGCCTTTTGAGAAAAGGAAAATTTTCACCTTTTCCTCTGCCTCCCCACTTTGGCTTTGACTCGAGTTCAAATGCTAACTTTTCCCTTTGGCAGAGTCGTGGTCCATTTTGAAACTTTTACACCTTTTTGGGGAAGGGGTAAAAAAACCAACTTTTCCCCCGATGGCCCACTTCGACCTAGGACACGTGTGGTACCCCACTGTGATTTTTGGAAACCCTATTCAAAATTTGCATTTGGAGGAGCATCAAGTTAAGTTGACTTGGCAGCCTCATAGGTTTGTGGAAATTTTAACGGCCCCCTTTATCTTTTGGAATCTAGGTTATGTGGCGAGCTCGCACTCATTTGGGTCTCCACTTTTGGACCAACTCTTGGAGATGCACCAGGCTAACACTTGGCACTCTCCACTTTCACTTTTATACTTAGCCACTTTTAAGGCCTGCCTCATCTGCCTTTGACCATTTGACCCTTCCTTTGTTCCGGCCTGGGACACGTGGAGATGCGACGCTTGTTTGAGCCTCTCTATTTGGATTGATCTTTGGAGGAGTGCCATTAGGACACGTGGCTCTTTCCACTGGCTTCTCTATACTAAGTCAATTTTGGACCTTTTCCTGAATTGTTTTGAGCCTAAAAACTTCAAATCCTCATTAATTTTTCCCCTTCTTTCTCTTGGCCTCTCTGTGGCACTTCCCCTTCTTCTCTAACCCTACAATACCATTGTTGAATCTTCCTTAAGCTTGTAAAATAGATTTAAGACATGACACAACTTGAAAGAGTCATTTTATCTTCACATAGGGTTGTTTAATCATTCTCTTCCCCCACCACTCCATTCTTAAGTCCTCCCTGACCCTTTAAATATATTTAAGATATGGAAACGATCTCGAAGAACCATTTCTTCTATTTCTTCTTGTGTAGGGTCAAATTTGACTTTCTCGGGCCTCTATTTTAACTTTGCCTAGTTTTGGAACTTGATCTCGTGGGTCTGAATCATTTCCCTTCATGTTTTATTTATGTGTAGTGCTTTTTCTAACAAAAAAAATTTGGGGGAAATTTGGGATAACAATTTGGCGACTCACGGGGACATCATTTGCTAGATGAAGAGACTAGTGGCCTTGAAGCATCCATTGGGCATGGAGTCTACTTGATAAACATGAAACTGATATGAAATTAGAAGTCTTGATCCTTGAGCCACTACGAGATTGACTACATACATTTTTATGTTTTTTTGACCCTGAGCCAGCCCACACGTCTGCACTCTCAATTTTCATAAGAAAATCTTGGGAATGGAGTTTCTGAGAGTAAAAATTGTTTTGACCCGGGGCTTCAATTTTCCCTAAATGGACTATCTTGAAATGACTTTAGCTACTTTGCATTTGTTTCTTTTGGAATTTTCAACTGTTATAGGAAAACATGAGCCTTCTTACCTTTAATAGTTTAAGATCCTGGCCTCATGCCCCTCTTAAGCAATACAAAAAAAACTTATATACAAAGACCAAATCATACATGCCTCAAATGAGACATGCAGAGTGTGCATAAGCACTTCTTCTACTGAAAACAAACCTACCTACACTTATCTAACAAAACCAAAGGGATCTCAAACAAATCCTATAACTAGCATGGAGAAATAACTTCCCTTCCTCAAAAATGGCAGCCATGCAACTGATTTGGAAATGAACATGGCTGGTTGGATGAGTGAAAAACTAACTACAAGCTGATCTTCCACCCAAATCACCAAAGTATCAACTAAAGACAAAACCAATACCTCTTTTAGTTTCTCTAGATTTGGATTAAAGAGATATGACAGCTGATCCTTGGTGCTTTGTAGCTCATCCTCATGCCTTGAAATGGGCATGACCAGATCTGAGTTCTCCTTTGGCTCCAATGAAGCCAAATACCTAATTGGGCAAGGTCGATCCTTTAAATGTGACCCTTGTTTGAGTTTCAACTTCAAGAATGGATTTTTCTTGTGGACCTTCTTGGATGAATGGCGTGAGAGAGATGATGACATCCTCCTGCCATTTTCCTTCCTTCTCTTTTGAAGAACATGGAAGATCAAGATCTTCCAACCTTGGTTCCAGAGGGCCATTATGGAGTGTAGGATTTTGCACTTGAATATTATCCTTCATGGTAGTAAGTACATGTGTGTGGAAGATGGATGGAGGAGAAAATGATGTAATCTCCATGGGCTCCTCTTCATCAAAGAAATCTCTCAAGTCTAATAGACAGTTTGCCTCCTTGTTGTCTTGTTGCAAGTGCTCTACCTCCTTCATGGTGTCCTCTTGATCTGCAACTTTCTCACCATGGTTTCTCTCTTCCTCAAACATGAATTTTTAGAGATCAAACTATTCTTCAACATTATATCTTGAAGGGGATGAAGTGGGAGGAAGAACTAAAGGTTCCCACTGTAGCTTGCTCCACACTTAGAGCCTCGAAACTGTATGGTCCTCCTCCATCATGGGTTCATCAATCAAATCAGGCCCTTGAAATGAAAGAAAAAAATCTTCAATGATGCCTTCTTCATTGAGTGGCCTCAACATTGATTTGATCTCTCCCATCTGCTCCTCTTCAATGGGGCTTGGGACTGATTGTTCCTCCTCTTGTTCTTGCTCTTCTTCTACTACAAACTCAACCTCAGCCACCACTGGTTCTTTAATCTTGACCTCCTCTATTGGCTTGACCATCAAGGGGATCTTTGTAAACCCAAATTTGGCAGCCCAACTCTTCATATTTTCTGTCATTTATTTTCTATTGGGCTCCTCTTCTTGTTGTTCTCCTTGACTGGATTCTTGAGTCTCTTCCCAACATGGGCTTGGGAAAGAAAGAGGAGTGGAAGGTTTGGGTTCAACCATATTTGCAATTTTTTTGGTGGGAAGGGAGGTGAAACTTCTTGTTTGTTTGGAGGGGATGAATGTTTGGAAGGGAAAAGGATAGAAGAACTGAGATGAGGTGGAAGACTAGGAGATGGAGAAATGAAATCAACACTTGGGGCAGCAAGTGAGGGGCTTGACTCTTGCCTCTGCTGAAATGATAAAGATTGAGGAAGAGACAATGAAAGACAAGGAGTTGGTGATTGACTTACCCATTGACAAGGTTGTCTTGCACTTTTCTCATAAGCTTCAATGTCCTCAATCCATTGTGTAAGATGAGGTAATACTTCAACCATGAAGTCAAGCTTCTCTTGAGGGCTGTAATGTCTTGGAAAAGGGCCTTCCCATAGATAAGGTTCCCTGTAACCAATCTTGAATGCCTTCATTTGTGTTATGCCCCTTGACTGAACCATGCCAACCTCCATTTTTTGGATCTTCTCCAGTAGACCAACATCTTCCATTTAGTTGTTGTCATTATATACATATCCCTGTTCCTGATAATCTTCATGGCCAAATTGTTTTTGGCATTGTTGTTATGGATAGGTATAATGATTTTGAATTTGCTCATAATGCTGATTTGGAGGAGTTGTGAAAAGCATTAGAGGTGGAATGTATTGTTGTTGCTAAAAGTGTGAGTTTCATGAAGGGAATGAAGTCATGATTGCAAAACCTCATGGAATGGGAGAAAATGAAAGAGATGGAAGAAGAAAATGGATGAAAATGAGAAATGGAAATGGACTTAGAGAATGGGTTTTTGACTAGATGGAGTCGCAGATGTGCTTGCATGTGCCTCAAAAGGATGAATCCCACCAAGAACACATCAACTTGATGAAATAAAGTGAAGACCTCTAGTCCCACCGGGCATGCCAAAACTATTAGTGGCACACGGTGGTGTAAGATTTGTTGTTTTTTCTGAGACACTAAGAGAAGATGAAATATCTAACCCCAGTGTCCCACCAGGCATGCCAAAATTGTTAGTGCAAAATCACAACACCCCCAAATGAGTCATGGATCTTTTTCTAAGGAAAGGTCATTTGGTGTGATTTTCATAACATTGGATCATTCCCCAAGTTGTGGGACTTGCAAATGGGAATGATCCTCTAGATAAGGTTGGTTCCTCTTTCCTAAACTACCTACCACAAGCTATTCTAGTGCACACAAGCTAATCTAATCCTAATCTAACTATTCCAAGGAACCAAGGAGAGAGAAAGAGGGAAAAAATAGAGCCTACACTAAAGTAGTGATACACCAGCAAAGGAAGTGAGATATTCTGTTGACGGATAAAGAAAAATAAAAAATGGAGATGAGGGAGGTCGAAACGAAGTAACATGGTGCCCGAGATCATCAAATTCACCATTAGAATCCATGAAACACAACATCCTACACCTGAAAATATGAAATACATGCATAGAGAAACAAATATGGAAGGGAGAGGCATTGAGAAACAACAAAATGATGCAAAGGGTTGAAGAAAACACCAAAAACACATTTTTTATTGCTCTAGAAGGTGCACAGAACCATTACATTTATGGAATAGAGGAATAAATACGTTTTCTAGGAATAGGAGAAGGTTCATTGCCCCAAAATGGCATCAAGAAACAAATTTGAAAGAGTTTATCTATGCCCCAAAAATGTCTCTCTCTTATCAAGCGAGAATTGTTACAATATATAGAAAGAAAGAGAGAGAGAGAGAGAAGAGGAAAAATTGAATCCTATTTCAACTATCCCGGCCTATGCTTTGAGTCCTACCTTGAATATTTTAATGCCATAAATCAATTCCCCCTTTAAATCCATCCTAAATATAATGATTCTATTTGGCATGTTGAAGAAGAATGGAAGAACAAATCGAATTAGATCTACTAGTTGAGAAAATCAGATTTTGTATTAAAATCCACGAAGATGTTTCTCTATTTTTCACCTACCAAGACTACAAAAAAATTATTTTTTATCTTTCCATGGCATAGAAGACGTTGAGATGCTTCTAATGGTGTCATATTTTCAATATTTAGAGCTCTAAGTCAAAATATGTGCCCCTTCGATGTTTGCATCGGGTCCGTATAAATGGGTAGGAAATCGAGTTTGAAAAATGGGTCCCCCTTTTGAGATGGGACACGTGGCACCCCTTTTAGAGAAAAAAATTGGACTCATGGGTCTGTAATTTATCTTTATCCCTTTTACACAAAAAAAAAAAAAAACTCAAAAAACTCCCACGGTCCCGAAGCTTCGCTTGTATACATGGCACCGTTTGGTTGGCCAGGGGATGTGCTTCACCTTTTGTCTCTATGCCTTTTGAGAAAAGGTAAATTTTCACCGTTTCCTTTTCCTCCCCACTTTAGTTTTATCTCGAGTTCAAACATTGAATTTTTGTTAGGAAATAAGAGATAAAATATGCAGAATAATCCCTTAAAAAATCACAACAGTAGAAACTAATATGCAAAAATATTAAAGATCTCAAATAAAAGTGCATAATAAATAACACAACATAGAGAGACACTATTTAACATGGTTTACCCAATTTGGGATATGTCCACCAAGAATCACTTGCTTAGATTTTATTACAAGCCTCCACTCTCTTAATACAATACCCAGATCCATTGGAGCTATGCTCAAAAAAACTCTGAAATTCACACCCGAATTCAAAGCACATATGCAATGCATTTGCTTGTATATGTATCATATGCATAAGATCATATAAATAGACAATTTCTTAAGTAGTTTGATACAAAACCGTGGGTATCAAAACCATGGGCAAAAAACCGTGGGTATCAAAAAAATGGGTACCAAAAAAACCATGGGCCCAAAAACAACCCATAACAGTTACCCATTACCCATGGGTTAATAAACCACCCATGAAAATTTGCTTCAGGGGCTTCACCCCTGAAACCCCCTGACCCACTCACCGGTGAGCGGGACCGCCGTAAAAATACCTGAGTGTAACACATAGAAGGTGTACCACACTCTAACATGAAAATATTCTCCAAAAACATAAATTTTTTCCCTTTGGCGAAGTCGCGACCCATTTTGAAACTTTTACACCTTTTTGGGGTAAGGGGAAAAAAAAAAATTTCCCCGACAACCCGCTTTGACTTGGGACACGTGGCAGCACCGTGCTTGTTTGGAAACCCTATTCAAAATTTTCCTTTAGAGGAGTGTCAAGTTGACACTTGGCATCCTCCCCAGGTCTGTGGAATTTTCAATGGCCCCTCTTATCTTTTGGTCTCTCGGCTACGTGGCGAGCTTGTGCTCATTTAGGTCTCCGCTTTTAGACCAACTCTTGGACATGCAGTAAGCTAACACTTGGAACTCTTCGCTTGCACTTTAATACTTAGTCACGTTTGAGGCCGGCCTTGCTTCCTTTGACATTGTTTGACCATTTGACCCTGCCTCCATTTCGGCCTAGGACACATGGAGATGTGATGCTTGTTTGAGCCTCTCTCTTTGGATTCATCTTTAGAGGAGCATCGTTAGGACACGTGGCTCTTTCCAATGGATTCTCCATACTTAGTCAATTTTGGACCTTTTCCTAAACTATTTTGAGCTTGAAAACTTTGAATCCTAGATTTTTTCCCCTTCTTGCTCCAGGCCTCTCTACGGCACCGTGCCTTCTTCTCTGACCCTGGAATTCAATTGTTGAACCTACCTGAAGCTTGTAAAATAGATTTAAGACATGAAATGGCTTGACAAATTCATTTTCTTCACATAGGGTCGTTTAATTTATCTCTACCCCTACCAATCCATTTTTGAGTCCTCCCTCGACCCTTTAAAAGATTTAAGATATGGAAATGCTCAAAAGAACCGTTTCTTCTATTTCTTCTTGTGCAGGGTCGAATTTGACTTTCTCAGCCTCTGTTTTCACTTTCCTAGTTCTGGAACTCAAGCTCATGGGTCTGAATCATTTCCCTTCATGTTTTCTTTATGTGTAGGGCTTGTTCTGAGAAAATTTTCTAGGGAAAATTTGGGATAACAATTTGGTGACTCATGGGGACATCTTCCTACTAGATGAAGAGACCAGTGGCCTTGAAGCATCCATTGGGCATGGAGTCTACTTGATAAACATGAAACTAATATAAACTTAGAAGTCTTGATGCCTAAGACACTATGAGCTTAACTACATACCTTTTCTATGTTTGTCTGACCCTGATCCTACCCACACATCTGCACTCTCAATTTTTGTAAGGAAATCTCGAGAATGGAGTTTACGAGATTAAAAATTGTTTTGACCTAGGGATTCAATATATCCCTCAAATGGACTATCTTGAAATGAATTTAGCTACTCTACATTTGTTTCTTTTGGAATTTTCAATTGTTACATACAAACATGAGGCTTCTTACCTTTAATATTTTAAGAGCCTGGCCTCATGCCCCTCTTAAGCAATATAAACAAAACTTATATACAAACACCAAATCATGCATGCCTCAAATGAGACATGCAGATTGTGCATAAGCACTTCTTATGCTAAAAAAGAGCCTACCTACACTACTTGTTATCCATATTTCTCCCTCGTGCCAAATATTGGATTGGCCATGACCCCGTATAAGAGGAACTTGAGAAGACTCATTCAAATCCTATAAATTGTTTGTAGAAAGACTTAACCATGGAGTGGTGGAGGCCAAGAGAGACTAAAGGACCCTATGCAAAAGAAACAACTATGTTGGGCTATTTCCATGTCTTAAATTCATTCTCCAAGTTACAGGCGGACTCAACTATGAGATAGCAGGGTTAGACAAGAAGGGGCGATGCCATAGAGGAACCAGAAATAGTGAAGTTTTGAGGTCCTTGGGCTAGAAACTATTTAGAAAGGGTCAGAAATGATTAAGTATGGAGGAGGAAGTGGAAGAGGCCACATGTCCTAATGAGGCTTCTCCAAAGGCAAATCCCAAAAAAAGGGGAAGACCAAATGAGCACCAGACTGACGCATGTCCCAGAGGAAAGTGGGCCATCGGGGTAAAAGTTGGTTCTTTACCTCTTGTTATCTCAAAAGGGTAAAAGTTGCAAAATGGCCCACAACTCCACCCAAGGAAAAAGTCTACATTTAGGCCTAAGTCAAAGCCAAGTGGGGAATCGGAGGAAAGGGAAAAAGATAAATTGTGGACCCGTAGGCCTGATTTTTGTTCCAATCCAACCGCCACGTGTCATAAAAAAAGGGGGCCCATTTTTCAAAAAAATTCCCCCGTCATTAAATGCGGACTCGATAAAAACTTGAAGGGCCATATATTTCAACTCGGGGCTCGAAATATTACAAATCGACACCATTGGAAAGATCTCGGCCTCACCTATGCCATAAAAGTTTGATAATTTAATTTTTGAGGAGGTTAGGTAAAGGAAAATGGATAAAACATCTTTGAGCCTTCAATGCAGGATCCATCTGTCTCAACAACTAGATCGTATTTGATCTATTTCCATTGTTTCCTCTTCTTTCAAGGCACCAAATCAAGGAATCATGTAGTAAAGACATATTTGGGGCATATTTTATTAGAATCATTAATGTAGTGGTTGAGATTCAACCCACTTTTCCTGCTTCCCTCTCTCTTTTTTCTCTCTAATCAAATCTATAAATACAGGGGCATGATTCATTGTAAAGGGTTGTTCATTCTTCTTCCCTGCCCCCTCTCTCTTTCTTCTCCATGGTCGAATGTGGAGTTTAAGCCTCCTCCCTTAGATTTGTAATAGAATTTTCTTTCCTCTTTCCTATTAATGGTGTACTCTGTGAACTCTTGGAGCAATAAAATTTATTTCGTGATGCGTTTTGTCCATCCTTTTCTCATTTTGTTGTCTCGTCTCACATCTCACCATCATAGGTATCTTGTGCATATCTCTAATGTCCTTTATAGGTTTTGGGAGATGTGTTTAACGGGTTTGAAATTGTGTTCTATGTGAACTTTATCCTTTGTCTATGATGTATCTGTCCATTCTCTCTGTTTCTCACCTCTTTCTGTTTCGGGAAGTTGGGTTTGTGATTAGCAATTCCCTTTTATCGGTGCTATCACCTTTGTAGTGTAGGTTTTCTTTATTTTCATGCTCTCTCTCTCTCCTTGGTCCCTTGGAATTGTTATATTAGGAGTAGATAGTCACATTTCCGTCCTTATAAGTAGTTGGGTGCTAGTATTAGGAAGAGGAACCAACCTTCTCTGGAGGATCATTCCGATTTGCAAGTCCCACAACTTGGTGAATGATCCAAGTTTATGTAAATCACACCAAATGAACCTACCTTAGAAAAGTAGATCCATAACTCATTTGTAGGTGCTATGATTTCACACTAACATTTTTGGCATGCCCGGTGGGACAAGTCTGAAGCACCTTACCACTTCACTTCATCAGGTTTGATGTGCTCTTGGTGAAGGTTTCAGCTTGGTGAAGGTTTCAGCCTTTGAAGGCACTTTCAAGCACATCCGGCAACTCCATCGGTCAACAACCCATCCTCTAAGTTGCGAGACCTTCTTTCCATCCATTTCCACCCATTATTTTTTCCATCTCTTTCATTTTTTCCCATTCCATGAGGTTTTGCAATTAAGACTTCATTACCGTCATGCAATTCACACTTACAACAATGTAGTCCACCTCCAATGCATTTCCAAACTCCTCCAAATCAGCATTATAATCAGATCCAAAACCATTATGCTTACCCATATGAGCAGAGTCAAAATCAGTTTGGCCATAGAGCTTATCAAGAACAAGGGGACGCATATAATGGTGATAGTTCAGAGAATGCTGGTTTGTTGGAAAAGATAAAAAAGATGGAGGCTAGCATGGTGCAATCAAGGGCAACAACTCAAATGAAAGCTTTCAAAATTGGTTACAGGGCACCTTGTCCATTGGAAGGCCCTTTTCCAAGACATCACATCCCTCAAGAGAAGCTTGACTTCATGGTTGAAGTGTTTCCTCAGCTTACATAGTGGATTGAGGACATTGGGGCTTATGAGCAAAGTTTGGGACAACCTTGTCAATGGGTAAGTCAATCACTAGCTCCCTGCCTTTCATTTTATTTCCCTTAATCTTTATCATTTCAGTAGAGGTAATATTCAAGCCCTTCACTTGTTGCCCCGAGTATTGATTTAATTTCTCCATCTTCTAGTCTTCTATCTCATTTCCAATCCTCTTCCCTTTTCCTTCTAAATCTATGTCCCCCTCTAAGATCCAAAATATATGCCTTCCCCTTTGCCACAAACAAGAAAACAACTAGTGGAGACCCCACCCACCACTCCTCTTGCCTTCCCAATTCCATGTTGGGAAGAGACTCCAAAACGAACCAAGGAGAACATCAAATAGAGGAACCAATGTGAAAATAAATGATAGAAAATCTAATGAGTTGGGCTGCTAAATTTGAGTTTTCAAAGGTCCACTTATTGGTTAAGCCTATGGAGTAGGCTGAGGTCAAGTTGCAAGTGGTGGAAGCTACAGATATAGTACAAGAAAGGAAAGAAGGAGCTACTCCTAATCCAAAAGAAGAGGAGTACATTCCAGCTATGGAGGAGGACCATATAGTTTTAGAGGCTCCAAGTACGGGAGCAGGCCATAGAAGAACCTTCAGTTCTTCCTCCCACTTCATCCCCTTCAAGATCTAATGTTGAAGAATAGTTTGAGCTTTTAAACTTCATGTTTGAGGATGAAGGGAACCATGGTGAGTCAATTGTAGATCAGGAGGACACCATGAAGGAGGTTGAGCACCTGCAATAGGACAACAAGGAGGTAGATTACCTGTCTGACTTGGAGGATTTCCTTGATGGAGGGGAACCCATGGAGATCACATCATTTTTTCCTCCATCTCTCACATCCCAAGCACATGAGCCTACTACCATGGAGGAGAACATTCAAGAACAACAACCTGCACTTCATAACAGCCCTCTGGAACCAAGATTGGAAGACATGACTCTCCCATGTTCTTCATAGGAGAAGGAAGAGAAAAAGTAGGAAGATGTCGTCATCCCTCTCACACCATCCATCCATGAGAGTCAGCAAGAAGGCTCCATTCTTGGAGTTAGAGTTCAGAACCATGGGTAGATTCAAAGGACCATACCTTGCCCAATTAGATACTTGGCTTCATTAGAGCCAAAGGAGAAGCCAAAACCAGTCATGCCTACTCTAGGGCATGAGGATGAGCATCAAAGTACTAAGGGTCATCATCAACACCTCCATAATTCCAATCCAAATCAGATTAAGGAGGTATTTTCCTTTAATGCTGATACCTTGATGATTTGGGTGGAGGACCAGCTTATTTTCATTTTTTCACTCATGCAGGCAGCGATTTTTAGTGTCAAATCATTTGCATGGCTGCCCCTCTTAAGAAAGGGAAGCTACTTCTCCCTACATGTAGCAGGATTTGTTTAGCATTCTTTCTCTCTGGTTAGTGTAGGAGTAGGAGTAGAATTTGTTTCCAGTAGAAGAAGTGCTTATGCACACTCGAATGTCTCATTTAAGGCATGTATGATTTGGTCTTTGTATATAAGTTTTGTTTACATTTCTCTAGAGATGCATGAAGCCAAGCTCTTAACTATCCAAGGTAAGGAAACTCATAGTTACCTGTAATAGTTTCCATCTTCAAAGAAAACAAATGCACATCAACTAATAGTTTCCATCTTCAAGACAGTCCATTTGAGAGACAAATGAATCCCTGGGTTAAAATTTTTTTCTACTCTCAGAAACCTTCATTTCAAGATTTCTTATGAAAATTGAGAGTGCAAGTAGCCACACTCATGAATCAGAGGTAGAATTAATATCAGACCGTCTTTCTCATCTCCATGCCCAACAAATACGACAAGGCAATTGGTCTTTTCATCTAGTAGGAAGATACCCTTATGAGTCACCAAATGGTTATCCATATTTCACCCTCGTGCCAAATATTGGATTGGAAATGAGCCCACATAAGAGGCACCTGAGAGGACTCATTAAAATCTTGAAAATTGGTCGTAAAAAGACTTAACCATGAAGTGGCAGAGGCCAAGAGACACTAAAGGACCATATGCAAAAGAAACAAATCTGTCGGACCATTTCCACGTCTTAAATCTGTTCTCCAAGTTAGAGGTGGACTAAACTATGAGATAGAAGGGTAAAAAAATGGGGCGATGCCACGGAGGAACCAAAAATAGTGAAGTTTTGAGGTCCTTGGGCTCGAAACTATTCAGAAAAGGGTCCAGAAATGATTAAGTATGGAGGAGGCAGTGGAAGAGGCCATGTGTCCTAATGGCGCTTCTCCAAAGGTGAATCCAAAAAAGGGGTAGAAAAAACAAGTGCTAGGATGGCGCGTGTCCCAAAGGAAAGTGGGCCGTCGGGGAAAAATTTGGTTCTTTTCCCTTGTTATTTCAAAAGGGTAAAAGTTGCAAAATGGCCCACAACTTTGCTTAAGGAAAAAGTCAAGCATTTGGGCACGAGTCAAAGCCAAGCGGGGAATTAGAGGAAAGGGCAAAAGATAAATTACAGACCCGTAGGCTCAATTTTTGTTCCAATCCAGCTGCCACGTGTCCCAAACCAAAAGTGGGGCCCATTTTTAAAAAAAAATTCCCCTTCCATTCGTACAAACCCGATAGAAACTTTGAAGGGGCATATATTTTGACTTAGGGTGCAAAATATTGTAAATTTGACACCATTGGAAAGATCTCGACCTCACCTACGCCATGGAGGTCTAAGAATTGAATTTTTAGGAGGTTAGGTAAAGGAGAATGGAGGAAATGTCTTCGGGCCTTCAATGCAGGATCCATTTGTCTCAATAACTAGATCAGATTCGATCTGTTTTTGTTGTTTCCTCTTCTTTCAAGGTGCCGAATCAAGGAATCATGTAGTAAAGATGGATTTGGGGCATATTTTATCTAAAGAATTAATAGAATTGGTTGAGATTCAACCCACTTTTCCCGCTTCCCTCTCTCTTTCTTCTCTTCGATCAAATCTATAAATATAGGGGTAGGATTCATTGTAAGGGTTATTCATTCTTCTTCCCTATCCCCCTCTCTCTTTCTTCTCGAGGGTCAAATGTGGAGTTTAAGCCTCCTTCCTTGGCTTTGTAATGGAATTTTCTTTCCTCTTGCAGATTAATGGTGTACTGTGTGAACTCCTGGAGCAATAAAATCTATTTCGTGATATGTTTTGTCCATCCTTCTCTCATTTCATTGTTTCTTCTCACCTCTCACCATTGCGGGGTAGGTATTTGTGCATATATCGATGTCCATTACAGGTTTTGGGAGCTGTGTTTAAGGGGTTTGAAATGGTGTTACTGTGTGAACTTTATCCTTGAGTACGTGTTGCATTTTTCCATCCTCTCCATAGGTCACCTCTCTACATTTCGGGTAGTTGGGTTTGTGATCATGACGTTCCTTTTTCTCGGTGTTATCACCTCTATAGTGTAGGATTTCTTTATTTTCATGCTCTCTCTCTCTCTCCTTGGTCCCTTGGAATTGTTAGATTAGGAGTAGATAGTCACATTTCCTTCCTTAGAAGTAGTTTAGTGCTAGGATTAAGAAGAGGAACTAGCCTTCTCTGGAGGATCATTCCCATTTTCAAGTCCCATAGCTTGGGGAATGATTCAATGTTATGCAAATCACACCAAATCATCCTACCTTAGAAAAAAAGATCCATAACTCATTTGGGGGTGCTTTGTGATTTTGCACTAACACTACTCTAACCAAAACCAAAGGGATCTCAAAAAAGCCTACAACTTGAAGGGAGAGATAGCTTCCCTCCACACATAATATAAATATTCTACATTATATATCCAGCCCACTATCATTTTTACAACTTGCACAAGGGCATCCTAGGAAGCATTAATACACACACACACACAAGTACTACATGGATTTCGAGATGTATTGTAATACTCAGTCATAATTTCACTCTTCGAGTGACCACTAGGTCGATTCAACTCTTAATTTTACATTTTCCTTTTTAGGTTTGATGTGGTTTGTAGGTATGTTTATGTGATATTATTTCTTACGGGTTATATGTATACACAAAGATCAAGGAGAAAAACCAAAGTGCACAGGAGATCCTTCCCTCTAGTGGGTGCTCATGTCATGTGAAAATTTAGAGTTTAGAACCTCCAACAAGCCTCTGCTATACTTCTCTCGCTTGTTCTAACATTTCATCAGCCTAGATCACTTCCTGTTCACTCATAAATCATATAAGTCCTCTTATCTCTCCTTATTTCTTAGGGTTTCATATTGCATATGCTTTATTTTTTATGTCTCATTGTATATTAGCATTTGTACATCATTAGGAATAGTAGTTACTCTGAAAATAAGATTTAATTAATTTAATTTACATTAAATCATTTGGTGAACCCCATTGCTCAAACCCTACCTTCTGAGAATGCATCAGATTCTATCTCCTTCTTTTGAATTCATGGATTAATCTTCTTATCCATCTTATGTTCTAACCAAGGTTTATGGTATAACTATCATCGTTGTTGATTTCATGCAAGTCTATACTAAAGTACCCTCCCCATTTCATAACTCTCATGCCTAATCCAACTATCAATGTAGTCACTACCTATCGCACATGACATCCTATAGTTACACCCATTTATTTTCCCCACCTATTACCTCTACCGTTCCTCCTACCACCTCAAAAGGTTATGATATCATTAAGCAACTTAAGAATACACCTGCCAAAATATCTCTTTATGATCTCCTTCACATTGCACCAGATTGTTGTCATACCTTAGAAGATGCTTTATGCTCCATCCATATTGAAAATGATAATTCACCTATTTCCTTTACTCATCTCATTCAATCCCTCAAAAACCTACCACATGTTATATCTTTTAGTGATGAGGATATTCGCCTACTACTACTAGCTATCTTCCTGCACCATTTCTCATCACGACCTTTGTTGGTTACATATTTATCAAATGTTTACTATTTGATAATGGATTCTCTATAAATATATGTGCTCTTTCATTTCTCAAGTAAATTAGGACTTCCTAAAAGTTTGATCATTAAATCCTCTACTCTTTTCGCATATATGATTCCACCACTCCCACATTCATTGGCGCCATCACTTTACCTCTACGAGTTGGCCCTAAAACCCTCCCCACAATATTTCATGTCCTTAACGCATCATTTAAGTTAAATTTATTACTTTACAGACCATGGATTCATGTTATGCATGTTGTTCCTTTTACATTTCATCAATGTGTTAAATTCTTTCATAATGGCTATAAACATACTATTTTTGTTGATCTTGATCCATTGAAGTTTTTTCACATATATATTTTCACCGACATGTTTTTATGATCCTCATATGTGGATTTCACTAACACCTTGAGGTTTTGGTGTAACGGTTTGTTACATTTGGTATCGAGCAAACCACCCATGTTTGAATCGCTCTCGGTTGGTTACGTTGTGTGTGGCCGAGGCCCATGGGGTGCCTAAACGTCACCGAAGTGGGGCTCAGTACGTATGGGAGTGTGGCGCAAACCCAGCTAAGTCGAGATCTATGGAAGCATAGTGGGATGTTATGATCCTCATGTGTGGATTTCACTAACGCCTCGAGGTTTTGGTGTAACGGTTCATTACACATGCATATCCCTCCACTACAACATATTCCCTACCATAATATCAATACATATGATGTTGGTCAATCTAGTGCTCCCAATACTTCTTTTACCTCGGAATCCCTTGCTTTCGTCCCTACACATACTTCCAATCTTATATCACCCACCTCATCTACTTCTATAACTACTACTACTAATCCATCTATTACCACTATTCCATTCCCTACATCCACCACCAATCCTCTTAATATCCTTGATAATTCTATCCAACATAATAGTGCTAGCATTGTTGATTCTAATGATGACGTCAATGTCGTCAAGCTTCCTAATAATTTAACAAATATATAAAAAAATATGGTAAACCTTTATTGTAGTGTAACAACAAATGATCAAGTAATAAAGTACAAACTTAGCCTAAGCAATAAAAAATGGAAATTAAAACCCTAAGTGTGATAGAAGGAAAAGAATGCTTTACTAATTTCATAATTTATCTTGAATTGTGTCGATTGAAGAAATGATGAACTAGAAGAGGGACGTGTCATAAGAGAGCTTAGAAAATTATGCAACCACAAGTTCTACCTAGACTAGGGCATCCGGAATGGGTCGGAGGCACCTAGGGTCTTTGTGAGACCTCACGAGCACCCATGACTACTCAAAACCTTAGATTTTTTTTTCATTATGTCACTTCAATGTTACTTCCTTTAGTTGTTGATTCCTTGTAAGTCACTAGAAGATATCCTAATTCTCTTGTAATCTGTGAAAAAATATATCTTCCAAAACCCCAAAAAATTAAAATCCCAAAAATAAAAAGATGTAATAGGGGATTTAGAATCACCCGGTGGTCACTTGACAAACCGAGCTTCTAATAGAGCACTACACTACATTTTAGACTCCATGTATTTTTACCTATGTGTGTGTAAAATCATGCCCTAGGTGACTCTTGTTCAAGATGCACCGAATAACTAGTTGTATAAATGTAAATAGAAGGGAAAATTTTAGTGGAGAATGTTTGTAAAGTCTTGAATATTAGGGGTTTTGAAGTTTGCCTAAAATTTCAGATGGCAATTCATTTGTATGCGTTAGTTCACCTATTATTTAAACTTAAAAATGAACTTATGCATATATTTCACCATTTTTTCCAATCAAACTACACTAATATTTGATGAGGTATAATACATATAGTTCGGGGTTGTAAGGCGAGGCACCCCTAAAAGCCACATTTTATAAGTATTTTTTTGTACATAAACGATTGTCCAAGCCTTCCATCCTAAACCTATGATGACCATGGAAGAGAGTTTCATATTTCTCTATTATATGAATTTTCTCACTATAGGGATGTCCATTTAACAAATAAGGGATGACCATCCAACACATTCTGTGGAATAGATAATAGATGGTCATCCAACATTATACGGATAATAGAGAGGAGATGATCATTTAATACAATAGATATGGTCGTTCAACCTATTTTAGGTATATATATATATATATATATAATTACAATATTCTCTATCTAATAGGGAAGATAAAGTCATCTAACCCTATCCATATAATATGGGAGAGAAAACCGAAAACCATCCAACCTAGTCCATATGACCTCAAAAGGATAGATGTCTGAATCAATCATTTTACTATAGATAGATGACAATCTACCACATTTATAACTATGAAAAATCCAAGAAAATTGTGACTGCCAAATCACCTTTACCATAGAATGTTTTTTTGGATATTCACCATTGTTTTCAAAGTCCATTTCAAGATTCGCCAAGCGTTCTATAATATGTTTTTGGAGGGGGGTCTTAAAATTAACCATGGTAAATATATGTGTGGAAGGAAAAATGAAATTCCCATACTATGGGTTATCAAGAATTATTAGTCCCTTTTCCCTTATGTGAAAGCTATATGGATGTTTTGATTCTCTTTTAATGGCCTTTAAATTCAACCTTAGGTGTTGACATAAATTTTTTAAATCTTTGTCCTTTATTATGGTCACATAGCTTTATATTTATATGATTCCCTTGGTTGAATTTCATAATTGACAACTAGAATGCTGACCCATAATAAAATAAGATGCCTAAAAGATAAAATAGTCCTAAAAGGAGTGAGTAAATTAAAGAAAGGTTCAAATTTGTGAGGCGACAAGGGCACCTAGACCCTGGCATCCTGGCTAGGCATTAGTGTCCAAAGTCATAAAAGATAAAGTAGTAAAGAATAAACTGGGATGTAGGGTGTAAGAGGCTAGAAAGAAGACATGAAAAAAAAACAAAATTCCCAAGATAGTTTTCAATTTCTATTTTTCTTGCTTAGAAATAATATGAAGAGTAGTATGTGAATATGACCTAGAAAAATACCCAAAGTGTGTGATTTAGTTTCTACATTTTCCCTCACTTTATTTTGTTAAGTTAATACTCGATAACATAAATTAGATAAGAGATGTGTACCTAATAACCATGTAGATCGATGGCGAAATCTTGACGAGGAGACAATAAAAAGCATGGAGTGATTAAGATGAAGCGTGGAAGATAAGTTAGGAAATAAGAAGTGACCCTAGGGGTGGAAAGTGTAATGTGTGTATCCCATTGTACCTATCGTTGATTTCATTTGACGCTTGATGTGTTCGATGATGTGAATTTTTATTCTCATAAGGACATACTTGCAAAAGAGAAGAGAAAAAGAGTAGTCAAATATGTGTATAAGAAAAATTATATCCAAATATGTAGAAAAGTATAAAAATGCAAAAAGGAACATGTGCACTTAATCCATGATGAGTAAGAAGGATAGAAAATGTCCTGAAACTTGTAGAAGAGATATTTTATTGGGATATCTCACACCAAGAGAGATTTTTTCAATCGATCCGACATCCTTTAAATGTTTCCCGAGTGTGAGTTTTTGGGCGATCTCACGCCATGACGAAGGAGAAAGTTCTTGTGTTATTATTCATCCTTTAAATGTTTCCCGAGATTTATACACCATTGTAAATGATTTGATCCCTTTTTGTTCCATATCAATCCATTTCAATCCAAGATGCGATCCAATGCAAAAGAGAGAGGAGTAAACATACATGTTGATTATTGGAGGACTCATTGCCTCTCGAGAAAACTAGTTTGTAGATTGTTGTGAAATATGTTGATTTAAGAAAAATGTTGTAACCCCCTTGGTCATAGGCACCTAGGAAGGATCGGGACCACCCAGTGCCCATGCTTGGATCTAGGTTTTGGCATCTATGGTTTCTCGAGAACCCAAGTTATATTTTGAACTCTTTTTGTGGTGAATACATGTGTGCTTGTTACTTCCTCCTGAGCATACAAGTGTTGATATGTGATTTCTTGTAAAAGGATGTGTTCCTCGATTTAGAAATCATGCTTGATATGTACTGTAATTTCTTTACAGATCTTTGACTGAGTCAGAATATGTTTAGACTCTTTTATCTATTTCATTTTGCATCTGAGTTTAATCTGATCTCGGAATGAATTATAGAGTTATCCATCTTTAAGATCTAATCTTGGATCAGTGGAATTGATCCAAGTATTGCTCTAAGTCTGTTCGTGATGAATTAAAAATTACAGACCTTGAACAGGTTGCAAGGTCTAGAAGCATTTAATAAGCTAGTCAGGAGTATGACTCAGGCTGATCAAGTGAAATGAAATGGTTCCCGATATGGAAGTATATCTGGAAGGTCTCGATTGTGGACCAGGTAATAATTCGGTTACATACGATTCTGCAGCCTAAGGCAGAACAGGAGCTAACCCTGTTCAGGAAGGTATGATGTAGGTCTTTTTCTGAGTATACAGAATGTAGACCTAACAGGAATTATTAATGATTAGTAACTTAAGACTAAACCTAACCTAGGGGTTAGATTAGTGTTAATCTAACCTAGACCTAGGCTAAGTGTTAATGTCCTAAGTTAGTATCTATGTGTAATATGGTTAGAATATGTATTATCCTAAATTCTAACCTAAGATACTAACCTAACTATGATCAAGAATGTAAAGGGGCCTATGGAGGGGTGCGAACCATGGGCGGCATTTTCTATGTTATTAAATGCATGGGATAAGGATGAAGGACAGGTCTTGGCGGAGGTTTTGGGAATGGCTAACTTGTGCCGACGTGGCAATTCGCCAAAACTGGAAATGGACTTGAGATTTCATTTGTCTGTCGCCAACTTTGGCGGTCGGTGGCAGTGGAGTTTGAGCGGGAAAGTTGGTGTAAATGCATTCAATGCGCTCGATAGTCGAGCTCGGAACTCGCGTGAAGGCATGCAAACTGGGAAGTTGTTGGTTTGTTTGGCTTATCGCGATTTTCGGTTTTCTCTCTGCCTGTTCACTGGTTCTTCGCACCAGTCTTCTTGGAGTTGCATGGCGAGTATGAGGGTATCTAGCTCTTTTCTCTGGCAAGGAGAATATATATGCCATGGAGATAACAAAATTTTGTTGATCGCTCTAACTTGGAAAAGGAAAAGGAAGTCTGAGCTCTTCCAGTGGTCTGCTTCGGAATTTTGAGCAAAAATCCAGGCATGTTAGGCCCTAACCTTTAAAAATCTTGCTGTCTTTCAAGTGATTTCATTAGAACAACTCTGTTCAAATGATTTAAGGAATTAGATGTTTATCTATGGATGTCTTGTGTGATTTTCTTGGTACAGTATCTCTTCTGGTTCGAATTTTCATTTATCCTTTGATGGGTGTTTATTAAATTCGAACTGTGGCATTATTTCTTTGTGTTTGCATTTTGGCTTAAATATGCGAAACATATGAAATGTGGGAATGCTCGGCCTGTTCGGCGTGAGCCCATTAATCATTCCTGTAATGGATATAGACCATTGTTATGTTTGTCAATTTTTGGTCGTCAATTTTGTTGTGGAAAGTCGGGAAGGATACTGATGTACCTGTTTTATTGTTCAGTGTTTTGGAATCTTTGTAAGCTCTGTCGTGGGTTTTGATGATGGTAGTTATTGATACTGTTGGGTTTCATTTCTGTCTTGAAGGTTGTTTGTGAATAACATCTTTCGGTGTGACTGTATCTTATTGCAACTCTTTTGGAATTGTTTCCTTTTTATTGGGGTAACGAGATTTAACCGTTCTGAGAATGCTTTATGGATGTATGTATATTATACATTGGAACGAATCTGTAGAGTTTAGTGAATGATTTGTATAAATGGATCATGAGGAAGTTATACATATTTATATTTGAATGTTGGATATGTGTATTATATTAGAACGGCTCTGTGGAGTCCTGCGAACAAATCGTATACCATGATCCCTTCTTTGAGGATATAGATACCTCCTTGAGTTTTGTTAACTTGAATTCCGTTGGAATCTTGTAGAAGTATGTGAGGTCATGCGACCTCTATTATTTGTAATGGAATTTAGTACTAATTCCTAGGGTTTACATTTATGTCTCCTTAGGTGTAAGCTTTGTTCGAGAATTACAGCGAGATTCGATTGAATTCTTTGTTATGAAAATCGGTATTTGAATTGCTTACACTTGGTTTTGTCGAATGCTTACCTTAATTGGCATAGATTGATTCTTTATCTATTTTATCTTATACTGTTGTTGGGTTCCGTGGTTATGGATAATAACCCATTAACAGTATGCAATGTAAATATAGATTCATATTCGTTTTAATCAGAATGACTCCGTGGAGTCTATTGAATGATTTATATGTTTAAATCACTGTTCATGGTTGAAAATAGATGAATATTGGAAATGGTTGTTCCAGCGACTTAAGGGAATAACATGTATTTTGATCTCTGTTATTTCGTAAGAATACCATCGTGTCGCAAAGATTTTGTGGTACAGATTCTTTTGGTATATTTTTACGTCTTCAGTCTGTGCAAATTTGTGTAAAAGATTGGCAAGGGTGCAGTCGGATTCCTTGTTTTGAAATCAGTAATTAAATTTGCTTGCCTGATTTTTATTATGCTCCGTTGATGAGCTCAGTTGGAATCATATGCAATTATTTGCCTTGTTACCACTGTTTGGAATCATTTGAATTCTTGAAAGGTAACCTGTATTTCTGTCTCTTATTGAACCTGATATTTGGACACTGTCGTTTGTCATTGTTTGATTTCCTTGAGTATGGAAAATTATTTCATGTTTTGGCTCTGTTGAAATGAGTCGCGAATACCATACTTTAGACTTGCATGCGCCAAGGTTAGAATAGATTTGCTTTATTCTTTTCGTTTACTCTGTCGACCGAGAGGCCAGGCATGTTCGGAAATTTTGTGTGATTGTCTTGGCTTAGTCTTAGGGAAACATCCAATAGCCTAATGCAATGTAGTCTATTGTTGACAGCAATTCTAGAGGTTCTTTGATTTCGAACTTGGGTCGTAAAGCCTTGTTGTGTTCGATTTTTATATTGTGATAATTCTTCTTGTGGTTTGACGGACTTGTTCGTATACATCTTGGATGAATGCATCTCATATGTGTAGGCAGTACTGAAAGTAGTGAACTTGTGCGAAGGGAAGTATGAAAGATTTGGTTCTTTCTCTTCTATTATTCTAATACTTGTTGATATCGCCTAACTTGATTGGAATTGTTCTTGTATCTTATTGGTGGAATCATGTTTACTTGTTTGGATAATTGATCTCATTTAAACAGGGTGTTTAATGAAAACAATTGATGGATTGCAATTGTTTTAAGAGTTAGTGCTTATCATGCTCAGTTCATTGAACTGACTCATGTTGACTATTTTTGCAGATGGTTGCCGTAAGAGGTAAAAGCAATGCAGATCTGACAGGCTGATCAGATTATTTAATTTGTTTTATAATGAATTACTGCTGGAATTTATAAGTGTACTAAATGTGGAAAGATGTTCTTTTCCGTTAGTATTGTAACAAGTATGCTGCTTGCATAAAATGTAATTGTATAGTTTTGAAAGGAATGGAAATAAGTGGTTGTTACTTATGTGTTGTATTCTATTTCTGATAGTTGACCTTCTTCGGTTTTTATACCAGAATGGCAATGTTATCTTTGTGTGATTTGGATGCTTTTGTGATTGACAATGAAAGCTTAAAGAAAATGTGATTGAATTTATATGAGTGTTTAGCAGATCTTATTGTTCTAGCGAAAGCAATATTGAATTTAAATAATTGTCTTTCTAAAAGATGGGTTAAAAATGAACCTAAGCAGAATGCTAAACAAGCTGAATTAAATTACTGATCCCTAGTCTTGATTATGACAGGACATCACTTATTTGGATTCTTAATCATTTATATCCTTATACTAATAAGTATGATATAAATTTAGTTAAGAGAACTGATATAAATCAAATGGGGTTCAGATGGCAATCTCAAGTAAAGGTTATGAGATATTGTCCATTCTGTTGTTTTAGAATCATGGATATTCTAATGACTCCTTGATGAGACCATGACCTTAGTAACTCCACCATGTAATGGGTCTTATTGAGAAAGGTCGTCTTAAGGCGAAGAATCCAGGGATTTGGGAAGGCTAACCTATGGGGGAGGTCTTAAAAGTAATTTAATACTCAAAGTGCATAACGCATATTAATAAGTAGATCTTTTCGAGGCGGATTTAAAGGTTGACGGCACAAGACAACTGCAAGGTTGTACCTCCGAGAAGATTAGGATCTTCTCGAAGTTACAACAATGCAGGTGACTTATGGCGACACCCTTTGCATTGATCGCTAAGATTTACACTTGTGATCGGATTAGTTACTCAGGGACCGATTAGGAATGTGGTCAGGTTATAAGGCTGCCTAGGAGGTTCGGGGTATCTTGACACATTGGTCTAACTGCAGGGTTAAACCAGTATGTCACCGTATCCCTAATCCTCATGGGCATCCATATAACATTATCACCTTGTTAATCTATCTCGAGTGATTAAGTTGTGAAAGGAAGGACTTTGTGACTGTAGTCAGTGTAAGACATTCTATATAACATAAGAATGGGGTGAAGGCGTATTCAGTTGGCGAGTATGCCGTTAAGGAATACGAGACATAAACAGTATGTTTCAAATCTTTGGCCAAAGTATCGCAGTGCTGATTGCGTTGTCCTAATTCACCTAGTCTAAGGGATGAGATGCCGATGAATAATAGTAACAATTATTGAGTTAGGTTCCTTGGATAGAGCATTACGAATCCCGAGTAGGGAAGAGAACCGCAAGAGTAAAGTGTTAACTAAAAACACCAACTCTTATTACTCATGAATAGATCGGTAGATTACCGAGGTCATGGAATGAATAGATCGGAAGTACTCAGAGTCATTACATTTGCATATGGTTATGCATTATATGAATGGTTATTTGATTTGTGAGTTCTAAATTATGTATTTAGAACCAGGATGCAATTATCAAAAAAAAAAAAAAAAAAATTTACTTGTTCTAAGGTATAAAATGGGGATGTTACATCTTGGTATCAGAGCTGAAGGTTGCAGCTCTTGGACCTATTGTGTCCATAATCTGATAAAAACCTGAATTTTCTTGTAACAGAAAATGGTTAGAACAAGGGGAAACGTTGCGGGTAATGCTCCACCTGAAGGAGGAGCGGCAACAACCCAGAAACTTGATGAGATCCTTGCTGCCCTGTTGGACACAAGAGATCGCTTATTGTACTTGACAAGCGAGGTGATGGGAAATGAGGAGGATGAAGAAAGCGATAATAATAATCAGCAACCTCCGAGGACAACCCGACATGGGTGTTGATGTTAATCTTTGAAATGCACTGCCCTTGACGACGAGAAAATAAAAAGGCCGAGGTTAGCGTGAGAACTCACTAATGATATAAAAGGATAAGTCCACCTAAGTTTGATGGCACCACATTAGGAGATGGAGTGAGAACTAGCTCGGTGAAATGGAGAAGTACTTTGCAATAAGGAACTTCTCGGAGGAAACCAAAGCTATTTGGGAGCCTATCAACTTTCTCACGAAGCATCTTCGTGGTGGGATAGCCGTAAAGCTGAACTAAACATTGATGAGACCAATATTACTTGGGATCAATTTAAAGGCTATTTTAGGCAACGTTGGCTGCCACAACTTTTCTATGATCAGAAAATGACAGAATTTCAGAACTTAGCTCAAGGGAAGCTAGCAGTGGCGAATCTTTGGGAGCGGTTTACAAAACTCCTCAAGTATGTACCATGATATCAAGCGAGCGAAAAGTTTAGGATACGGAAATTCATCATGGGATTGAATCTCGTGATAGGGGGAGAGGTCGATGTTCACAGTCCAACCACTATGGAAGGAGTTGTTGAAAAGGCCATAAGGCAAGAATAGAAATTAAAGGCTATTTCTGCTCATAAGGAGGAAGTGCGGAAGAAGGCTGCAAACCCTTCTTGACCTCTCTTGCACCCGAGAAAAGGACCATGGAAAAAGTTTGGAAACAAGAGTAAGTTTCAGGAGATAACAATAAGAAAGTAGCGATAAATAAGCTGCTTTGAAGCGTAAAGGATAATTTTGCTAAAAATTATAATAATGGGCAGAAGCCCTATGGAGGACAGCGTGACAATTACAAAACTGGAGGCAACTTTGAGCCTAAAAAGGGACCTGTAGGAGGCTGCTACAATTGTGGCAAGGACCACTATGCTAATCAATGCCCTTTGAAGAAGGATGATCGTAATCAGTAGCATAAGATACATGCTGCAGTAGCAGACAAGCAAGCTGAAAAGCAAGTAACACCTATAGAAGTTCCGGGTAAGTTATTCGGCATACCTGTCACAATTCTTTTTGATACAGGAGCTACTGAATGTTTTATTTCTAATAAACTTGCTTCTAAACTTAAAAGAAAAGATGGAAAAATGGATAAATCTTGGACTGTATAGTATGGTAATAATTTTGTTCATACAGTAAGTATGTGTCTTTTTGGGGCAGTCCTTGACTTACCTAACTTTTCCACGGAAGTTGACCTCTATGTTGCACCTTTGGGATCGTATGACATTGTCATCGGTGTCAATTGGTTAGCTGACCATAAGGCAAAGGTAGATTGCTATGAAAAGAACATAAAGTGTTTAGATGATCATTTGGAAACAACGAGAGATTCAAGGGTGAAATGGGAAATTTCAGTTAGAAAAGCGTCGACTATACGGCTTAAAAAGGCTAAGAATAAAGGTTGTACTCTTTATGCAGTAAAGATATCAGAATCTTCAGAAGAAGATGGTGATTACATGAAGCAAATTCCTCTGTTACAAAGTTTCAGGGATGTTTTTCCTGAAGAATTACAGAGGTTACCACCCAGAGAGAATTTGACTTCACCATTGAAATCAAGCTAGAGCAGAACCTATTTCCAAAGCGCCTTATCGGATGACTACTACTGAGTTAGTCGAGCTTAAGGCACAGTTGCATGAACTTTTGACAAAAGGTTTGATTAGACCAAGTGTTTCACCTTGGGGTGCACCTGTAATATTTGTGAAAAAGAAGGATGGAACATTAAGGCTGTGTATTGATTATCGGATGTTGAACAAAGCAACAATCAAGAACCGATATCCACTTCGAGGATCGATGATCTGTTTGATCGAGATGCGTGGAGCAATGGTTTATTCTAAGATAGATCTTGATCTGGTTATCATCGATTAAGGATTAAAGAAGAAGACATTCATAAAACAGCTTTCCGAACAAGGTACGGACATTATGAATTCACGGTTCTACCCTTTGGATTAACTAATGCACCCATGACCTTTATGAATTTAATGAAAATATCTTTCAAGAATACGGACAAGTTTGTACTTGTATTCTTGGACGATATTCTCATTTATTCTAAAAGCGTTGAGGAGCACAATGAGCATTTGAAGATAGTTTTGGGAATTTTGAGAAAGAGGAAGCTGTATGGTAAGTTATCCAAATGTTCTTTCTTTGATTCAGAAGTTCACTATTTGGGTCATGTTATAAGTAAAGAAGGAATTGCTGTAGATCCTTCAAAAATAGTGGCAATAACTGAGTGGCCTGCACCAAAGAATGTGCATGAAGTAAGAAGCTTCATGGGTCTTGCTGGTTATTATAGAAAATTTGTAAAGGATTTTTCTAAAGTAGCTGCACCAATAACTTCATTGCAGAAGAAGGATAAGAAATTCATGTGGAATGATAAGTGCGAAGCGGCTTTCAAAAGTTTGAAAGACCAGTTGACTTCTGCACCTATACTAGCTATACCAGACCCTAATGGGAGTTTTACTGTTGTAACGGATGCTTCTGGGGAAGGCCTTGGAGGTGTTTTGTTACAAAATGATCAGGTCATAGCATATGAAAGTAGAAAACTTAAGTTACATGAGCTGAATTATGCCCCTCATGATTTGGAACTTGCTTGCCATTGTTCATGCACTTCAAGTGCGGAGACACTACTTACTAGGAAACCTTTTGAGTTGGCCGATCACTTAGGACTGAAATATATTTTTACTCACCCCAATCTGAACGCGAGACGAGAGAAGGTGGTTAGAATTTTTATCACAATATGACTTTGATATTAGCTATATCAAAGGGAAGGAGAATAAGTATTTGATGCTCTAAGTCGTAGGAGGCACATTTCTGCTCTTATAACATTAAGAACTCAGTTTAAAGACGAGGTAAAAAGTGCCTCAGAATCAGATGCATACTTTCAGCAAGTAAAAGTAGCGCTTGCTGCAGAACCTAAGGATATAAGGTATAAAGGTTTTCATTTTGATAATGAAGGAATCTTGCGTTATGAAAATAGGGTATATGTACCTATGCTGAACGATTTGAGAAAGAAGTTGTTAGTTGAATTTCACAATTCACCTTTCTCTGGACACCCAGGTATCACAAAAATGCTTGCTGATTTAAAACAACAATACTTCTGGAAAGGTATGAAAAAGGATGTGATTAATTTTGTGACTCATTATGCGGAATGTCGGCGGGTGAAGGCGAGAACATATGCACCATTTGGTGTTATATCCTCATAGCATACCGCGATACAAATGGCAAGTAATAACCATGGATTTTGTACAAGGACTACCTATGTCGAGGAATAAACATGATGTTATCTGGTAGTTGTAGATAAACCGCCCAAGGTAGCTCATTTCATCATTTGGAAATCTAAAGGATGATTCACGGTGTTGGCCAAAAGATTCGTACACGAAATTTTCAGATTACATGGTGTACAGAACTGATTATATCGGCGAGGATCCTAGAATGGCGTCGAGGTTTTGGCAAACGCTTAACGCAGCCCTAGGAGGCGAAACTAAACTTGATTCGCATATCATCCAGGAAACGGATGGACAAAGCGAGAGGGTAAATCAAGTGTTGGAGGACATGTTGCGAATGTATTGCATGGATCAACAGTATAAATGGGAAGAGTATCTTCCATTAGTTGAGTTCGCATACAACAATACTTATCACTCATCTCTCAAAATGGCACCATTTGAAGTGATTTATGGAAGAAAGTGCGAGAACCCTGTAAGTTGGGGACAGTGTTGAGGATAGAGTGGTAATTGGACCGAGAGATTCTCACGAAATGGAGCAACAAGTTAAGCTGATTCGTGAGCGACTAAAGAAGCGGCGGATAGACGGAAGAGCTATCTTTGACCTTAAGCGGGTTGATAGAAAGTTTGAGCTTGGTGATAAGGTTTTCTTCGTGTTAAACCCGAGAAAGAGTTCTATAACTTTTGGCAAGGCTGCCAAGTTTTCACCTCGATTCGTGGGACCTTTGAAATTGTCGAAATAATCAATCTGTAGCTTATCGTTTAGCATTGCCACTGCTTTATCTCGCATGCATGATGTTTTCCATATTTCTTTGCTTAAGAAATATGTTTCAGATCTGTCACATGTTTTAAATTGGAATTCCTTGCAGGTCAAGACCCGGGAATAATCGTGGTTAAACCCACACGAGTCTTGGAAACTCGCCATTTGCATTTAAGAAATCGTGATTTACAGTGAATGTAAGGTCAGTGGGACCGGTTTAGCGAGAAAGTGCAACTTGGGAAAATGCGGAAGAGATGAAAATTTCTTTTCCTTCTCTTTTTCAAACGAGAATGAAATCATTGACAAAACATACTTTTATGAACTTATTGTTTTTAAGTATTTATGAAAGCGAGATGAAAGCGAGACTTTATTCGGGTTGAATAAAATAAGTTGTGACATTGATTTTGGAACTATTCAAATATGAAATAGGCACATTATTTGTGTCTTGATAAATTGATTGACCTGAAGGTTAATTTAATATGTAATTCATCGGGACGATGAATCTTTTTAGGAGGGAAGCATGTAACACCCTGAACTGTTGTTACTTCCTCCTGAGCATACAAGTGTTGATATGTGATTTCTTGTAAAAGGATGTGTTCCTCGATTTAGAAATCATGCTTGATATGTACTGTAATTTCTTTGCAGATCTTTGACTGAGTCAGAATATGTTTAGACTCTTTTATCTATTTCATTTTGCATCTGAGTTTAATCTGATCTCGGAATGAATTATAGAGTTATCCATCTTTAAGATCTAATCTTGGATCAGTGGAATTGATCCAAGTATTGCTCTAAGTCTGTTCGTGATGAATTAAAAATTACAGGACCTTGAGCAGGTTGCGAGGTCTAGAAGCATTTAATAAGCTAGTCAGGAGTATGACTCAGGCTGATCAAGTGAAATGAAATGGTTCCCGATATGGAAGTATATCTGGAAGGTCTCGATTGTGGACCAGGTAATAATTCGGTTACATACGATTCTGCAGCCTAAGGCAGAACAGGAGCTAACCCTGTTCAGGAAGGTATGATGTAGGTCTTTTTCTGAGTATACAGAATGTAGACCTAACAGGAATTATTAATGATTAGTAACTTAAGACTAAACCTAACCTAGGGGTTAGATTAGTGTTAATCTAACCTAGACCTAGGCTAAGTGTTAATGTCCTAAGTTAGTATCTATGTGTAATATGGTTAGAATATGTATTATCCTAAATTCTAACCTAAGATACTAACCTAACTATGATCAAGAATGTAAAGGGGCCTATGGAGGGGTGCGAACCATGGGCGGCATTTTCTATGTTATTAAATGCATGGGATAAGGATGAAGGACGGGTCTTGGCGGAGGTTTTGGGAACGGCTAACTTGTGCCGACGTGGCAGTTCGCCAAAACTGGAAATGGACTTGAGATTTCATTTGTCTGTCGCCAACTTTGGCGGTTGGTGGCAGTGGAGTTTGAGCGGGAAAGTTGGTGTAAATGCATTCAATGTGCTTGATAGTCGAGCTCGGAACTCGCGTGAAGGCATACAAATTGGGAAGTTGTTGGTTTGTTTGGCTTATCGCGATTTTCGATTTTCTCTCTGCTGCACATTCTTTGGTTCTTCGCTTTTGATATTCTTGGAGTTGCATGGTGAGTATAATGGTATCTAGCTCTTTTCTCGTGCAAGGAGAATATATATGCCATGGAGATAACAAAATTTTGTTGATCGCTCTAACTTGGAAAAGGAAAAGGAAGTCGAGCTCTTCCAGGTGGTGCGCTTCCGAATTTTGAGCAAAAATCCGGGCATGTTAGGCCCTAACCTTTAAAAATCTTCTTTATCTTTCAAGTGATTTCATTAGAACAACTCTGTTCAAATTATTTAAGGAATTAGATGTTTATCTATGGATGTCTTGTGTGATTTTATTGGTATGAGTATCTCTTAAGTTCGAATTTTCATTTATCCTTTGATGGGTGTTTATTAAATTGAAGCTGTGGCATTATTTCTTTGTGTTTGCATTACGGCTTAAATATGCGAAACATATGAAATGTGGGAATGCTCGGCTTTGTTCGGCGTGAGCCCATTAATCGTTCTGTAATGGATATAGACCATTGTTATGTTTTTCGATTTTTGGTCGTCAATTTTGTTGTGGAAAGCTTGATCGGGAAGGATCTTGATGTATTGTTTTATTGTTCAGTGTTTTGGAATCTTTGTAAGCTCTGTCGTGGGTTTTGATGATGGTAGTTATTGATACTGTTGGGTTTCGTTTCTGTCTTGAAGGTTGTTTGTGAATAACATCTTTCGGTGTGACAGTATCTTATTGCAACTCTTTTGGAATTGTTTCCTTTTTCATTGGGGTAACGAGATTTAACCGTTACAGAATGCTTTATGGATGTATGTATATTATACATTGGAACGACTCTGTAGAGTTTAGTGAATGATTTGTATAAATGGATCACTGAGGAAGTTATACATATTTATATTTGAATGTTGGATATGTGTATTATATTAGAACGGCTCTGTGGAGTCCTCTGAACAAATCGTATACTATGATCCTTCTTTGAGGATATAGATACCTCCTTGAGTTTTGTTAACTTGAATTCCGTTGGAATCTTGTAGAAGTAGTGGGTCATACGACCTCTATTATTTGTAATGGAATTTAGTCTTGATTCCCGGGGTTTACATTTATGTCTCCTTAGGTGTAAGCTTTGTTCGAGAATTTTGACGAGATTGATTGAATTCTTTGTTATGAAAATCGGTATTTGAATTGCTTACACTTGGTTTTTGTCGAATGCTTACCTTAATTGGCATAGATTGATTCTTTATCTATTTTATCTTATCTTTTTTTTGGGTTCCGTGGTTTTGGATAATAACCCGTTAACGTATATGCAATGTAAATATAGATTCATATTCGTTTTAATCGAGAATGACTCGTGGAGTCTATTGAATGATTTATATGTTTAAATCACTTTATTCATGGTTGAAAATAGATGAATATTGGAAATGGTTGTTCAGTGACTTAAGGGAATAACATGTATTTTGATCTCTGTTATTTCGTAAGAATACCATCGTGTCGCAAAGATTTTGTGGTATAGATTCTTTTGGTATATTTTTACGTCTTCAGTCTGTGCAAATTTGTGTAAAAGATTGGCAAGAGTGCAGTCGGATTCCTTGTTTTGAAATCAGTAATTAAATTTGCTTGCCTGATTTTTATTATGCTCCGTTGATGAGCTCAGTTGGAATCATATGCAATTATTTGCCTTGTTACCACTGTTTGGAATCATTTGAATTCTTGAAAGGTAACCTGTATTTCTGTCTCTTATTGAACCTGATATTTGGACACTGTCGTTTGTCATTGTTTGATTTCCTTGAGTATGGAAAATTATTTCGTGTTTTGGCTCTGTTGAAATGAGTCGCGAATACCATACTTTAGACTTGCATGCGCCAAGGTTAGAATAGATTTGCTATATTCTTTTCCGTTTACTCCTGTCTGACTGAGACTGGGCATGTTCGGAAATTTTGTGTGAATCTCTTGGCTTAGTCTTAGGGAACATCTAATAGCCTAATGCAATGTAGTCTATTGTTGACCGCAATTCTAGAGGTTCTTTGATTTCGAACTTGGGTCGTAAAGCCTTGTTGTGTTCGATTTTTATATTGACAGTAATTCTTCTTGTGGTTTGACGGACTTGTTCGTATACATACTGGATGAATGCATCTCATATGTGTAGACAGTACAGTAGTGAACTTGTGCGAAGGGAAGTATGAAAGATTTGGTTCTTTCTCTTCTATTATTCTAATACTTGTTGATATCTGCCTAACAGTTGGAATTGTTCTTGTATCTTATTGGTGGAATCATGTTTACTTGTTTGGATAATTGATCTCATTTAAACAGGGTGTTTAATGAAAACAATTGATGGATTGCAATTGTTTTAAGAGTTAGTGCTTATCATGCTCAGTTCATTGAACTGACTCATGTTGACTATTTTTGTAGATGGTTGCCGTAAGAGGTAAAAGCAATGCAGATCTGATAGGCTGATCATATTATTTAATTTGTTTTATAATGAATTACTGCTGGAATTTATAAGTGTACTAAATGTGGAAAGATGTTCTTTTCCGTTAGTATTGTAACAAGTATGTTGCTTGCATAAAATGTAATTGTATAGTTTTGAAAGGAATGGAAATAAGTGGTTGTTACTTATGTGTTGTATTCTATTTCTGATAGTTGACCTTCTTCGTTTTTATACCAGAATGGCAATGTTATCTTTGTGTGATTTGGATGCTTTTGTGATTGATAATGAAAGCTTAAAGAAAATGTGATTGAATTTATATGAGTGTTTAGCAGATCTTATTGTTCTAGCGAAAGCAATATTGAATTTAAATAATTGTCTTTCTAAAAGATGGGTTAAAAATGAACCTAAGCAGAATGCTAAACAAGCTGAATTAAATTACTGATCCCTAGTCTTGATTATGACAGGACATCACTTATTTGGATTCTTAATCATTTATATCCTTATACTAATAAGTATGATATAAATTCAGTTAAGAGAACTGATATAAATCAAATGGGGTTCAGATGGCAATCTCAAGTAAAGGTTATGAGATATTGTCCAATTCTGTTGTTTTAGAATCATGGATATTCTAATGACTCCTTGATGAGACCATGACCTTAGTAACTCCACCATGTAATGGGTCTTATTGAGAAAGGTCGTCTTAAGGCGAAGAATCCAGGGATTTGGGAAGGCTAACCTATGGGGGAGGTCTTAAAAGTAATTTAATACTCAAAGTGCATAACGCATATTAATAAGTAGATCTTTTCGAGGTGGATTTAAAGGTTGACGACACAAGACAACTACAGGGTTGTACCTCCGAGAAGATTAGGATCTTCTCGAGATTCAACAATACAGGTGACTTATGGCGACACCCTTTGCATTGATCGCTAAGATTTACACTTGTGATCGGATTAGTTACTCAGGGACCGATTAGGAATGTGGTCAGGTTATAAGGCTGCCTAGGAGGTTCGGGGTATCTTGACACATTGGTCTAACTGCAGGGTTAAACCAGTATGTCACCGTATCCCTAATCCTCATGGGCATCCATATAACATTATCACCTTGTTAATCTATCTCCGAGTGATTAAGTTGTGAAAGGAAGGACTGACAGTAGTCAGTGTAGGACATTCTATATAACATAAGAATGGGGTGAAGGGCGTATTCCAGATTGACGAGTATGCCGTTAAGGAATACGAGACATAAACAGTATGTTTCAAATCTTTGGCCAAAGTATCGCAAGCTGCTGATTGCGTTGTCCTAATTCACCTAGTCTAAGGGATGAGATGCCGATGAATAATAGTAACAATTATTCAGTTAGGTTCCTTGGACAGAGCATTCTGAATCCCAGAGTAGGGAAGAGAACCGCAAGAGTAAAGTGTTAACTAAAAACACCAACTCTTATTACTCATGAATAGATCGGTAGATTACCGAGTCATGGAATGAATAGATCGGAAGTACTCCGAGTCATTACAGCTGCATATGGTTGTCTGTTATATGAATGGTTATTTGATTTGTGAGTTCTAAATTATGTATTTAGAACCAGGATGCAATTATCAAAAAAAAAAAAAAATTTACTTGTTCTAAGGTATAAAATGGGGATGTTACACTATGTTGTTATTGTGTTGAACTATATTGTGATGTGACTATAAACTACTAAATGTGGTGACTGATTCACCCAATGTATGCCCACCTTTGTTTGGGGTGCATGAAACATTTCTAAGAGAATGCAGCCCAAAGGAAGACCGATTTTGATCTCGAAACTAATACCCTGTATGGGAAGGGAATGTGTTTGGTAAAGAACAAGGCACATGCATACAAAGTGGCTAGAAAACATGTGTTAGTGCAAATAAGAAAATTAAGCATATAAAAGGTAGTGTGTAAGCTAGCAAGCAATAAGACAATGTAGAAAAGTAATAGTGTAGAAAAATTAGACCATGAAAGGTGTGTTTCAAACGTGGGACATCACCCATAATGTCGCAACACAATCAGCGCCAAATCGGCCAAAAGCACACAAGTAGTAAACAAGAAAAACACAAGGAAAATCCCACAAACAATGAAATACAATGTAAGATAAGAACATACAATGGCAAGCAATGTATCGAGACAACCATGGAAGTAAATAGATCTACGTAAGACAAATGTTGCACACAAAGCACTCGTTAGCATGTTAGAAATATAGAAAGTATGTAAAAATGTGTATATATCAATATAGTAATGTGTGAGTATGAAGTAGTATAAAACAAAACAATAACACCTGTGATGTGTACAAAAGTATATGCCCCTAAGAGCCAATGTGGGATGGGTAAGAGTTACAGTGCAAGTATTTTTGTTGCATGTAAATATCTATGTAAAGGCTACATTCAAAACTAGAAGTAAAGTGAAAATTCATGTGTATATATAAATGTAATGTCATATGAAATATATTTCTAGCATGTGTAAAATTGTACATGTAATCATAAGTAAGAAAGATTAAATGTGACAAAGATATGCAGTATGATGTGAATGAGGTGGAATGGAATACAAAGATAATGATAGAGAAACGTGCCCCCAAGTGAATGCGGATGAGTATGCATGAGATGAAGTTCATTTATAAAATACCACACGATAGTCAAGAATGAACCATAGAACAAGAGTGCATCATTGGGAAATGATTTAAACATGTAAAATAGAAAGATATGATCAATGAAGCATAGAGTGTAGAGTGTATGGATGTGATGAGGTTCATTTCAGATTGAGACCTTTAGTAGTCAAGTATGAACCATAGAACTAGAGTGCTTCATCGTATAGTGAGATGTGTCACAAACATGATACTAGATAGATGTGTCATGAATGCACATAGTGTGAAATGTGTAGTGTGTGAGGTTCATGTGTGTAGTATTCCATCAATAGTCAAGTGTAAACCATAGCATGAGATTGCGTCATACGATAATGATGATACCAAAATGTATCAATTGATAATTAGAAGAAATGGAAACCTTAGAATGTGATAAGGGGGAGAGTAAGCTTGATTCCACCAAAATGTGTGATGTGAATAAGTTATCTGATAAAAGTGAAGGGAAAGGGTCCTCCAACCAATGATCCAAGTGATAAATGCATGTGACCATGCTTTGAGATAGGTTATGTATGAGACAAATGACGTGTTGGTGAATAAGACCTATGTGCATGAGACTCGGGAGGTGATGTAAACCTACATGGAGGATATTGTGAAGGATATGGGTACCTATGTGAAGATAACAACGAAGGTGATGTGCACCTATGTGAAGGATATTGAGGAGGTGATGTATACCGATGTGAAGGTTCTATATGAGTAGTGGACCTATATTGATGTGATGGACTAACAATCCAATGAGCTTGATTTGGTCATGTGCAGATAGTCCAAAGTTAGGAGTAGAATGCACTTTATATTTGATAGGTACATGGGACATAGATTCTATAGTGAGTGCAAGGAAAACCTCAATTGGAGGTAGAGGCAATAAAGTGGACGATGGAGCACCTTGGGTAGAGACAACTTACTAGTCATAGTAAAACTTAAGACATAAATAAGGGATGGAAAATATAGACTTGGTAAGAGACCCATAGAAGACCTACGAGAAATTCATAGCCTTCGATTGAAGGTTCCACAATGAATGGAACAAACATGGTGAGAGGAAAAACCATGATTGGAATTTTGACATAACCATAGAAATTGGAAATTGGATATGTAATATACAAGAGTGGATAATCGGTAAAAACAAGAAGTGTAAGCTAACATTCATAGAGAGGAGATGATGAGCTGATCATAGTGTTGTTGATAGCATGATATCGATAAAATCATTGATATGTAATGTATTAGAAGATAATGTAACATGATAGTCATGATCAGAGAATGCAATGATTAGTGGAGATGCATCAGCGTGAGCAACTAGAAAATCAAGATCTCCCTATTAAGGAGGAGGCCTTTGCATGATATGTATGATTTGATGAAGATTCATATACTTTTTATCATGCTTAAGAAGAGGATCATTAAATATTTTGAGATTTTTATTTTCATTGACTTTGCCGAGATGTTAATGGTTCAGAATCTCAATTGTGTTATTGTTAATTAGATCTTGAATGATATTTTGAATTTTGAAGCATCAATTTTGGAATTCCCAATGCATTGATGATAGTCGCATCTGAAATTTTCATTATAATTGTGGCCCTTAAGATGAGATGGGTCTAGGTCATGTGGAGGTGGAATCACAATAACATCAATCTTAACTTGTTATCACAATAGAAGATGCAGAGCAATGGAGAGTTTGGTAAAGGTACATGCCAAGGGATTTTATTGAAGATTTTAAGGAGTAATGACAATGTTAACAATTTGTTTTGTTTTATATGGCTTAGCGGATGGATTGAAAGTTGATTTTATTTGAAACCAAGCTAAAGATACAACTTGATCATGATATTTAATCTTTCCCATAAGGAGTAACTTAATTTCACGTAGCTTAAGAGTATGTCATATCTAATCAAATTATGGAGAGTTCCCAAAAATGAAACTCTCTTGCAAAGGAGGAAAAAGACTTTGGCTGAATAGATCTTGAAGTTCATATTTTACAAGTACATTAGCCATCTTATCTAATTTATTCTTATATCATAAGACGTAGTTTTCTAGATATTCATTAGATCCTTTCTTGATTTGTGCCGTTGAGCATAAAAAGATATTAGAGATGATATTTATGGATAAATGAGAATGAAAAGCATCGAGATAAATGCGTAAAATATGTTATTGAGTGGATAGGTAGATCATAGAACTAATGCATTACATAGACTTGGAGATTGTGAGGAATGAGTTTCACAAGTAAAGTGTGATCATCTAGATAATATAGACATGCGATGTGAAATGATCCGAGATGCTCTTGAGGATTTCCATGGCAATTGAAGATAGAAAATTTAGAGGTGAAAAAATTCAGAGGATGTGGATAGGCTGAGATGGAAGGTGTAGAGGGACTATGGAGGAGTTAAGTGGAGTTAAGGGATGGTGATGCATGATAAGTATCTTGCTAAAGTTGATGAATTTTATCTTACAAATCTTGGTAGAGAGAGGATAGATCTTGACTGCCAACAGAATAAACTTTCCACATGTGAGAAATGAGAGGCGAAGTGTAGTGGTTTGTAGGAGTAGGAACATGTATGGGAATAATGGAAGTAGGGGAAGGGTGGAATTAAGAGAATGAGTAGTGATACACATAAAAGTGGGAACATGAATCTCGGCCAGATTGGTGTCTTACTCATGAGTAGTGAATAAGAGGAAATTTAGATCTTACAGATCTTCAAGAAGATGGACATTAAGGTGATAAATATCCTTATCAAAAGTAAAGGGCATGGCCATGATGAAATTAAAACAATACTCCTAAAAGAAAATGTGGGTTTGAGTATTGGGTTCACCAAATGATTTAACAAATATATAAAATGATATTCTAGACCATAATTGTAGTGTAACAACAAATGAATAAGAAATAAAGTACATACTTAGACTAAGTAATAAAAAAATGGAAATTAAAACAATATGTGCAATAAAAGGGAAAGAATACTTAAATGATTTTAAAATTTATCCTTAATTGTTCTGGACTAAAGAAATGGTGAACATGAGGAGGGAAGTGTCGTAAGAAATCTCATAAAATTGTGTGACCACGGGACCTTCTTAGATCGGGGTGTCTGGAATGGGTTAGCAACACGCGAGGCATTATAGACCTCTATTGGGAATCGTGACTAGTCAAAACCTTATAAATCAATTTTCACTATGTCACTTCTACGCCGCTACCTTTTTTGTTGATCTCTTGTAATTCTTTGGAAGATCACTGAATTTTCTTGTAACTCGTAGATCAAAATATCTCCTACTAAACCATAAAACATCAAATACCACAAATAAAAGGATGAAAATGGGGTTTGAGAATGACCTTGGTGGACACATGACATAGTGAGCTTAGAACCAAGTGTTGCACTACTCCATGTAATTCTACGTGTGTGTGTGTAGAATCATGCCCTAGGTGGCTCTAGTGCCAAACACACTTGAATATCGAGAAATATATAGATGTAGTAATACAAATAAATGTGTGGATGGAAACATAAAATTACCCTCCTATGTGTGTATGTGATTGAGAAAATTATAAATAAATTCTTTGAAAATTCTTAATATGATTGTTATTGCAGCAATAATGATTAATCAATTAAGTACATAAAATAACTCAAGTAAACTAAATTATAAAATGTGAAACCCTAGTTGCAAAGAGGGGAAAAAATGAATTATCTGGTTTGTAGAGATCCTAATGTTGCATAGAGCTGGAAGATGGAAAATAAGAAGCACACAATGTTGTAAGGAAGCTCATAAAAATACAACTCTAGAGGAATATGTTGGACCTGGGCACCCAAAAAAGGGCAAGGTGGGCACCTATGGGTGCCACAAAATGGTAGTTTGCACATGTGACTATGAAAATAATTAGAAAAACATATTTCTTAGGTTGTTAGTTTTTCTATTTCCTTCACCTTTGATCACTATGAGATCACACAATGATCATCGAGGTCGTTGGAAACCTATAATGAAATAATGACTTATAAAACCCTCAACTAGACATCAAATCCTAAAAAGGAAAGATGCAAAATGAGGGTTCAGATTATCCTCAGCTTTCAAACAAGAGATCTTATACTGATCGAGCACTACACTACATTGCAGACATAATATATTTTTATGTGTGTGTATGAAATTGTGCCCTAGGTGGATCTTGTGTGTGTCACACTTGATAGTGAGAAAGTAGCTATATGTAAAATATGTAAATATATTTGTGCATAAAAAAGAAAAGACTCCCCTCCTTTAAAGTGTATGCATAATATTGTAATCACTTACCCTTGAATGGACGCTAGAGTGGATGCTTGAATGCTCTTGAATAGCCTTTGGATGTAACCTTAGGTGGAGATGGCTATTGTTTATCACTTGGTACTTTATTATGATCAAATAATTTTATATTTATATGATTCCCTTTCTTTAATTTCATAACTAACCCTACAAATGCTGACTACCAAATAGATAAGATACTTAAATGGTTAGAAAGGACCCAAAAGATGTGAGTAAAGTACAAAGAGGTTAGGGGTTCCTAGAGGGGACAAGAGTTCCTGACATTGGCATCCTGGCTAGGTGGTGGTGGATAGACTTAGAGAAACTGAAGTGTCAGAGGTCAGACTAAGCAAGAAGGTGTGTAAGAAAAAAGTGGAAATACAAAGAAAGAAAATATTTCCAAAGACATGGGATAGATTTTTTCTTACTTAGGAATCATATGAATAGTAGTATGCAATCAAGACTAGATAATTACCTAAAGAGTGTGATTTTGTGTCTACTTTTTATCCCACTTTGTGTTTTTGAGTAAAATCTTGATAACATAAAGTAGATAGAGATGTGTACCTGATAACCATATATATTGATGGAAAGAAGCATTCCAAGAAACAAGGAAAAACATGAAGTGATAAAAACGTGGAGCGTGGAGACTAAAGATGAGAAAGTGAAAAAGTGATGAGATAGTGACCCTAGGGTGAAAACACATGTTGTGGATGTTGCCAACATGCATGTTGTTCATATCGATGTTGATGTGTGTGATGTTTTTGATGTTCTTGTAGGATGATGTTGAATGATTTTGAGTACCACTTCCCACACGGATGGACCTACAAAAGATAAGAGTGAACAAGTTCTTAAAAACACATTTATATGTGTAAAAATCATGTAAGGTAGTACAGAAAATGGAAAATGTGAAAAGGTAACATGTGCACTTGATCCGTGTGTAGACACCTAAATCCTACTTTTGTAATCTTATTGCTAAAAGCACACAAATCACTCTCATTCTTACCATTTCTATTATAATTAGTGATTTTCGCTAAATAACTAATGTTTCTTACCATTTTAGTCAATTAACAATGTATTTTTGACTACCTATCCTATTTCACATTCAGGATGCCACTTTACGATGAATCACAAGTAAAAATCCTCTTCCAAATAGGCAATTAGTTATTATTAGCTAAATAAGTCTATTTTTCATATTTTGGTCAATATACCCTATTCTTGGCTCAAACCCCTCAAGCTTCAAATGATTATCCTAGCCTCCTAATTGACCCTAAGTGGTTGATTAAGGCTCATTACATCTTAATCACTTGTTTATTCACTAATTATGATTATCAAACCTTAATCATGATTAGAAATTCTTAATCTACTTTTTGCTTTTAGTCCCACATGCACCAAGATTCTAGTTTTCCTCAAAGGAAAAACTATAAAAAAGGACTAACCACAAAGCTTTAAAATTTACACCATGCTTTGATTTGCATATCATATAAGAAATATGATTAATAGCCAAGCTCAATCCTTGTCTCAAGTCTTCAATGGGGTTAGTAGATGGGTAGCGAATATGATTTTTTAGTCATTTTTAAAGAGACCATCCCACTTTCCTTGGAGTAGCAACAGACCCTCAATTTGATTGCTCCTAGATATATTTAGGTCTATGATACTTAGCAATTGAACATACTAGTAGGCATGCTTTAGCTAGGTTTTGAATTATATTCATGTTAGTTGTTTCAAGCATTCCATTAAGATTTTATCTTTGATGTAACTATTGTTAGATTCAATAAGCATTAACTCAATTAGAATATGTGGTGTTCGTCTTAGCTTTGTTTGAAACTTTTAGTAGTCTTCATTTTACACGCCTCTCTGGTCATGTCTCACAAGGTTGACAGAGGTGTGCCTATGCATGAATGCATGTTCTTGTGCTTCAAGGTCTACACCCATGTTCTATAGGATGTGTCTATGCATAAAGATGTGTGTTGGCACACTTAGGTAAAGTTTTCTCAAACATCAAAATTTCAACTTCTATTTTTAGTGTTCTGTCATTTTTAGGTATTTTTAGGTGTCATATCTTTGTCAATTTTCTGATTTTGGAGCAATATTTCTAACAAAATTAGCTTAGGGTTTGATAAGTGATTTTTGTTAAAATTGGCTTAGGGTTTGATGAATGATTATATTTTCATTCTTATTATGAGTTTTCATTATAATTATGTATGTTATTCTCTTGTACTTTGTGTGATCTTGAGAATCAAAATCACCTCTAAACCACTTTTTGCTTATTTGGAGTAAGTAGGAAAATCATCATTCATTTCTATGCTTAAGGGAATAAAATTTCATTTTGGCATGTACATGATCTTTTAGTTTAAGATATTTTTCACTTGATAAATAACCAAGGCTAAAATTTGTGTATGCTCTTCCCTTGCACCTAGTGTGATCTTGGGAACCAAAAGCAATTTTATTCTTTCATTAAGAAGCACTTGGATTAATTGGGAATAAACCTTAATTTGCAAATTTTTATGGTAGTTAATTGATTTACAAGCTTTTCATCTAGTTGGGTTACTTGTTGTGTATGCTCTTCTCTTGCACCTAGTGTGATCTTGAGAACCAAAAGCAACACTTAATCCTCTTTCTATAATATTGTAGATCTTTTTGAACTACTCACCATTTGTGTGAAAGACCTAACCCTATTCAAAGATAGGAGGGATCTCTTCAAGCCAAATTCTAACATTCATGTGTGTTTCAGGTTTCCACCGGTGGTCTAAACCAAATTTCTTAATCCAAAAGATTAAAAACTCTCCAACACACCATTCAAAAACACTGTATTGTAGGTTTTGGTTAAGAGCTATGGCTCCACCTCTTTAAACTAGGACATAGCCACTTTGGCATAAGCCTTAAGATACAAAAATGGGGGTGGTCCTAGGAACCCCAAATTAGTTCATGCAAGAGGTAAGCTTGTCAAAAAAGGAAAGTGCTCCACACTACCGAATAGACTAGGACGCCTTGGTGAGAGTAGAGTCAAATTTATTTCCATTACGACCCCAGTGAAAGTACAATTGAACACATTTTTATGCTCATTATACTGAAGGGGGTAAAGTAAAGTCGAGATACTCCAAGATTAGTTAGTGCGACTTTCTTGGTAAATCGAGCTTGCAGAGATATCTTGTGACACATAGAGAGAGAACCCCTAGGAAATCTTGTTGGCTTGGAGCCAATTTTGTCTTAGATATTATACTTGAGAGCTCTCACAAAGTGACAAATTTTCTAGATTCAAACTCTTTTTTTTTTTTAATAAGGGGAACAATCTCTTAAATTTGAAACCACATGATATTTCATCATGAAATCTATTTAGTGTTACTTTGTCTTGGTTTTTCACTTGTCCTAAGACAAAATGAAAACTCTTGCAAAGTTACACCAATTATTTTTTTATCACTACTTGGTCTTCTCCTTTTTTTCTTGTTTCTCATTTGGATACAAAAGAAGAAAAAACATATATGGATACCTACTAGAAATAATCATGTCCACCACTTTTGTAGTCTTCTTGCATGACCAGGTTACAATGTTGGAATGCAAGAGTTGAAAGTGTGAATGGTATGCCATCAAGTTCTATTAGCCACTCTTGTCTCAAAACCCATATTGAGACTTATCATCATTTGTAGTGATTTGGTATCATCATTTTATTCTTTAGATTTGTTACAATACCTAAATTATATTCATACAATTGTGATATTTAAGTCTTGTTTCCATTGTGAAACTTGGCCTAAATCTCTAGATTGTATTGTTATGTTGTTCGCATGCATAGCAATTCCTTGATATACTTAGGCATAGGTTTTATATCCTATATTTTTCTTGAGTTTTGTAAGTGTTGAAGTTACTTTTTTAGCATCAATCTAATGCAATTTTGATACTAAAATATTACTTTCTTGCAAAGTTTTATTACATGTCTGAATAGCGTTATTACGCTACTCACATTTGTATCATCTATTTTACAAGACTTATACTTTTTTAGTGTTTAGAAATTGGTTTTTAGTATACCTTGTTATAATATTCTATCAACACTTTCTTATCATTTAGGTCTTTTTTGTTTCAAACTTGACCTAATTGGTGATATTGTGTTATCACTATTTTGTTTCAAACCTATCTCAAAAACCATAGGGAGTAAACTTTTTGTTGTAATTGGTTTTGAGTATTGCACATCATTGTATCATCTTATATAACTCATGTCATATATTACCTTGCAAGGGTAGATCATTCTTTATTCTTTGGTTCTTAGGCTCATATTGACCTATTAGATTTGTGGCTATTTGATAGTCACCATTCTTTGTGATGACTAAGTGTTGTTACACTACAAAAATTTGTCTAGGGTCCCTTTTAGTAAACCTTAGTGGAAATATTTCACATTGTACCTCCTATTTCAAGTATTCCTACTACAATAATTGGGTCACGAAACTTATAAGTCAATCTCTTTAGAGGTGAAAACCCTCTTTTAGAGGATAATCTCATGATTGACCATAGTGGTGGAGAGGAGGATTCTCCTCATGTGGATATGGAACTTCATCCCGCCCATATTGACAATTACTTGTTTCACAACAAACATGAGGTTCTTATGTGTGTTGTGGAACTAGGAGCTAAGTTACCTTCCACAGTTGACCCTTCTCTTATTATCGGCATGGTTCGGGGAGATGAAGAAGTAGATTAACCTTGTCACACTGTTAATGACATATTAAACCTAGGTCATGCCTCTACTTCTAGATGACAAAATAATGAGGAGATACCTTTTGAAAATGACAGAGACTATCATATACCTATTGTTAGAGTACATTGTGAAGACCATGAGGACCATGCTCATCATGAGAAACCTCCTACTATCAAAAAATCATAATGAAATACCCACTTGGGAAGTAACCTTAGAAGAACAAGTTCAAGCTCTTACTCACTAGTTGGCAAGTCTAGCTTCACATGTAAATAAGGAACAACCAAAATATTTGAAACATGATATACTAAAGGCCAAACCTAAAGCTTCGTTTCATGAGTTCCAAACAAATACTCCTCGATGGGAGTCACAAAAATATCCTTACGAAGAATTTCTCATAGAGAATAGGGGTGGAAATATACCTACATTGAATCCTTTATATGTACATACACCACCCACAAAAGATCCACTCTTCAATCAAGAGAGGTCCACTATGAAGAATGCCCTTCTAGATTTACAATAAGGAAAAACTAGTAACAACAAAAAGCACAAGTTTGAGGAGTTGTTCCCTTATCCATTTGATAGAGCCATATTATAATTACCTTTCCCACGACACTTTGACTATCTAAAATTTGAAAAGTATAAGGGAAAAGGTGACCCTCATGACTATATCAAATATTTGTATATGTCTTATCAAGATGTTGCATATAGAGACAACTACCTCATTCGTCTCTTCCCATAGATTTTAGGAGGACATGCGTTAGAGTGGTTTCTACACATCCCCAAGGGATCTATATCTACATGGCTGGAATTAGCTGAAAATTTTTACAACACTTCTCATTCAATATTGAGAGTGATGTCACCATGTTAGATCTTTACAATGCCAAACAATGAGAACTTCAATGATTTCTCGCAACAATGGAGAGGGTTATCTAGCCTCTTTTGTTGTTCCATATATGGAAAATAGTTGATAAGTATATATGTTCCCAACCTCCACCCATACATTATGTTCCACTTCCAAATACATTGTGGTAACATGTTCAAAGAGATAATAAAAAAGGGAGTCAAATTTAAAACATGTTATTAGCTAAGAGGACTCTAAAACCTTTCTCCCATGATCATAACGATTCCAAATCAAACCAAAAAAAAAAATTGTTCATAATAAGAATAAAAATGTTGTTAGTGATGGGATAGTAGACTCTAAGTGAGTACAATCCATCCAAAACCACACACCTTTGAAGCTTGCAAAGGGAACTCCTACGGAGTATAAACATCATACTTTCACCCCTCTATCTGAATCCATATCATCCATCCTAAAGTAGTTAGAGGCCATAAACATGGTTTGATACCCAGAAACACAACCCTATGGGGATGACACACCTAATCCATCATGGTTTAGGGATAATGATTTTTTCATATTTCACCACGTAAAGGGTCATAAAACTAACAAGTGTTTGAAATTAAAACACTACATTCAAGACCTAATCAGACATGGTTATATATAAGTAGACTCCATAGCCGTTATCAAGTATCAAAACAAAAACTTGGGGATATTTAAAGAGCCTTTTCCCAAACACGAGGGGAAGAAAAATCAAGATCAGGGACAGTCGTCTCAAAATAAGAATACTAACTATGTGTCAAACACTAACCATTTTGATACCTTGATAGGTCATGTTGACTCACCTGTTGAACATATCAACACAATCAAAATTAGAACAAGAGAGTGTGTCATTAAAATGCAATGTGCTCGCCTTGTTGTCCCATAACCCACTCCCCTCCTCCTAAGATTTCAATCCTATACCTTCTAAATATTTCTAATGTCTATAAGGAGATCCTTTGTAAAACCTTACAGGGTCGGGAGTATCCATTGATGTTGATCCAACACACTTACATGCTATGGTAACGTAAATCACTCCTTTAGAACACATAACCTTCAGTATGATGGAAGTATTAGCATAAAATCCCTCACATAACCTTCCCTTGCACATTGAAGTAATAATCAAGTGTACGAAGGTCAAGAGAGTGCTTATGGATGGAAGATCGAGTCTAAATACTCTTAAACTAGCTCGCTAACTAGGGTGTACAGAAATTGATTTGGAAACAAATGTCATCACCATAATGGCATATAAAAATGAATGATGAAAATTAGCTGGAATGATCACTTTCTCATTATAATTTGGTCCCATAACCCATGATATGAAGTTCCATGTGTTGGACCTAGAGCTCCCTTACAACTTTCTCGGATGCCCATGGATTCATGCCATGTAAGTCGTGTCGTCAATGTATCATCAATGTGTAAAGTTATAGCATGAAGGAGATAAACTTACTATACAAGGGGATATAAAACCATTTGCTCATTGCAGGATATTTTCCTACCATCTACGAGTGTCCATGTATGGAGATCATTTTTCATGTTCTGTTGAAGGCCCTTGCTTCACGAGTGGATCTATATACCTTGTCTAAAAATGACAACGGTGCTTCCACCTTAGAAAATCCTTTCACTACATGGGAGATGAAGGTTAGACCAAGTGATTATGGAGATTATGATCTGTAGTAGGCCCTTATGGTTAAAAACATTGCCCCATCTTCCAAAGCACATGGTAGTTCATGTTACAAATTCCAAAGATCAAGGAAAAACTATCCATTCGATAATTTCACTTCAGGTGGCTTAATAAAAGATGAAAAGATACTCAAATATATTGTATTTCATTCGACGATGATGAAATGAATTTATGTTACCACTCACCTAGATATCCTATCCCTAATCAAATAATTATCACTATGAGATATAAAGGACACGATTACCGTCAAGAACAAGGTTCATTGGAACCTCTAAAAATACCTCATTATATAGTGGGTAAATCTAGTATTGGCATCCATTTTTATGAGTCTCATCACTCGGATGACGAGTATGACTCTTTTGAGCATGATGATAGTTTTATTGAAAATGAAAGTGAAAAATATTCCTGGTGTATTCTTTACAAATACCTCACCTCCACAAACGTATTCTCTAAAATGGCTATCCTTACCCTAACCCATGTTACACATTTCATATCCCATATAAATCATATGTTGGACCTCATCTACCCATAACTCATGAATTGGGACCAGAAGTAGAACATACCCATCGATGTCTTTCATAATGATGAGGCTATTGGTGAGTTCCTTGGAATTAGAGACAACATTTCGAGAAATGACCAAAAAAGGATTCTCCATTCATCTCAATGCATGCATGTACTTCGGAGAAGAGGTAGAGTCATGTGGTCAATTAAGTAAGAAAATAAGCAAGGGAAAGAGTCCTATAGAAAATCCTTGCGAAAAGACAAAGTCCAAGTCCTATAGTGAAAACCTCTTTGAAGCGCTTGTGAACAAACAAGGAGAACAACCCACAGACAAGATAGTGTACCCACCTAAGGATGAAAATTTCTATGAACCACCTTTGGTAGATGAGGATCTCAATCTCCCTCTTGATCCTACATGCTTGGATGATGAATCCAAGCTACTGGTGGAGGAGATAATAGATGTTAACATCGACACAGAGTAGCTTCCTAGAATAGTTAAGTTGGGAGCTTCACTCTCAGCTCAAGAACATAAAATATTTACATGATTTTTGAGAGAATATGTAGATATATTCACTTGATCTTACGCAGACATGCCAAGACTTGATCCTACATTAGTGGTGCACAATCTATTTTTTCACCCAGACGCCAAACCCATAAAGCAAAATATTTGCAAGATGCATCCTCGAGTCTCTTTGTTAGTTAAGGCAGAGCTAGAAAGGTTATTAGAAGTAGGATTCATCTAGCCTATCAAATAATCATATTGGATTTCTAATGTGGTACCAGTTCAAAAAAATCCAATCAGTATCAGAGTGTGTACCGATTTATGAGATATTAACAAATCATATCCTAAGTACAATTTTCCTCTTCCTGACATTGACACGATTGTCAATTTTACACCGACTATGAGATGCTCTCACTCATGGATGGCTTCTCAAGTTATAATCAGATAAATATATCTTAGGAATATCAACACAAGACATCTTTTACTACCCCATGAGGGACATTCTTACCAAGTCATTCCCTTCGACCTCAAGAATGCAGACACTACATATCAACATGTGATGATTATAATCTTTCACGAAATGATTAGTGACATCATGACATATTAAGTAAATGATATATTAGCAAAGTATAGAACTCGAGATGATCACTCGGATATTCTATGTCACATCTTTCAATGATTAAGGGACTACAAAGTCTAACTTAACCCAAATAAATGTGTCTTAGGTGTGCTATTTGGGAAGCTACTAGGATTCATTAAGTCACAGAGAGGAATATATGTGGAATTTGCAAAGGTCACTACTATTACAAAAATTCTTCCTCCAAAAAATATTAAATAATTGTGTATCTTATAAGGAAAGATTTAGGCCATCAGAATGTTCATTTCATAGCTAGCAGAAAAATGTCATACATTCATGCATCTTCTTAAACAATATGTTAATTTCAACTGGGGGCCAAAATAGCAACAAACCTTTTCTTTGCTAAAAGAATACTTGACTAAACTCCTGTTCTCATGTTGCCCATGGCAGATAACCATTTTTACTCTACATTTCTACTACATACTTTACAATCGGGGCACTATTGGCCCAATATGATAAAGAGTAGAAGGAAAACTTTGTGTACTACTTGAGCAGAACATTGATGGTTTATGAGCTCAACTATCTGCAGATCGAAAAGGATTGTCTCACTTTGTAGTTTTGACTTCCAAAAACTATGCCACTATTTTCTCCATAGTAAATTCAAGATTATTTCAAAGGTATATCCATTGAAATACTTGTTTTCAAAGCCCACACCAACAAGAAATATGTCCAATTGGATCATATTATTAAGTGAGTTTGACATTGATTATGTCCATCAAAATTATATGAAATGACATGTTCCAAAGAGATCAGCTAGCAGAATCTCTACTAATAAGTACTAAACCTTTGAGTCTAGAACTACCAGATACATGCATAATGTACCTCAAAGAACCTATCGTATAACAACTATACTTTTATGGCTCTTTTACCTTTCATAGATTAGGTGGGGGAGTTCATTCACTCCTATGGGAGACTTAATTTCATAGGTGTTCCAACTCGGGTTCCCATGCATGAATAATATAGCAGAGTATGAAGCTCTCATCGCATGGATGAATTTAGCCATCAAGTGGGATATCAGATGGTTCAATTGCATTGGTGACTCAATGCTTATTATAAAACATGTCACAGATGAATACAAGGTAAAAGATGAGAAACTTCTTCCATACAAAAGAATGGTTGATTCTTTGAAGGATTTATTTTAGCATATCACATTTCAACAAATACCAAGAGCACAAAACATAGTAGCAGATGTTATGGCTATAGTAGGATCCACATTGATTATTTCACTAGGGAACAATGATATGCCATTCTTTGTTCAACATCTAAGAATGTCGTCATATTCCATACTAAATTTCTGTTTAGTGTGTGACGTTTTTGGTCTTTTTTCCCTGTGGTAGGTTGAAATATTTATTTAACTCCATGATGGTACCTTCCCTATAAAAATTTCCCGTGATGAAAAATACAACCTCATTCAGTGTATAGCCCGCTATAGCCTACTTAGGGGTACCCTCTTCTATTGAGGGTATGAATAGAATATGTTGTAGTCTAAATTCATATGAGTCCATCCAAGCAATCAAGGAGGTGCATGAAGGCATCTGTTGAGATCATACTAATGGGACCGTCCTTGCAAAGAAAACACTCAGAGTAGGCTAATATTTTCCTACCATGGAGTATGAATATTGTCAACATGTGAAGAAATGTGTGGATTGTCAAAAATATGAGAACTTGACACATTGTTGATCAAAGAATACTTAGAAAAGATCACACAAGGAGTCTGCATAGGATAGAAGGCCAGGATCGAAGGTGCAGAAAGATAGGAAGGACCCGTGCATGGAAAGAAAGTTTAGATTTCAGGACTTAGCTGATTTTGAGCAGAAGATCTATATTTAGGAGATGGCATGTGGAACACACCAATGAAGTAGGGACATGTGTGCCATGCATTATCTATATTTGGAGAAGCGGTTCAAAGCATCTATGCATGAAGACAAGCTAGGAATAGAATGAACACTTCAATTATCTGTAAGAGAACTATAGATAGCACACTTGCATGTGTGGATTATAATTGTAAATGGTGTGTGGCTATCAGTAGCATGTGACCTATTTTTGAAGTAGTTAAGTGGTGAAGGGAAAGTCCCCACCCTATATATATATGAGGTTAGATGTATAATAGATATACAGAGAGTGAGAGAATGTCATGTAACACGTGTGAGCGGTATATGCGTGTATCAGATCCATATGCACTTTGATGTAAATTGATAGTACTTGTAAGGAGCTTCTATACTTATTAATAGATGGAAGATATTGGCTGAATCTAAGTGTTATTTTGTGTAATTGTGTAGTGCATGTTAGTATTTCAATCATGGTTACCATTCAAGCTTATTCTTTCATAAATCTGTGAGTAGCATGCACTATAGAATGATGGATTAGTTGTGAATCTATATGTTTCCATCTTCATCATGCTAACATCCTATTACAACAACCCTAAAGAGGAATCTGGTACCTTTGCACACTTTGGGTGAGCACTCAGTCTAGGCTGAGTGATATGCCAATGCGACTAGGATGTTATCTTACAAATTCTAGGTTGCATCATTGGTTCCATTGCCGGGACCTCTTTTTCAGTTGTTTTTAGGATGGTTCATGATGAAGACATACCGACTAACTCTAGCAAGTATTGAGGAATGGATACATGATCTGGAGGAAGAGTATGCATTTCGGTTCAACACTGGATCTGAGTTTAATGCATGAACTTGGGTAGAAAAAACTGTATGATAGCTTATATGAGATATTTTTCACTATCTTTCCAGTAGAACTTTACAAGTGGCTTACGACTTATGCATCCCAATGGAATTGGAGATATCACTCACTTGTTTTTGGACAAGAAGAATTTTAGGCCCTTTATGATTGATCGATCTGGACTCATCGCGGTGGATACATGGTTTCGTGGTGTTCTAAATAGTTATATTCTAGAATATTCAATTTTGATGTACTCTTGCCCAGAGGTCATTGAATTCAGTTTTTGAGGTATCCAAGAGGGACATACTTACATGGTATTCCCTTGGCAATCAAGATCTTAATGGTAACTTTGAACCTCGAAAGTAAGCCGATGGCTAGCTAAATTTCACCACGCGCGAAGGAAGGAATATGTTTGGTATTAAGATGGTGACCTAGTGGTAGAAAAGTAGAGAGAGGAAAGGTGGCTTAAGTATAATGAGGCACGCAAGAGGGAAATAGAGAAGCAATGTTCCATTGTAGAAAGTATGGCGTTGAGGAGAGAGCTGGCTTGTGAAGGATTTATGGCTCATGTGGAAGACGTGGAGCTAGAGCAACAGGAACTCCCCCATCTTGGAAAGCATGATAGAGATCCCTTCTTGGCCTCACATGGAAGTACACCAACAGAGACTACTTGGGCTAGGTGCACATCTTAATCCACCTAGTGACCTAGCTTTTGTGCTTGGTTTTCTAGTATCTAGTATGATAAGTAATCACAAGCTAATTTGGGAAGTAGGAGGATAGGAGTAAGTCAGGGATTGAGTACATCAATGGTAGGATAAATGACTTCAATGTTATTTGGAGGAACCTTTTTAGGTGCATCATCTACATAGAATGTGAGCACACAGAATGTTGGATTCACCTCTGGAAGTGGGACTTCCTCATAGACTGTAGGGGTTCTGTATAGTACTACTATCGGAGCACAGGGGAGTACATCCACAGGCCCTATTCCAACTACAGGTGGTGGAACAAGAGGTATAGGTGGTTCTAGTTTACGGTGGATCGGTGGTTTATAGGGAAGAGGGAACACATGAGGTTCTAGGTTAGGTGGTCAAGGTCCATAACAACCACAAAATATCTATATGGAGATGTCTCTTCATCTTCCAGAATATAGAGGTATAGAGGATGTTGTTGATCATGTGCATATGTGTGAAATTTTGTGGTGTGCTAAAGGGATTACAACTACTGAGTGAAAGGCAAGTCAATTCACTACTACATTACAGGGTGTGCACACATCTGGTATAGGAAGTTTGACCCTAATCAAACTTGTGGATTATGTAGCACTGAAAGATGAATTCTTAAAAGAGTTCCATATCCCTGAGTTTGAGAAGAAGAGTATAAGTGCACTCAAGGATATCAAGCAAGGCACTACTAAAAGTGTACGTGAGTATGATGCTCATTTTAAGACACTTTTATCTAAGTTGTCTTATGATATCCATGCTAGCCAACATGCACAATGGTTGTTGGAGGATTGATTACACCTTTTAGGAGGGCGTTGTCACATAAGACCTACACGGACCCGTGCATGAAGCACTAGAAGTAGCTTTGCATGCTGAGGTAGTTGGGAGCATTGACACTGGGGTCAGTCCATTCCTAGAGGCACATATCACAGCTATGGCTAAGCAGTTAGAAAAGTTGTCAGCAAATTCAGCCCATGAAATGCGCTTAGGAATTTGGTGTACAGATTGTGAAGTGGAAGGTCACACCAAGGATAGTTTCCCTCGCAGATTTGTATGCTTATTACTGTTGGACTGTGAAATTTTCCATTTGAATCATGATGTTAGCCACTGTCCTTTGTTACAGCATGTGATAAGGAAGAATGTATCCTGCTTTTGCAAGATTTGCAGGTCCACGACCCATGATACTGAGGATTTTAGTTGATTGGTCAGATCCAGGATGCCATAGACATTGGAGTATGACAGATAGGTATAACAGATAATTCTAAGGGTAGGAATGAGCACCAGGATCGGGATCATACTCAAACGCACTATGAAAGGAATGAGGGGCATTTTGAAGGGGGTCGTGGAAGGGGACGTGGATATCGTGGTGGATATGGAGGATGCGGCCATGGTGGAGGAAGAGGGGAGTTTCCTCATGGAACATGTTATACGTGTGGATCTCCTGACCACTACAGGTGTGAATGTCCTCAGAATCATGCATGTTCTTTCTACGGGAAGAACCATAGCTATGAAGAGTGCTCAGGACCTATATGAGCATTTGAGCAAGCAGCATAAGAAAGAAAACAAAGGCACCAGAATGGTTAGAATCCAGCATGTGGTAGGAGACCAATGGATGCCCAAGATAACCGAAGGACCTGAGGCATTAATAGTAAAGATCACTACACGTGCTGAAGCAACACGTGCATGAGAGGCATTGCATCAGAAGCCTACGATTACCAAGGAGGAAGTTTTGCATGCGAGGTACCCAGATCCTACTCATCAGAAGGAAGTTTACTAGGATACCATGGAAGTGCTAAGGAATCTTCAGGGAGAGATACAATACCTAAAGGAATAGAAGAGAGCCTCGGAGATAGTTCAAACTGATATCGATGATCTGCGGGAGGTATGCAAGATGTTGTGCCAGGAGAACATTATTCCACTATTGGGGAGTTGGCTGAAAGGGAACACTCCATGCGTAAGTCTTGAGACTGGAAGGTAGATTCTTCATGCCAATCTTCCCCCGATAGCATTGATTATGACAAATAAATTACTCTGAATGTTGTTGTGGATGGGTGGTTGTTGAGCAATATATTGATTGATACAGGCATGGAAGTAAATGTGTTGACATTAGATGCTTGGGTACAAATGGGAGGCCCCCATTGCAGCCATCATCTAATGTGTTGTTTATGGAAAATTGGACTAAGGCCACTCCCATAGGAGTGTTGAAGAATGCATCTATAACTATACAAGGAGCCAAGTTTACTAGGGATTTTGAGGTGTTAGCACTTGTAGAAGCAGATAATTTTCTAGCCTTGCTTGGATGCCCTTGGTGTTATGTGAATAATGCTGACTTGAGATTCAATAAGGGATACATCAACTTTGAAAACAAGGAGGAAAGGGTTGTGATACCCTTGATAGATGGGAATTCTATGCCCTATGTAGAGCCTCTAAGTGAGGAGGATTTGAATAGAGTCTATGTACGTGCTATTCAGGATCCAGAGGTCAATGAGCCATCAAAAGAAGGCATTCTACTAGTGGGAAGATTCTCATTCTATTAGTGATACTATGAGTATTTCTTGTGACAATTGGGCTCATGGTACATATGAACTGGTAGGGCGTGAGGTGAAAAGTGTGGTTGTGTGCATGAATAGATCTCGCTCAATTCGATGGATCGGTGGCACAATATCTTGGTATACAGGGACAAAAGATATTTCTACCTTTTTGAAGGCTATGGAAACATAGTGGGAAGATCTAGTTAAACAGAGGGATATGTTAGTATATACGTTGTACATGGGACGATAATGCCATTGGTGGGTAGTCCAGAGATAATCTTATAAACTGGGAAGAGATTGGAATAGCTTTATCTACCAGGTTTATAAGGCACAATGCACCTATGCAAATCTATACTTATCATGGTAATCAACCTGTTCAACATCACATTCAGCTAGTGTGAGAGACTCTGGATAGTAGGATAGGAAGCATTACCACCATCACTCTAGGTACATAAATTATATTCCACACTCCAAGGATGCACACGCGCTTGGTATGTATATGTAGAACTACATAGAGAAACCAGGAACTGGAAAATTTTGACTGCAAGTATGACCCAGACCTTTGATTATTTCTCAGCTCAACCTCCGTAGTAGCAGAGGCATTAAAATTTGTCAAGCGCTTAACTATGGGAGATAGTGCAAAAGCAAGAAGGGCATATTCAGGAATTATTTGGTGAGGTCAAATTCGGAGCATGTTTTGCAAAAGGAAGAAGAAATAGACTCCTTACTACTTGAGTGTGCTTGCCTTGAGAAAGAGAAAGGGAAGATGGTCTACCTTGTGGATGATGAGGAGGTTGAGAACCTAGATATTGAACATTCACATGGGGTGTGCGAGGTCTTGGATAGTGTAGACAAGGATACGTGTGCCTACCATGAACCCATGAAGACAAAGAAGGTGAATATAGGTTCGGAGGCTGAGCTTAAGGAGGCCATCATTGGAGACTACTGGTTAGACTCAGAGGTAGCAAAGATCATCGAGTTACTCTAGGATTATCAGGACTTATTCCCTAGAGGATATCATGAACTAAAAGGTGTGCATGAATCACTTGGGGAAATGAAGATCAAACTTAAGGATGGTGCATGGCCAGTTAGGAAGAGGCCTTATAGGATGAATCCTAATTTGTGTGAAAAGGTAAAGGAAGAAATTGATAAAATGTTGAAATATGGAATTATCAAGCCCCTTGATGAGTCAAGAATGGGTTAGCCCAATGGTGATTAGTATCAAGAAGGATGGGTGGATTAGGATATGTGTGGACTACAGGGAGCTGAATGTTGCATGTGTTATAGATCCTTTCCCTACACCATTCACTTGAGGAAATACTAGAAGTTGTAGGGTGAAATCTATTCTTTCACAGATGGATTTTCAGGTATCATCAAGTTAGGATCATGTGGGAGGATCAAGAAAAGACAACATTTACAACTGAATGGGGTAGTTTTTCCTATACTGTGATGCCCTTTGGATTGAAAAACACACCTATGTATTCTGCATAGTTGTTCAAGCATTTAAAGATTTTATTCATAACTTCTTACAAGTATATCTAGATGATTGGATAGTATATGGGCTTGTGAAAGATCATTGTGACAATATGCTTAATGTTTGAACGATGCAGAAAATTGAGTATCTCTTTGAATATTAAGAAGTGCATATTTTCTATGCCATTGGGATACTGTTAGGGCATATAATCTACAAGGAAGGTTTGCTAGTTGATCCAGCCAAGGTTGCGGTCATATTAGGCCTAGAAGCACCTACTAGTCAAAGTGAGGTGTGCACATTTTTGGGTCATACAAGATATTATAGAAAGTTTATAAAAGGATATGCCAGAATTGTAGCACCCTTGGAAGAATTGCTGAAAGGAAAAGGTACATTTTATTGGGGAGAACACAACATCGCGCATTTGAGGTATTAAAAGAGAGACTTACTACCGCACCCATTTTGCATTTTCCCTCATGGGATAAACCATTTCATGTGCATGTGGACACTTCTGGTATGGCCATTGGCATTGTGCTAGCTCAACCTAGTGAAGGTATTGTTGATCATCCAATCTGTTTTGCTAGTAGGAAGTTGACTCCTGCTGAAAGGAATTATACAACTATAGAGTGCGAAGCTTTGTCAATGATTTATGCACTATACAAGTTTTGATAGTACCTATTAGCAACACCATTTGTGTTTTATACAGATCACATGGCATTAAAGTACTTGGTAAATAAGCTATTTTTACAAGGGCACATATGTAGATGGGTGCTCCTATTTCAAGAATTTGATTTCACAGTTGTAGTAAAGCAAGGAAAAGAAACTCTGGACTAGACCATTTATCTAGAATCAATACAGGAGAGGAGGCATAGACAATTAAAGAGACACTATGCCAGATGCACAACTATACAGGTTGCAATGCACCGTGTGCCCATGGAACTAGAAGACATTGTTGTCTTTCTATGAATAGGTATGGCCCTAGAGGGAATGACATCATTGGAAAAAAGTAGCTTGTTATACACGTGGCACCATTTATGTTGATCAGTGGTGACCTTTACAAGTTAGGAAGAGATGAGGTATTACGCCGTTGTGTGTTGGAGCATGAGCACAAGGATATCATGGAAGAAGCTCATGGTGGTATTGCAGGAGGCCATTATGTAGGTGATGCGACTACCCGAAAGATCTTAATTGTTGGATTATGGTGGGAGACACTATATAAAGATTGTAAAGACTACTATAAGGTGTGTGACCATTGTCAATGCACTGGGAAAACTAGGGAAGAGAGATGAGATGCCTTTGAGACCAATTACTAGTGCCGAACCATTTGAGAAATGGGCCATTGACTTTGTAGGACCTATTTTTCCAGCCACATGTAGGACTGGATCACGCTATATCATTACTTGCATAGATTATCTCACATGGTGGGCAAAAACCTACAAAAAGATATGCATGGCTCTACAATAGCTAGGTTTCTATGGGAGAATGTTCTTACATGATATGGGTGTCCTTTGAGCTTAACAAGTGATAGAGGTACACACTTTTTGAATGAGACAATCAGAATCCTATTAGATGAGTTTATGGTGGCCCACCATAAAACTACACCATATCATCCTCAAGAAAATGGACTGTTGAGGCCTTCAACAAGATTTTGAGCCAGACTTTGACCAAAATATGTGATGTTGGGAGAAAGGATTGGGATGACAAGGTGTCAGTTGTGCTTTGGGCATATAGAACAACTTACAAGAGATTGAACAAAGCCACACCATTTCAGTTAGTATTTGGCATGGAAGTTGTTCTTCCTATAGAATTTATGTTACCTTCTTTGTGCATTGCGCGTGTTGGAGGTCTAGCTGATGAACATGCTTTAGAAGAATGGATTGAAAAGATGATTCAATTGGATGAGCTGCTGAGCCATAGCACGGTGGAGTCAGAAGTAGGAAAAGGCCAGGTAGAAAGCATGGCATGATAGAAACATAAGAGATAAGAAGTTTGACATTGGACAAATGGTTCTTCTTTATGACTCAAAGTTCTTGCGCCATCTAGGCAAGCTCAAAGTACATTGGTTGGGGCCATATGTTATAACTTCTATACTTGACTCAGGTGCATGCCAATTAGATGCACTTGATGGAACACGACTACCGGTTACTTTAATGGGAGTAGGTTGAAGCCCTACTATAAATAAGTCTTCTTGGTGTTTGTAATAAGGCAGTGTTGCCATTTAGTCTAGGTTTTCAATTCGGTATTTCCTTAATGTATTTCTTTCATTGTCAGCTATGCTTTGTCAATTTCATTGTTGTTTGGGTAATAAAGCATTTGCATGCATGAAGCTAATTATTGTATGAAGAATGTTTATGCGTAGAGGACTGCACATACTTTTAGTGTGGGGTGGTTTTCGTTATTCAAGAAAAGGACTGAGGGACTTGGAAGGTAAAAGAAATAAAATAAGCTACTACAAGTGTGCTTTAAAGAGGATTGTGTATCAAAAGGTGACCAAGGATGAAGATGGATGAAGGAACAATATAACATGAGGTAAGCATAGGCCATGTTAGCTACCAGGAGAAGGTGTAGTGATGAGGTACTCAGGTGCACAGGAGCACGCGCTAAAGAGAAGTCTGTGACCAGAAGGTAGGAAGGTGTGCTAGAAGGTTATAGCTGGGCACGAAGATGTACCACATGGAATGAGTAGATTTGGTCAATAAATGAAGGGATATTTGGTAGGTGAGGAGTAATAAATGCATCAAAATTTGAAAAATTTATATAAGGAAGGGATGGATTCATTTTTACCATTGCAACTAAGAGTATTCACGAGAAGAGCCAAGTACGAAGAGCCGAGTGATCGATTTAAGGTGTGAAGGGTGTGAAGTCAAGCGTGGTAACCAGATCTATGCTTTAAGAAGCTTGCGTCCCCAGTGGTGAAGGGTTTGAGTGAAGTAGGGAGATAGAAGAGAGTTAGGTTACAAGGTTTCCACCTAGGGTAGAGTTGGATCGAGCTAGGGTTTGATTCGTGGAGTTACAGGGTTGAAGAAGAAATATTTGCAAGGTAAAAATGGCACCAAAGAAGGCATCTGCAGAGTCAGTAAAAGGAAAGAAAAAGGTAGTTGTTGAGGAAGAAGAAATGGCACCTAAAATCCATTTCTCATAAATGAAATACCCAGAAGGGGTTATTGTCGAGACAAGAATGGGATTCACCCATTAGAAAAAGCAAAGTGAGAGAATACAACCATAGGACGTCGGAAAACAAGAAGGAGCTTGATTCTTTATTGATGACCAGAACAAACAAGCGCATGGCAGATGACATGCCAATATATGATGATGCGGGTGAGAAAATTTTGAAGAGAATTGGGGTATATCAGTTGTATGAGCTGCCATATTTTGGGAAGTATGAACCCTTGTACCAGTGGCTTATGAGCAGGGTACATGAAGACTTCTTCTACTTTGTAGGATGCAGAGTTAGAATTTCATCTTCTACACTCGTTTCATCAGTAATACAGGTATGAAGGCCACGAGAGAAGATATAAAAAGTGACCTTGCAAGATAAAGTTGTGATTTTGAAGACCAAACAGGAGTTGGGATACCTGAAGGGTCACGCGGAATGGACATAGATAAGTTGAAGAACTACCCAGTTGTACAAGTTGCAGCACACTTGGTTACCAAGTTGAATGATCAGGAGTGGTGGTCGTAGGTAAACACTATGTGGCTGCATGTGGCATGAAGGATGTTGGAAGGGATGATCTACAACATTGTAGGCTATATTACGAGAGTAGATAGTCGAAGAAGCACACACTGGAGGAAAGATCAGCTTTGGGGTTGTCTTACTATCACTGGTCTTCATGGAAATTGGAGTACCAGATGGACCAAAAGAGAAGATATGGGAATACCCCATGGATAATAAGTCCCCAGCTGAAAGGTTCAGCAAGTACTTATGTAGGGGGCCATGACAGATGAAGTAAGACAAAAGGGAAGAGAAGTGGTATGACAGGCTCCACGCGGCATTTGGGGAGGAATGGCGCATTCCAAAGGACCTACCAGCAGTGGTAGGAAAACAAGTTTAGTTTGTTGTATACCAGCACTTCTACATCATGTGCTTTCCAATGAAAGATGGATCTTGGAGCCCTTGGTGCAAGTTGCCTTTACGCATTCACTGTGAGGTATTTTCAAGCTTGTGCATAGGTTTACAGACACGTGAAGACTAAATTTCAATGTAGAAAAGGTAGACTGTGACTACCATACATTGTGAAAGAAGTATGTGTATCCTGGCAGAAGCACCTACATAGAGAGAATTATTTCAGAGGTGTTGAACATCAAGCCAATAAGCTTGGTTGTGGCAGATGTGGGGGCAAGCGTTAGTATATCTCCAGTTGAAGCCCAAGATGGAGAACAAAAATACGTGGAAGGTGATTTCATGCTTCCCGCACCACCTAAGGGGAAGCATACAATGGAGAATGTCCCAGTGCCCAAGCCTATAGAGAAAATCAAGATACAGGATGAGGAGGAAGAGCGCGAAGATAGTGGTGGTTTGGACCATCGGGGTAGGAGACATCCTACAAGTCAAAAAGATGCTGAGCGCGTTATTACACCACCTCAGCCACAAGAGGGGATGAAGAGGACTTGAGTACAATCCAAGGGGAGCACATATTTAAAAGGGTATTCAAGGAGAACAAGGACCCAAGGTGCTACCCCAACTACTGTGTGTAAATCACCCGGCTCTCCCCGCAGAAGGAAGCAACTATGTAGAGAAGGAGGAAGCTGAAGTTGAGTGAGGAGGTGGAAGAATCTGAGGAGAGTGTGCCTACATCTCCTACACCCCAGAGCACATAGAAGAAAAGGGTGAGGCATCAAAGGAGAAGGATGGAGAAGAGAGAAGACTAGAGGAAACAACTATAGGGGAAACACAGGACATGGAGATGTAAGCTCCAAATTTGGAGGCTAGGGTTCCTAAGCAACAGAGGTCTAGAAGGGTGAGTGGAGAGCACATTCCACTAGCCATGGGGTATGCAAAAGACATAGGAAAGATTGTTCGTGCCCGCTTCTAGAGCACAATCACGTAGGAGGATCTGTTTGGCTGGGAGTTGATGGATGAAGATATGGTGACCATGTGAACATGAAAGAAACTATCCTGGTCGATGCACACCCACATGGATGAGCTTGATTTCGATGTATGCAAAGAATCATGTGTGTCAAGGTGATTGAAGAAGGCACCTCAGGCTAGACACATGATAGTAAAGCCTACTATCATGTCAGATGAGTAGGTTAGCAATGCACTAGTAAAAATTTCTACTAAAGTGGCTAGAAGGAACATGGATAAAGCCACCACAATTAGAGCATTGCGCAAAGAGGTAAAGAAAAAGATGAGGAGATAGCGTGCTTAACCTAGGAAAAGGACTTCACACAGAGGAAGAATGATGTCTTTATAAGCATCACAGAGGAGATTGGGGACACTGTAATCAAAGTAAGGCCACACTTAGAACCCAAGGTACCACAGACATTTCCTTCAGTGATACACTATGTGGGAAAGTTGGTGGACTTGGTGCTCGAAGATGAAACTCTACGTATGCAAGTGCCAGAACAATCAGAGAAGGATGCAGAGTGGGAGAAAGCATCTGTGATGTGAAAAATTACATCCTATGAGGGGCTGTTGCAGGCATTACAAGAAGTCTTGAAAAAGGTGGATCAAGCTTTGAATATATGCACAGCTCCAGAGGTGCTCATCAACACTAAGACCTTGGAAGAGAATAATGAGGTCAGAAGGCCATGAAGGATGAGACATTGGGCCACAGAAAGGTTGGCAATAGTTAAACAAAAGTGCGAGGCCCTAATAGCAGCACAAGAGCCACATAAGACTAGGTTGGAAGAGCTTGGAAAGCTGATTGCACGTAGAAGATGGACCTTTTGGAAGGAAGGATGACATCTATGTCTAGTGTTGTGTTGGTTCTTGCAAAATGAGAAAGGGGAAATTGAGCAAGATGAGTTGGAATCCATTGTTGTGGACATTCCCAGAGAAAGTGGAACAAGCACTCACTGAATGGAAGGATTTGGAGATTACAATAAAATAAGAGTATCCAGAGCTGATACTAATAAAGAGGAGGTTGCTTGAATAACCTCATATAAATTCTTTATTCTTCCACATTCTTCATTCTTATTCTTTCATTGATATTCTTTACTTCAAATTTTGGAAATTTCCATTGTCGGGATGACAATGAGACTAGTGTGGGGTAATGTTGATCAAAGAATACTTGGAAAAGATCACACAAGGATTCCACGTGGGATAGAAGGCCAAGATCGAAGGCACGGAAAGATAGGAAGGACCCACATGTGGAAGGAAAGTTCAGATTTTAGGACTTAGCCAATTTTGAGTAGAAGATCTATATTTAGGAGATGGCATGCGGAACACACCAATGAAGTAGGGACACATGCACCATGCATTATCTATATTTGGAGAAGCGGTTCAAAGCATCTATGCATGAAGACAAGCTAGGAATAGAATGAACACTTCAGTTATCTGTAAGAGAACTATAGATAGCGCACTTGCATGTGTGGCTATAATTGTAAATGACATGTGGCTATTAATAGCATGCGACCTATTTCTAAAGTAGTTAAGTGGTGAAGGGAAAGTCCCCACCCTATATATATATAAGAGGTTAGATGTATAATAGGATATACAGAGAGTGAAAAAAAGGAGAATGTCATGTAACACAGAGAGTGGTATATGTGTATCAGATCCATGAATTGATAAACATTTGTAAGGAGCTTCTATACTTATTAATAGATGGAAGATATTGGCTGAATCTAAGTGTTATTCTATGTAATTGTGTAGTGCATGTTAGTATTTCAATCATGGTTACCGTTCAAGCTTATTCTTTCAGTAACTATAGAATGATGGATTAGTTGTGAATCTACATTTTTCCATCTTCATAGAATGCAACCCTGGACCTTTGCTCACTTCACAAAATGGGTAGAGGCTCTTCCTCTTACCTATAAAAAGGCCCCCAAATCTCTAAATTTATAATGAACCATATTATTTGTTGATACGAAATCCCTTTTGCTATTATCACCGATAATGGTAAGTAATTTAAAAATAAAACTATGAAATTACTCTACAAACATTTTCAAATCTCCCTCAAGTTTTCAACCCCCTATTACCCTCGAGTTAATGGGAAATCCAAAGTTTCTAATAAAACCTTCATTCACATTATGTAGAAGATGGTGAATACCACATGCCGTAATCGGCACCTACAAATTCACCTTGCCATATGCGCATTCGAACATCTATATGCACCCCTAAAGGTGTTACTCCATACTCTTTAGTATTCGACATGGAAGTCATCCTACCTCTAAAGATCGAGATCCCCTCTTTTCGTATTGAGCTAAGGGATTACTTGAATGAAGAGGAGGACTACAAAGTATCTCAATTGGTAGAGTTAGAGCTATTGAATGAGAAATTCCTTCGTTCCCTCAATCACCTTAAAGTGTATTAGGATCGAGTGTTGAGAAGCTATAATAAAATAGTAATACCTTGTCAATTTTTGGTAGGAGACTTGGTGTTAAAAGATAATCAAAAGAACACCAATAAGGATCGAGAAAAGAAAGGGAAATTTGAGCCCAATTGGCTAGGACCATATGTTGTGGTTATCAAGTTTGGTTCAAGTGCTCATAAGCTTGCCTATTTAGATGGCCAAGATCTTTGAGAACCCATGAATGCAATGCATGTCAAGCTCTTCTATGCTTAAGTATGGGGTCTCTAAAATATCAATAAAAGAAAAAAAATAGAAAAATAGAAAAAGAAAAAGAGAAATAAACATATGCATCCCATAGTGAAAACCATGCAATAGTAGCACTTTGGACAAGTCCTTCGGTGGAAAGTGGTTTCTGGTGCCATTGGAGGGTCCATTTTTTACAAGCATTTCAGGTTTTGGAGTATGATAACTTTGTCCTAAGTTGGTATTTTCCTTCATTTGAGTACCTTGTGAGCCTATTCCTCTTTTCTATGATCTAGCTGATCCAAACTTTTGAATACGAGAAAATTTAATTTTGAATGTACCTATCTCACTGGGGAAACTTCGCAAACATCACTTTTGGCATATAAAACATGGAATTATACCCTTGTACATCCCATCTAACACTGGGGGCATCCATGTTTCTTCGTTTCCTGCACATTCGCTTTGAAATAATTTTTAGAAAACATCAAAAACATTCATATAACGTTTTGAAAATCCCAAAACATACAGATATGTTCCGTGGAAAACTCAAAACATTCAGATACCTTTCATAGAAAAATTCAAAACAATAGAAATTTTTCTTAGAGATAGTACCTAAAACAACGCAAAACATCCCAAAATTGTCCCACAAAAACAAAGTAGTTGTTTTCTTAATTTTAGTTGTTGCTTTATATGGTTTTAGTTATATTACTGTTTCATATTATACTTTAAGTTAGATTCACTTGCTTATTTAGATTGAATGTTACTTTAATCTATGGTGCATTGCATTGAGTTCAATTTATCTTGCATACTTGTAGATATTTGTGGTTTTTTTATTATATTTTTTTAACTTGTGCTTGTTATTTTAATTATACATTTTGTTATCATTTCATCATTATATCAAATAAACCATCACATCTATACAACATATATCAATAAATTATTAGTCTACATCACACATGTATACTATAACTAATCATCAAATCTTGTATCATTAATGGATCAATAAGGGCTGCGCATGATCAAAAATCTATCCCCCACACACCAATATAAAAAGTAAAAATAGATTTTACTCAAAGTATCTCATCAACATGTAATATGACATTAGCTAAGGCTATCTCATAATCTAACAAACATGTGATACAAACATAAAACATATAGATTAAGCATGATATCTCATAAACAAAATGTGATACATCAGTAATCCATTGAATCATCATACATCATCATAAATATAAATGTTTGTGTACAAAATAGTGTCTCAAAAGTACATCCGATACAATGAGCCATCATGGGAATTTTAATAAAAATGTGCCTTCATCACGAGGCATGATAAAAATTAATAGATATACATCTATAAAAAATTATGTCTTCATATCAAGGCGATACACGAAAAAAATATCTAGTACATCAATAAGAGAGTCAACCACGACTCTCACCCTCTTCGGGACCACCGGCCTAGGGCCTTGGGGAGAAAAATGTTGATGTAATGGTCTTATAGAGGTTGTTTTACTCTACTACACTTTGTGATGAGGGTCCTCAATCCTTGTCATTAATAATATCAATCCAGGTTGGTGTCTGAAGGTTGTATGCATTAAGAGAAGAAGATATTGGAAAGTAGCTCCTTTAAACACAATCCAAACTTGCATAAATTGAAAGCACACATGTAGAAATTTAAATGCACACTTGCATAAAGGAAATCACACTTGTAGGAATAAAAAACACTTGCATAAATTGAAATTGCTGAATTAAAATAAGAAAAATTAAATGAAACACCCGCAGTTTACAACAAAGTGAATGTTACAATACAAAGAGAAGAACAACACAACAAGATGATAATTACGTGAGAGAAAAAATAAACACAAATCATTACACAATAAAAACATAAATATACAGATCCATCTTCCTTATAATGAGTGGCCAGCTCATTCCTTGGAAGATGATTTAAACGATGCTTTGAGATCTTAACTCAAAACTCCGAATATTAGAGAGAAAAGAACAAATTCATTTCTTGGTAATAAAACATTACATATCCGAGTGTGGAAGGTTGCATTTATAATTTATGCATCAAACCAACTACTTATTTTGGGAGATACAATCTGATCTTATCTCGTATTCTAATCCTAAAACTAAGATCTCCATCTCCACAAAATATGGAGAGAGGTATATTATTAGAGTCAAAGTCTTATCTCACCTATTTTAGGAAGATTTGCTCCCAAATCTTCTCCTTTCTTTTCGGTAACAAGAATCATAATGATTTTATTCTTCTACATTATCGGAAGGAGGATTTTTCTCAAAATATGATTTTTACCATATACCTTTATTGGATTTTCCATTTGACTTTGTTGTTTTTGACTGTGGAACTTTTGACGCTTGTCTGATACGCTTTTTCCTTAGATTGCAATTCACTAAAAGTTAGATATATATTCATTTATAAATCTTATTGAAAATATGAATGAGGTTTTTTTAAAAAAATTCTATGAACAAAAACCTCTCCAAGATTTTCCTTTTGACTTTTCTTTTTCTTTTATGAAAATTTTAGCGCTCGCCCGATTCACTTTTCTCATACCGTAGCTCAATAAAATTTAGATATATCTTCATTGGTAAAACTTGTAACAAATATGAATGAGGTTTTTGTTAAAAAAAATTCTATGAACAAAAACCTCTCTCATATTTTCCATTTGACTTTTCTGTTTCTATTTATGGAACTTTTAGTGCTTGTCTGATACACTTTTTCCTTGGACTACAACTCACTAAAAGTTAGATTTATCTTCATTAGTACCACCTGTAACAAATATGAATGATTTTTTGTTAATAACATTGATATGAATGAAAACCTCTCTCATATTTTCCATTGGATTCTCTGATCTTTCACAATTCCTAAAAAATTGTCAAAATCATGAGTTCGAACTAAACTTCGAGTTCCGAACTAACTTTCATGAGTTCTAGAACCAAATTTGTGAGTTTCGAACTATGCGGTGAGTTTTATAACTAACTATGTGAGTTTTGGAACTAATCCTACGAGTTCCAGAGGTAACTTAAAATAGATATAATTTTTTTATACGATCTCGGATTAAGATGATTCTTTTTTTTTAACTTGTATAATTTTTCAAGAGGAATCTAAATATGAAATAAAATTTGAGTTTATATATACCATCCATGATCAATTCCACTTTTCCCAATATAATCATTATCTTTCCTTTATGGTTTGCATACACAAGACTCGCATCTTTTCCCAAATAATCTAGGATTAATCGACAAAATAGATAACAAAAGATTTATATAGAATGAACAAGATATATATCATATATTCTATCTTAAGTAAACTATAAGTTCCTAGATTACATTTAAATCCACTTTCAAAGGTAACTTGGAAGGAAAAAATAATGGTAATTTATGGTCAATTTATGGCCTCATCACACCGTAGGATACTAAACTAATCTAGCTTATCATGAGGTCCTCTAGGAACTAGATCCGGAGTTTCTAATGTCTAATCGATCAAACGGGGTATCCCTCATCCCTTTAGGATGACTGGTGATACAATACCTTGTAGTATGAGACCTTGACACTACATCTCATCGTATCTACTAAAATATTCAGCATCCCAAATGTTTATGATACCCCAAAGAGAGCATCACGCTCTCTTTTCATTCTCGCTATGTCCGCTTGAACCTATATATGCTTTTTCATCCACCGCACCCGCTCGATGCTAGTTGATCCCTCTCTATCTACAATTGTAACCTCTCCACAATCACTTGATCTTGCTCATTCATAGCCTATACTCTCTCTGTCCTGGCCTCATCTTACTCTGTCATGAGTTAATCCCCCTCTATGATAGCCTGGTCTCTCTTTGTAATAACTCGATCTCCCTAAGTAATGACTGGACCCTTTTAGCTACAACTAGGATTTATAGAGTTGTGACCTATTATAGCTATTACTATAAGGAACCCACCTACCCACCATCCTAAACATCCTCCTCCATCTCCTCACTAGCCCCGCCATCTCCTCCACCTCTTGGTGGAATGTGTTATGAATTCACGTGAGGGGGTGATGGAGGTGCCTACAATGGTGCCCATAATGGAACCTAAAGGGGCATCCATGGTGCCTCTACCCGTGGCTACACCACTACCCGCTACTACACTAATACCTAATGATGGACTAGCACTTGTTGTGCTAGTACTCTATTTGTGGTCCTATCTATGAACTTTCCTATGTCCGTATGCGTGTTTTTATGCCCTAGCATCTAGGTCCTATACTACCCGCACTTTGCTACATCCAGACCTCTGTGGAATAGTTAATCGCTAAGGAAGCACTATCGCATACCACACCGCATAATCTGAAGTCTTCCCTAGATCTACTATTTACACCTATTATACCCAAGGCTATGGAACAACCCGTAAAAAGCTTGTCAGATACGAGCTCAAATTTCAACCTTGTCGAGGGCTCCATATGAAAAGCCTCTCTATATCTTTGAGCATACCACATCTCATCACTAGAAATCCCTCAATGAGGTCAAATGGTTGTTAGACCCAGTCCACTCTGTACCACTCCATATTAGGGATAAAATGATCAACTGCAATAGTACTCCAGTCAATTGTGTCCGAGGCCAATGGAACAACCTATATGGTCATCATGTGATCATGTGAGGTTGACTCATCAAACACTTCCTCGTTATAGTCAATATCCCCATGTGACCTTGAATATCATCTCCATATGGAACCTAGCCTATGATGGAAGGCTCTCTAATAACTTGAGCTCTCAATACTCCTACAAGATAGCCCATCGTAATATGGTCCAAGGCCCATATATCTAGAAAAGTGGCGGGACCCACGACTCATCGTCCATGGTAAGCTATCAAATACAAATCTACATATAAATGATCTAGTATACACTTAGTCTAGTAGTAAACCTCTCCCTAAATAAGGTCGTGAATCACTCTAATAAGGCCCAGGGGAAACCAAGCACCAGTCTTGTCAGGAAATAATATGCCACTAACAAGAGAGATAAAAGAATACAGAGGACCCGTCCTAGCCGATGATTGGACATACACCTCCTAATGTTGGTATTCATACTGCAGGCGGGGTATGTCTACCATTCCAAATAGCTCAGTTATACATCTCTCAATCTGGTCCCAATGACCATCATATGTGATCAAGCAACCCTACGAATAGGAACTTATAGAATATTCCAAATTTCCTCTAAAGTGATGCTCATCTCATCGGTAGGAAGACAAACGGTTTGGCTCATGCTCCACCATCTCTCAGCTAAGGTTGTGAGCATGTTGTGATCTAAAGTAATCTATGGCATGTGGGCCATGTGTGCTAGCTAGTCACCTCTAATGTGATTTATAGTAAAATATGGTCTCGAAATTTGAATGTCACCTTGTCGGTCTGGACCCGTCTGCGTCGCTCTCATGTCTCTAATATGTCTAAGTCCACCCGCAAGGTCAATTAAGTCATTTACCACCATCTAATTCTCTTATCTATCATCTAATTTTTCTATTCTACCATGTTAATTCTACTATTTTATTATGAGATTCATCTATTCCTACCACCTAAGGTTTTCTACAACCTTTGTTTTCTTTTAAAACATTCTAAGAGTGTCTTTTGTGTACACATACTCCTGGTGGCACCAAGCACCCCCTAGTTCATGGGAGCCCCTGCAAGACGCTAAAGACACCCCTCAACATATCAACGCCCCCATCAACACATAAGAACACTCCACTTTTTCAATTTTAACCTCCTTAATGCACCATTGCCTTGTCTTTGCAAAGGTGTGCCCATGTTTTACCATTTAAAAACCCTCTATGCGCAGGCACATACGCACCCTTGCCGCATTGTGAAAATTTTCATAGGTTCCCCCTTGATCCACTAAAGCACATCCACACCCATGCTTACATGAGAATATGTGCACCCCATGAGCACAAGTGCACCCAAGGGCCATGCCCACGCATTTTTCTACCCTAAATAACCCTAATTAAGGTATTTTTACCCAAAATTAAATGCTTTAATTTAGGAAAGGGAAAAGTTTAAATTTTTGTACTGTGGGCCATCCATTCAAAGTCTCTTGTAGTCTCTCACATGATCCCCATGGTGTTTCTTGTTATGTACCCTTGTCATCTTCTCCCGTATGTCGAGCTCCAATAAGCAAAGTAAAATGGTAATGAATGTGGTGAATTAACTCGACTATAATGGCTTATATATCCATTTTTACCCCCCCGTGACATGTTTCTCATCCTTGAGACACTTTAGATCTTCCATGGTTCTTCTAAATTCTTCTAAAACTTTTTGTGATGATTATTTTAAATAAATAAATATTTTCGTGTCCATTTTTGCCACATTGGGGCATATTTTTGCTTCCCTACGGTCTTTTCTACTACATAGGGCATCTTTTTCCTTACGGTGACTTTTAGCAATGTCCCACAACTTTGTTATTTCTTATACAAATATCTTCTTCCTAAAAATGAAAAATCTAAAAAAAATGTTAAATTTTTCAAAAACCCAAAATATTAGTAAAATCATTAAAAATCCAAAAAATGCAAAAAAATTCAAAAACTAGTAAACAAAATGCACATAGCTGAATCTTGTATCAAATGCATTGTCCTCGAACATCAAAATTTGTCCTACAAAAGCATATTTCTTAAGTTCTAGTTCATTCTTGTCTCAAACGACTTGTGGATCATCGTAATCTACCTACATTAACAAAGTTGGCTTGCTTGCTATGTCGGTACTACCATGCAACAGTGAGTTCTAGAGACTGTTTCATAGTGCATGAATGTTCTCCATGGGACTACTTGTGTCCTTCTTTTTCCCCTCACATGTATGATTTCTTGGGGCACCATTTTTAACCCGTTTTTGTTACAACACAAACATTTGGGAATCGAAGGTTGATAACAAAAACATTGGTGCAACTATCTTGAATGTTGTTTATTTGATTTTGTGTCATTTTACTTGTTTCTATGATAGGTTAGCTGGTTTAATTTCTCATATTGCATTGATTTTTGTATGTTTCATGGAGTTAAGCATCGTTTTACTTTCTTGTATTACATTGAATTAAATATGTTGCATGGAGTTACATATTTTTAGCAATGAAAAAATGTTAATAATTTAGTTTTTCATGTTATCTTACACTTTTGTTTATTTCAATAAAGGCCAATGATGTAGATCTAGGGGCAAAATGATACAAAAAAGTTGCTTATTGAAAGATTGGATGCAAATATTGGGTTGGTCCTATATTCTCCATTATCATTTATTATCACTACTAATTTTTCTTCTAAATCACCTGGGGCAATAAACAACCATGTTTATCCCTATCCTTATTTCTTCTATTTGTTTCAATCATATTTTCAATCATCGATTGACTTCTTCTATCACCCCATCGACACTCAAGGGGCATCCTTCATTCTACTAATTTTTCTTCAAAAATTTACTTTTCTATTCTTGTCTACTATATTTGAAGTGAAGTCACTTACTTCACCTCAAACAGAGAAAATGTAGACACCTAAATGCCACTTTTGCAATCTTATTGATAAAAGCACATAAATCACTCTCATTCTTACTATTTCCATTATAATTAGTGATTTCTATGAATTAACTAACGTTTCTTACCATCTTGGTCAATTAACAATGGATTGTTGATTACCTATCCTCTTTCACATTCAAGATGCCACTTTATGACAAATCGTAATTCAAAATCCTCTTCTAGAAAAACAATTAGTGATTATTAGCTAATTTTTGGTGAGAAAATTTGTTGAGAATAAATTTTGGATTTCTTGCCAACGATATGGGAATCTAACTCCCTCTACTTAACCAGTGCAACTTTCATATATGCATGCATGATTAAAAAGGTGGATTTTCTTGGTGGCGTTGTGGTCGGGGATCCAATAGGGAAACTCACATGACCCTACGGAAAATGCTTACGGGTATGTGCAAGGGAGGAATTTTCTTAGAGGGTAGGAAAGGGAGTGAGAATATTAGACAAGGAAAACTAATGCTGCAAGTGGAAAATTAGAAACATGCACATCCTTAATTATTCCTACCAAAGACACTTGTTTGGATTACATAGAATAACAAGATTCATTTTTATGGGTCAAGGTGAGACCTAGAGAGTTTACAACTTTAAGAATCACATTATCTGAGGCTTTGGAATCTATGATGTAATTGTTGAGTTAGAAACCTTTGATGAGAAGTGATAGGTAAAATGGTTCAACCTTGTTGGTTTTGGAGGCACTAAGGGCTAGCATGTTTTGAGAAGGTGATGTGGATGATGTGGGAAAAATTCCTTCGGAATTAGCATTTGATTCTATAGGGATACCACCACGGACTACATCAATGAACCTATCAAGTTGAGTGGGGTGCATTTGTAAGTATTCTAGTTCTATGATATAGACTTTGGTTTTTCTTACGTGTTCCAAAAAGTCAAATGGGGTTATGGTGGGAAAGGAAAAGGTTCCGAGAATGATAAAATATTTACATGGTGAAGTTTTTGCTACTTTGGGGGTTGGATTTTCTTTTACAGGTGTAACAACTAGCTTGGAAGGAGATGGGGATGCATATTTTGATTGAAACTTAGATGATTTTGTAGGAATTACATTTGAAGAAGAATTATTTTTATCAATTTTAGGACTAGGAGAAGGACTAGATGACTTACTTGGTATGGCAGTGTGGTTCTTACTAACCAGTGGGTCTATTTTTTCTTTAGCCGACTCCATTGAAGGTGGTAGCAGTGATCCTTTGCTGATGATTTTATTTTGAGGAATTTATACATGAGAATCTTCTTTCTTCTTATTTTCTTTCATCGTATCCATTGAGGACGAGGATGTTTTCTAGGATTATGCACAAATGAATACTACACATGAGAATCTTGGGGCTTCTTCATCATCATCATCTTCATCTCCATCAACATACTCAATTAGGCCATTATGTGTATCACCATCAACTTCTTCAACCTTGAGATAGTTATCATCATCACCCGCGTCGCCTTCCCTAGGTTATTTTATTTATACTTCTTCTTTTGGATCCTTAGTGTCACAAGTAGCATTGACTAGTGGTGCTTCAAGGGTGAGCTGATAAGGAGGTGGGGTGATCCTTGGTCTGTTTGGAGGATTTGGCTTCCTTGGAGTATTTTGTATTGTGATATGAGACAATTGTTTTCTTTACAATAATTAACTCATTGGCCATTTTTTTGAACATTTGGTCTATGGTAACTGAGCCCAAAATTTGACCTTTTTTATTTCCATTTGGACCTTTTACTTTTCCAAACAAGATCATATCATTTTCTATGTCAATCACGAAGTCTTGTGTTTCCTTCAAATCTCTAGGCTGGGAAGGGAAAAATTTAGTGGAAAATTTTCATAAACTTGTAAATATTAGGGATTTTGGAAATTGGAAATGACAAATTTTAAGCAGTTGGTTACCGCCCAGTTCACCTAAAATTTTGGTCGACAAGTCATTTGTATGGGTCATTTCGCCTACTATTTATAGTTAAAAATGAACTTAAGCATGTATTTCTCCAATGTTTCTAATAAAAATTGAATCATATTCACCGAGGTATAATACATAGTCTAGGGGTTATAAGGGGGGAGTACCCCCCTTGCAGGGTCTGAGGGTTACGCACCCTAATGAGGGTTTGGGGGAAGCTCCATGAAAGCCACATTTTATGTCTATTTCTAGGGGAGAAAACTATCTATTTCTAAGGAGATGGTCATCTTAACAACATAACATAGAAAGGACCTGAAATGGATGACAACAAATGGATGACCATCTACCCTAGGTTGGACAACAGATAATAAATGGTCTTCCAACCCAAGTTGGATGTCAGGAAACGGATGACCGTCTAACCCAAGTTGGACATCATAAAATGGATGGCCATCCAACCCAAGTTGGATGACAAGAAATGGATGATCATCCAACCCAAGTTATATGGTCATACATTATTTTCCATCCAATCGGGATTAGACAAAAGACAATGGACAGCCATCTGCCCTAGCTTAGACAACAATGTCTATCTCGGAATAGATGTCCATTCACCCCAGATCAGTTGATAAACATACACCACAATTGTCCAACACTTTTTCATCCATACAAAACCGTCGGAAAAAACACCTTGCAAATTCACCTTTGTTGTGAATCTATTTTTAATGATTCATCATCATTTCGAAATTCCATTTCAGAGATTCGCCACCCATTCTATAATAATTTTTCGAAGGGGGTCTTAAAATGAACCTTGAGGCTGAGATATTATAAGGAAGAAACCAACTTCTGGTGGTAAGGAATTGATAAAGAATCTCTTCAAATTATTTTTAGGAGGCACGAAATATTTTGGAATCCTCCTTATCATTCAGTTATATTTGGAAATGAAATCCCTCATTGATTCAGAAGAGTCTTTCTTCATTTTTACCAACTAAACCAAAAGATCCTGATAGTCTTTTGTGGATTTGAACCTATGTTCAAATGCACTTCTTATATCCTCCCAACAGGTGATGGACCTTGGAGGAAACATGTAGAACCATTTTACAACCTTTTCTTAAAGTGATTCTACAAAAATCTAGATTGATACATCTTCATGTTCAATGCCTAACACACCGCAAGAAGTGACAATCGCTACTACATGTTCCTCGGGAAGTTGAGAATATTTGCCTTTGAATTTTGGAATTTTTTTTCTTGAGTTCTTTGGTAGCTCATGGAGTGGTTAAGAAAGGGCAAGTGGACTGGTGTTTCCTCCCCATGGTACATTTGTCTTGCATTCTTCACAATCATGATATCCCATTCCATTCTTGGTTATGGCTTCTAACCTTTCTAAGGTTGAAAATTCAATTGTTGCTCTTGCTTTTGCTTCGGCTTGAATTCTTTCAATCTCTTCAATTTGAGCTCTTATATCCATTTCCTCTCTCTTTTCTCCTTCTCTAGCTTCTTATTTTGTCTCTACGTCATTAAAATATTCAATATTTTGGTTGATGTATGGAAACTCAACGTCCAATTACTTAGTGTTACTTGGACTCCCGAAGGAACCAGCTATGTGACAAAATGGAGACTTAGTAATTTAGAGAAGCTCTTGTCTTCTTTGGAGTTCTTCAAAAGTGGGATTGATTTTTACTCCTTTCCTTTGTTGTTAGGTGTATCTTCTATCCGTCAGCTTGGATATTTATGATCTTATTTGAAGTTCTTGAAGTTTTCTTTGTCCTTCTAATTCATCAAAGCATGTTCTTCTTCGACGTCAAGTATTTTTGTGGAAGTGAAGTAGTGGTTTCCACTGCTCCAATTATGCCAAATAGCCTCTCATAGATCTAAAGCAATATCCTTTTGGATGTGGAAGAGTAATTTAGATCTTTCAATAAGAGTATTTCCCAGAATATCCATGGTTTGAAGACATAAGGCTTGGGTGATTATTCAAATTCCACATTTTTATTGAAATTTTGGATTTTTTCAAATTTTTTGTATTTTTCAAGGTCCTTTCTTAGGTGTAGATGCTAATAAATCTTCCCTGAGTGGGCACACAAAAATATTGGTGAGAAAAAATTTCAAGGAAAAATTGGTGGATTTATTTCAACGCTTTGGGAATCTAATTCCTTATACTAATCGGTGCACTGCACTGTCGTATATGCATGCATGAGTAAAAAGGTGAATTTTCATTCCAATAGGGAACTCCATTGATTCTCATGGGAAAAATATTGTAAGTATGTGCAAGGGAGGAATTGTCTAGGAGGGTGAGAAAGGGCATGAGAATATTAGACAAGGGAAACTAATGTTGCAAGTAGAAAATTAGATACTTGCATACACCAGTTAGAAGTTTCATCACATGCACTTAAAATTAAGAAGAACCAAATCTACATAACAACAACAAGACCAAATAGAATTTAATGAACACAAAGTACCAATAAACCCCTTAGTCAAAAAAGGCTAGAAACTCCTTCTTCTTGTATTGATGCTCAAGTGGAAATTGTACATAGCATAAGAATGGAAGACATTTTAGAATAGGGATAAATGGAAGAAATTTTTATATCTCTTTGTTCTCTTCAAAAGCATATTTCTCTCATGAATTCACAAACAAAAACTTAGAAGTCTAAGAATATCTTAGAAGACCCCCAAATGAGGAGCTTGCTACAATTTATAGAAGACAAGGTAACTCTTCATGTTCCTAGTGACTTTTCAAATACCATATTTTGACATTATTCATATTCCAATTAAATATTTAAGTCCCTTTTATAAAAAAACAAGGTGACTTAAAGTTTAAATTATGTTTCTAAAGTCACTTAAAGATATATCAAAAAGTTCAAACCCCAACACAAAATTATAACATTGAAGAGAGATTTTTGTGTGAGAAGAGAAGAGAGAGAAAGAGAGGAAGAAGAAGAATTATGTAGAAGAATGAGCCATTGTAGTGGATTTGATTTCACTCCCTGAATTTTCTTCATCTCACGCTGCTGAGAACATCTATGTCCCTCCAAATTATTTACTAAAATGAGATGCTGCTAGTTCCACTTTGTCAACATGAGGAATGTGAATACAGCTTAAGGTCTCTGTCCATCCATCAAACACACTATTGATATATTTTCACTTCCCGAACCATGATGGATGTTTCTCTGTGATAAGTGCAATGGCAACCCGAATCTCTGAGAGGAACTCCAAGGTATCCTTAGTGAAGGATAATGGATTTCTTGCTTCTTTCTTGACATATTCCTTGAATGGACCAATCAACTCATTGACATTCATGTCTTCTCCCATTGCAAGTACTCTAAGTTTATAAATTTGATGATTAATACTATCCTGCAACTTGTATGTTTGTTCCTCTTTTTCATCCAACTCGGTGATGGCCTAATTGATTGATTAAAATATGATTTCCAAGGCCCTTTCCCATACGTGTGACAAGTCTTCGAAGGAGAGACAAAAATTATTGATCAACTCCCCGAGGGCAGGTGTCACTCATTTCATTCACTATTGGACCCAGAGGTTCCTAGTAATTCTTTTATTTATCCAAGTCTTATTTGACTACCCACGTTATGTTTGTTGTCACACACATGCATGTGAAAATCTTTCACTTCTTCTTGGAGAAATGACCTCCCTTTTCTGAAATTGAATTGATCCATTCATTATTATCTTTCCCCGTATTTTGAACTCATGCATCCACTTGATAGATTTTTTATTGAAGTTGTTGATTGGTGTAACTTATTCGATTGGAATTTTCGTGGCATTTACATCAACTAGATGTTACACATAGGATGACATAGTTCACACATGTTCTTTTAGTTCATCAATATTCTTCTTATATTCCTTGTTCCTTCCCATCATCCAAGAAGAAGATTCTTTGATACATGTGAAAATTCCCTTCATGATTTAATGGTCCCAATTAGATCATGCTCATACCATAATTAGTCGGTGTCATCTCATCCACTGGCTTGATCACCTTTGGCCATGCTATTTAAATATATTAATTTCATGTTTCTCCATTATAAAACCATGAAGTTGTTTGTGTGAACTTTATTTTCTTTCCTTTATCTAGCGAGGAAAATTTCGATAGGTCAAGGGTTGCCACTACTTGAATAGTGTGGGTGCTAAGGGAAATTTTTTCCTACATCCATTGGAACATTTCATCGGTAGACACCTATAGTTTAATCAATTCTCTATTATTCCTAATATCACACCCCTATTCTTCCTTTGCAAATTGATAGTACAACGCTAGTTATACCTATCTAACTCCCTTCTCACGACATCTTTTTGGTCATATTTCCTCCTATAAACCACTTAAGCAGGTAGTCATAGCCTTGTTCGACTACGTTATCTTCTTATTCATTTCTATTTTGCTTCAATTATCTCCCTGGAATATCAATCCACTTCGTTAGATTGATTAAGCCTTTCAGAAACCCTTCCAGAACCCTAATTACTCTCTAAACAAGATTAATTAGTCTAACCTAGGTTAATTACCCTAAACATAGTCAAACCTCACTTTGACTTGCTAAAAGTATTTTTTGGACTTTAGCATTTGTCCCACATGCACCCAAATCTCCCATTTTCCCAAATGGAAAACTATAAATAGGGCTAGACCCCCTCCCTCATTTTCTAAGAATTCTCTCTTCTTCCTAAGTACATATTATAGTATTTTGTTTAGGATTTAGATTGCATTTCATTTTCTTCCATTGAGATAATATCATTTTCTTTTGTATTTTATAGAACCAATATGGAGTAGAAGGGAAGATCTATTGGCCTTGAAGCCATTAATGGGGATATCTCTTTCTCTTAAACACATAATTAAATGCTTAGATCCTCTTAGGTTCATTATTTCAAGTTTTTAAAGAATAGAGGTTAGCTCCATTTGCTTAGTTTGCTTGTTTACTTCAAATTAATGTATGCAAAGAAGTAAACCTTACATGTTTCTTATCGATGGTCCATTGATTAGTTTAATAAAAGCCTTTGGGATTTATGTAAAGATTCTTACCCCAATTCCATGACTTTTCGAACTCTTCATTGAACACATTTGGCACACCCAAAGTGGGACACTTATGTCCATCCTCCATGTTATCACCGAATCACAAAGACACTTTGTGCATATACTTGAACTAACGGTGTGATTGGATAACATGGGTACTATCTCCAAGCCGTGGGACTTGCTACTTGAGATAGACCTCCTCCAGAAAGTTGGTTCTTGCTCCTAAACTACCTGCCACAATCTACTCTAATGCAGGGGAAACTAACTATTCTAATCTAAATTTCCAAGGGACCAGGGAGAGAGAATGCATAAAATGAAATCCTACACTAAAGCGGTGATACACCAGAAAAGGAGGGTGTGAGAGTAGTCTCCAAATGTGTGAAATACAGAGGCAAAGTGCACACTAGAAGAGGTGATGACAGTTCTCCATAATCTAGCAAAATGCATTCACAACAATATTCTAAGCATACACAATGATAATGAATCCCTGCAAGAACATAATAATAGACACAATATTCTTGTAGAAATATTAAAGGGGCAAGAAGAATGCAAGAAAATACAAAGCGGGGAGTCCACTACAAGGGCCTTGGATTACCATGCAAGGAGTCAATATTCATGATATGCACAGATTCAATCTATTACAAGATAAGGGCCTAGATCACCATGCAAGGAGTCCACTACAAGGGCCTGCAAGCACATTGGCTTCACAAAGCAATTTTGACAGAGCTTTGCTACAAGGAACTACCCCCTTTACAATGAGCCCAACACTCCAATTTATAGAAAAATGAGAAGGAAAAGAGAAGGGAAAATGGAAATCCCGAAATCTATCCTTCAACCACCTATAAGAGGCATTAAATGGAGTAAAATGATTATATATTACTTGCAAAAGGCTCCCCATACTGTCCCATGTGCTGCAGCAGAGAAAGAATGATGACCATGCCTCTTAATTGCACTCCCAACCACCAAATGAAACACTGTTGTGAACCCAGCCACGTTTTCTTAAAAATATCAATCAATATCTCATCAAATCTAGAATTTCTTGATTTCTATGCATTGGGCTCGGAGCCACAATTCCAACGGTACCAATTTTGTGCAATTTTGTTAAGAAATGCAAAAGTTATGGCCTTCTCGAGTGCGGGTAACTAGTCTAGCGGGCGTCGTCATTTGACGGGAATGAGCATTAATCGATCAAGCCGAATATGTTTCTTTTAATTAAATATATCTACCCTCATTAGAAATAAGAAATACAGTTTTTGTGGTGTAGAGGATGTCGTGCTCGTTCTAGAAAGTCCAATTTTGTGAAAATCGGAGCTCGGAGTCAAAAGTTATGGCCGTTTGAAGTTTCACGGGTCAAACGTTGACTTTTGTTCTTACCTTCATGTAGCTTCGGCTTTTCGCGTCCCCACGCATACCTTTGTCCCGGATGTCCCGGACCAAAATCTCCTGCTTCGGCTGATTTGGGCTCCCTTCTTCCTACTTGCGGCAAAGACACGTGGCGAGATTCCATTCGCTCTCGGCTCCTTCGGCTTTTCATGTCCCCCGCGTACTTTTGGCCCGAATGTCCCAGTACGAAAGTCCTCTATTTTGGCTGAACCGGCCAGTTCGCGTCCTCCGTGCACTTTTGTCCCAACTGTCCCGGACTTCTTGGGACAAATTTCTCCGAACCGCCCAAAATGGACTGACTTGCGCCAAACCGGCCCGATCGCGTCCGCGCGCGTACCTTTGTCCCAACTATCCCAAGCTGGGAAAACAAGACTTGGTCGATTTTTTCCTCTTTTCGGCCAGCCTTTACCTTTTCACCTCCCACGTGTCCCTGACGTCCCAGATGCCCCTTTGCTCTGCTCAGACTTCCCTGGCAGCCTTTGGTGATTCGCGCCCAAATGTCCCTCATGTCCCACTGACTGTTGTGAGGACTAGGACTTAGCCATTTTTCATGATTTTTCCTAGCCCAAGCTTGTTTTCTCGCAACGTTTTCACATTTTTAAAACTAACCGGGTTTTCCTCTTGGACAGAGAGAGTTAGAAAGAAGCCGAGGGACCCGTAAACATGATTTTTGCCTTGAATCAATATAATTGCTTGGGACTAAAGAATTTGATGCATGTTATCAAAATTACCTTGAGGGTGAATTTTGGATAACACTCCATTAATGGAGGTCTTTTGAGTTCTTCAAATTTCATTTTCAAGTTTTTGGTTCAAATCACTTGTTATTTCCTCATTTCTTTTTTTAACACTAGATAAATGACCTTCATTTACATCTATTTTGTGGGTTTGACATAGAGATAGGACAATTTAACTAACAACTAACTTGTTTGGTCTTGAAAATTTGAAAATACATGATTTTTATAGGTTTTTCACAGGGTGCGCGTAGGTGTTAACAAGGGGCACGTACACATTGAAACCCTAGCATCTCCTTCGAAAAGGCACATACCTATATGATAGTCCTTATAATTTACAAATTTTACCTCTATAGGGACACGCGCGCGTCTCCGTCATCTAGGCTGCATATTTGATTCTCTGGCCATGTATACGCCAATGGCTTGATTGTGTGAAAATATGAAAATTTTTGTCTCTACAAGGACGTGCATGTGTCTCCATCATTTGGGCCATGTATCCGCCTCTCTGGCCGCGTATGCGTAAAATGGTTTGACTGTGTAAAAATATGACAATTGTTTGTTTATGCTTAGGCACGTACACATTGAAACATAAGCATCCACATTAATATGCAAGTGTCCCTATCTTATTGAACATGTCTGTGTTTTAATATACTAGGTTTCACTAATTTTTTTCTGCAGGTGGATCCGTCGAGTTGGGCGCGTGCACTCCATTGATTAGGGAGCATTGGTGTCGGTTTGGGCGCACAGATGTTTGTGTAAAGATTGAAAAAATTTCTATAATCTGTAAAATATTTTTTTTGATCTTTTCTATAGATTTCTAGGACTAACAAGTTAAAAACTAGAGTTTTTCTTTGGTCTTTCGGTTTGCATGGTTAAGTGTTTTTTATTTTTAGCTTAAAACTAATTTTGTAAAAGTATGTATGCTCTCTCCTTGTGCCTTGAAAATTGATCTTGGAGATCAGAAATACTTATACAAAGGCTTGTATCAAACATTCAAAAACACTTATTTTATGAAGGATAAAGTAAAATTTCATGTGATTTCAGTAGGACTTGTTCACATTGCATATGCTCTTCCTTCGCACCTTTTAGTGATCTTAGGAATCAAAAGAAAAGTGTAATGTTCTCTTTCTTCACACCAATCTACGAACCAGAAAATTACTAAAAATTTTTGTCTATAGGACCCAACAGGTTGTAGAAGAAAGACGTCCAAAAACACAAAACTTCTAATACACATGTTTCTTGCAGGTTGCCAAATGGTGTGCTACTTAACACCATATTAAAAGCTAAGCAAGATAAAAAACAAACCATATTTAGAACATTGTATTGTAGGTTTCGGAAAAGGGTACATCCATATCCACTCAATGGAACATAACCCCTTTGTTATAATGCCTTAAGCTACAAAAATGGGGTGGTTCTAAACCCTAAAGTAATCCACATTGAGTAACCTTGTGGATGAAATAGGAAGTGCTCCGCTTACCCACTTGACTAGTATGTCTTATGAGTTAGAGTTGTCGGTTGTTCATATGGTGACCCCAGGGAGAGCACACGTGGATGCACTAGTTGTGCTTTATGCTCGAAGGGGGTAAAGTAAAGCCGAGATACTCCTAAGATAGGCAAGGGACTATTTGGGTAAATTACACTCATTTAAGATAGCTTTGTAACACCTAGTTGAGAGAACTTATTAAGGAGGCCATTCTATCTTGGAGCCCACTTTACTAGTCCATTATTGTGTCAAGCCATCATAAAGTGACAACTCATCTAGAGTCTGAACCTTGTTTTTTGAACAAGGAAAAGAACCCTTATGAGTCGATCTAAGTGTCTTTCATCACGAGACTAAACTATGTCCCACTTTCGCTTAGTTTTGTTCTTGTCTTTGGACAAGGTGAAACTCTTCCCAGGTGGCACTTGGTTTATTTTCATCTTTTTTGATCTATACCCTTGCATTCTCACCACCCACATTTTCAGGGTGAGAAAGGTACATATCTCACATGTTTTTATCAGAGATAGTGCTTGCAAATTTTTTATCTGTTTACGCCCATCCATGTTTGCAGCTAGTTTGTTAAATGTCTAAAGTACGTAGGTATGCTTTTTGTATCTTTGATAAAAGTCCTTCCATCTTGATTTCAAGATCATCTTCACCACTGTGAGTTCGGTTCGTCCTTCATCTCTTCTTGAGTTGATGGTTTTTTTCACATCCTAGGTGCATGATCTTGGTACTTACTTTGTTTTCTCATTTTCATGAGAAGACAATATGAGTCCCTTTATTACATGGTTACGCTACTCACATGATTTGAAACTCCTTGTTATACTTATCACTTGGTTTTAGTTTTGGTCATCTAAGTCTTCTTGAAAAGTGTTGATAACTCCTATATATATCGTAATAAGGTTATCATGGTACTAACACCTTGCTTTCTCGGTTAGTGTATCACAATGACATTATTACACTATATCTAGTCGTGACTTCCATTTTTAGAAGGTTTGCCTTTCATCGACATTCAAAATAGTTTTAAATATACCTTGTCAAGAGACTGCGTCAACATCATGTTAGTGCTTAGGCCTTGTTAGAATTCTAACTGGACCTACATATTGGTACGGTATTATCGCTATCTATTTTTAAGGCTTAGGCTTGGTAACAACAAATTGAGTGATCATTACATTTAGGTGTGCATATGAGTGTTCCTTGATAAAGATGACTGCATAACACTACATCTAGGATACACTATGGTATAGTTCAAACATCACCTTGACACACACTAGGGGTCACGCTAGCTACATACAAATGTCTGCTAGTAATGCCTAAAATCATAAAAATGGCAACTAAATCAAATGAACATGACATAGGAGAAAACCCTTTCAAAACCTTCCCATTTAGTGGAAACAATTTAGCACCTCTCTTTTCTCAAGTCAAAGATACAAAGGCATTAATTGATCATAGTGGAGAAGATTCAGACTCTTTTAGAGAACAACAAAGGTTAGACTTAAATAGATTTGATGAACTCCTATATTATAATAAAGATCAAGTACTCGCAAGAGTCTTAGCATTAGGATCTAAAATTCCACACGAGCACAAAGAAGAAACAAAGGTCATTAACCCTAACTTAGGAGAACAAAGATTCATCTTAGACACAAATAACCCTTTCGATGTGGGATATGCTTCCACTTCAGGGAAACATAAGGCTGCTATCAAAGGAAAACCATCACGAAAACCTCACTATAAAGCTTCACGTAAAGTGAAAATTGAGCGTAAAGCTTCCCCTCCTTTGAAATTTGATGAAGAAGAGGACCCCTAGTTGAGGAGGAGATCCTCCAAAAAAAGATCTTGAAGTTGAGCCAAAAACTAGAAAACCTAAGCTCTTCAAGAAGAAACATATACAAAGACAAAGACAAAAATAAACTTAGCGAGTTTTAATTTGATCTATACACAGATTATACCTTTAAAGCGACTCAGGTACAAAGACCGATGTCACCTACTAAGGAGCAACTCATTCAGAAAGAGTTACAATCTATGAAAGATACACTTACTACATTATAATAGGGAAATGTAGGCCAAAATAGGAAATATTTGTATGAAGAACTATGCCCTTACCCATTTGATAAGGACATGTTATAACAGCCTTTCCCAAAACACTTTATTGTTCCCAAGTTTGATAAGTATAAGTGTAAAATTTATCCTTGTGATCATATAAAATACTTTTACATGGCTTTCCAAGAGGTCACATATAGCGATAATTTCTTAATATGAATTTTTCCTGTAGACTAGGAGCCGTGGGATTGGAATGGTTCTATAGCATACCCAAAGGCTCCATTACCACGTGGCCCACATTAGTGGAGAAATTTGTAAGGCATTACTCCTATAATATGGAAAGTGACATCACAATGAACGATCTATGCAATACAAAACAAAAACCCAATGAGATGTTTGTAGGGTTTTTACAACGATGGCATGGGTTAGCCAGTCGTTTCCCATGTGCATTACCGGAAAAATAGTTAGTGAGCATATTTGTTCCTAACTTAAACCCTGAAATAGCCTTTCACTTACAAATACATTGTGGCTCTAACTTCAAAGAAGTCATAGAGAAAGGCAGTCAAATTGAGAAAGTCCTCATTGTAAAAGGAACGCTTAAGTATGTCATTAAAAACAAAAATGAAGCCAAATCCACAGACAAACCTAAATTCTTCAATAAAAGTAAACATGTTTTTGGTGATGGCATTACAGACTCCAAGAGATTCCAAGTTGTACAGACAACCCCACTTTTAAAGCTTTTGCGAGGACCTCATCCTAAAGCACCTACAAAACGTATCTTTACATCCTTAACGGAGTCCTTATCTACCATCCTAAAATAATTGGAAGATGTAAAAATGGTGGAATGTCCAACTATAATGGTACCATACCCAGAGGATGCTCCAAAACTAGTTTGGTTCAAAGATCATGAATATTATGACTTCCATCGTGTTAAAGGACACAAAATGGATAGGTGTTTAAGACTCTTTGTGCCATTATATACAAGACCTTATCAAGGAAGGAAATATCATTGTGGATTCTCCCCCAGTGCTGGGAAAGGCCCAAATGAAAAAATGGGTATTTATAAGTATCCTTTTCCTAACCATGCAGATAAAAAGAAAAGGAAACCAGATCAAGGGAAAATATCCAATGACTATAGGACTGTTGCCTATGTTTACCCTACAAATGATAATCCTTATGATTCCATCATTAGATCTATTATCTCATCTAATGAACAGATCAACACCATCTGAATTTTAGAAAAGAGTTGCATAGTAGGTACAAGATGTGCCCACTTAATCATACCATATCATGTGCCTATCCCTCGGGAAGGTCAAGTATAATTTAATAGATCAATTAAAGAAAACAACTACTAGGATATCTATTCTTTATCTCCTTAAAATATCTAATGCCCATAAGAATATATTATACAAGACTTTGTAAAATTTAGGGGTCTCAACAAATTTAGATCCCACAAACATTTAAGCCATGATTATGCACGTAGATGTCAATGACCATATTAATTTTGATCATACTACAATCTCGTATAACAACCCATAACATAACTTACCCTTTTATCTCAAAGTGGTGGGTACCCGTCCCAAAAATCATGAGGGTACTTGTAGATGGTGGATCTAGTCTAAATATTTGCACTTTAAAGTTGGTTAAACAGCTCATCCATTCAAAAACAGAGTTGGGATCTAAGACTATCACAATCACAGTGTATGAAAATGAAGAAAGAAAATCAATGGAGACTATAGTGGTTCTCATGGAGGTAGGCCCAACGTTTCATGACACAACGCTCCATGTTCTTGACTTGGACCTTCCATACAACATGCTCCTAGGGCGCCCATGGATCCATGCCATGTAAGTTGTTCCATCGACTTTCCATCAGTGCATCAAGTTATTTAATGAAGGTCGGTGGTTACCATTCTGGGTGACCCAGAACCATTCACACATTGTAGGGCATTGCATAGTTTTTATCATGCATCTTATGAATGTCCTTCTATGGATGTAGTTATCCCCATACAGACAAAAGCTATGAAAAATGGGTAGATTCAGAGTCCCTCACACCATACAATCAAGAATTTCCTTCATTGGTCAACCCATTCACTTCATGGGAGGAAACATCACCAAAATATGGCCCAGATAATCCATTCACTCTTGAACAAGATCTGTTGATATTAGACTTATCAAGTATCTCCCATGACAAAGGGTAAGCCTTATTTTCAGTTCAAGAGTACTTGCGAGAAATGTCCTAAACCATTGGAAAAATTTGTCCATAGTGGTCTCCTATCTGAGGAGAAAATTTTAGAAGATCCTACTAGCAGAGTGCCAGAAGGCACCATGGCTTCATGCAATCAAGCACCTCAGTACATCAAAGGTCCCCGCATGATGTTTGTCATGGGCTATAGTGGGTTTAGATGTGGCATTAATGCACAAGGTTGGTTAGAGCCTATTCCCATCCCTCATTTTAAGTCAGATAAACATGGCCTTGGAATAAGGCCTCATAACACTCTACCCTTTGAGAGTGATGCCACCTCTTCTAAACGTGAGGAAGTTTCATCTCATTTTGATAGTGACACATATTCCCAATGTAGCCTCTATGAGGATCTTACCTCCATGAACCTATTCCCAAATTTGTCAGTCTTTACCTTATTTGAATCCATCCCCTTAGAAAAATGTCAAGTAGCCCTTGTATATCCCGAACTTATAGACTGGGATCAAAAATTCACGTCCCCTATATTTATTTGAAAATTATGAGGCATTTGCAGAGTTCATGGGACTTAGGGATTTTATTACGGTTGGAGACCACAAGAAAGGATTTAAGATTCAACTAGACACTTGTGCCTACTTCGGGGAAGAAGTAGAGATGTGTGGACAGTTGAATAAGAATTTTTTAAATAAAGGTACATCTACTCTTGATAAACCTGACAAAAAGGATAAACGGAAATCTCACAAAGTGAAAAACTCTTTGATAAACTCATAGAGAATGAAGATTCTAAATATGAAGTGATTTACCCATTCAAAGAAGATCATGAACTGCCATAAGAGGTCAATCTTACTCTTCCCCTAATCCTAAATGGATGGAAGATGATTCTAAAATGCTTGTTGAGGAACAACAATCAACGCGTCAATATTGGCTCGAGAGGAGTAGCCTAGAATAATAAAGTTGGGAGATTCACTCTCGGCTCGGGAACAAAAGATCTTTATGGAGATCTTAAAATAATATGTGGACATATTCACATGGACATATGCAAATATTCCTAGTTTGGACCAGAGCTAGTTGTGCACAACCTCGTCATGCATAACCTTATCATGCACCAGATGCCAAACCTATCAAGAAAACGTTGAGAAATATGCATCCTAAGGTGGTGCTCCTTGTCAAAGAAGAATTGGAAAAGTTCTTAGCTGCGTATTTTATTAAACCTATTGACTATTCGAATGGATCTCTAATATAGTCCTAGTAATCTGAGAAAAATCCTATTGGCATAAGAATGCACTTTGATTTCCATGACATTAAAAATCATGTCCTAAAGATGAATTTCCCCTACCCAACATTGACATGATAGTTGATTCTACTCTGGCTGGCTATGAAATGTTGTCCTTAATGGATGGATTTTCAGGTTATAACTAGATACGAATTGCAGAAGAAGATCAACATAAAACAAAATTCATCACCCCTTGGGGGAACATTTTGTTACAAAGTCATGCCTTTCGGGCTCAAGAACACAGGGGCTACTTATCAGCACGCCATGACAATTATCTTCCATGATATGATAAGTGACATCATGGAAGACTATGTTGATGATATTCTAGCAAAATCCAAGAGTAGAAAAGAACACCTGGAGTATGCGAGGTGTATTTTCCAACGTCTACGAGACTATAAGGTTCGCTTAAACCCTAAGAAATGTGTCTTTAGTGTTTTATCAGGAAATCTCCTAGGGTTCATTGTTTCACAAAGAGGGATTGAAGTGGACCCCACAAAGGTTATGACTATCATAGAAATTCCACCACCTACCACTCTCAAACAACTAAGGAGTCTACAAGGAAAAATTTAGGCAATCTGTCACTTTATTTCACAACTTGTGGATAAGTTCCACCCCTTTACCCATTTGCTCAAGAAAGATGTCACATTTAATTGGGGACTCGACTATCAAAACACCTTTGCATTACTCAAATAGTACTTGTCCACCCATTTTTGTACTCATGCCACCTACCCTGTGAACCTCTCCTCTTATACATTTCGCTACTACTACTCGGTTTGCTATTGGTGCATTACTTACCCAATACAACTTGACCATAAGGAGATAGCAGTTTACAATCTCGGCCTCACGTTGATCGCATACGATTTGAATTAACTCCAAATAGAAAATGCCTACTTAGCAGTCTTCTTCACATTCCAAAAGCTTCGCCATTATCTCCTAAACAATAAAACCAAACTCATATCAAAATTTGACCCTCTCAAGTACCTTTTATTCAAACCCACCCTCACAAGGTAAATGGCTAATTAGATCATTCTCCTGAGTGAATTTGATATCAATTTTGTGAATCAGAAGTCTTTGAAAGGATAGGTATTCGCTGATCAGTTAGCAGAAGCTCCTCTCCCAGGAATGGAACCTTTGTGCTTAGATTTACCAGATTCTTCTATGATGTATATTGAAGAATTTGTAGAATGGCATGTCCATTTTGATGGATCTTTTACCTTCAATGGATCCAGAGTAGGAGTAGTCCTCATCACTCCAACAAGTGATGTCATACCACAAGCATTCCGGTTGGGATTCTCGTGCACAAATAACATTACAAAATATGAGGTGCTCATTGTTGGTCTCAAGCTAGCAATTACATGGAACATCAGACAACTATGAGTCTTTGGGGACTCTCAACTTATCATAAAACATGTTAATGATGAGTACAAGGTTAAAGATGAAAAACTTATTCCATATAAAAATATGGTTGAAACCTTGAAGGAATATTTCACACAGGTCATATTTGAACAAAAACCGAGGTCACATAATAGATCCATAGATGCTATGGCTACTATTGGATCTCTCTTATGCATAACACCTAAAGAAAGTAAGATTCCTTTCTTCGTAGAGCATTTACAAGTGCCTACATATGATATGTTGGAGTCATGTTTGGCATGTGAAGTTGTTAGTCCTTTATCCCCTTGGTATGACCCTATCTTTCAATACCTACATAATGGCACTCTTCCACCAGAAATCACCCATTCTGAAAAGAAATCCCTTATTTGCCACATTTCCCGTTATACCCTCCTAGAGGCACCCTTTATCATTGTGGCTACTACAGAATCTACTTCGCTATTTGGATGTTTTTGATTCTATCCACGCCATTAAATAAGTACATGGTGGTATTTGTGGAGTGCATACTAGCGGCATGGTCTTAGCTAAAAGGCTATAGAGGGTAGGCTATTACCGGCATACCATGGAATCTAATTTTTGTAACTTCGTAAAGAAGTGTGAACTATGCCAAAAATATGGGAGCTTAATACATACACCAAAGACAAGCCTTATAGCCTATTGCAACGCCTGGCCATTCTCTAAATGGGGTCTAGATCTCATAGGAAGCTCCATCATTCTTCCTTGGATGGTCATACACAAATCATCACTACCACCAAATATTTTACCAAATGGGTAGCGGGTGTCCCCTTTACCCAGGTTACTGGTGTCAAATCTCAAAATTCATCATGAACCATCTCATATGCCATTACGGGATCCCTTCATCCATTGTCACTGATAATGGTAAATCATTCAAAAACAAGACAATTAAAGCCTTGTGTCAATGCTTCCATATCTAGCTCAAGTGATCAACCCCTTATTACCCCAAGGTAATGGATAGGAAGAAGCCACTAATAAAAACATTGTATGGATTATGGAGAAAATGTTGATAAAACCAACTGTAATTGGCATCTCAGATACATCCCACCCTTTGGGCCTATTGTAGCTCCATCCACACTCCTACTAGTGTGACCCCATATTCACTTGTCTATGGCACTAAAGCCATCATACCTTTGGAAGTGGAGCTTCCCTCCCTGAGAATATCTCTCAGAGACTATCTTGATAAAGACGAGGACTACAGAGTTGCTCACTTAGCAGAGTTAAAACTATTAGATGAAAAGCATATTAGAGCACTCAATCACCTAAAATTCTATCGTAAACGAGTTTCCTAGGGGTATAACAAATGCATCATTCACTAGGAATTTGATGTAGGATATCTAGTTCTCAAAGAAAATAAGAAGAACACTGTCAAAGACATAGAGAAGAAAGGAAAGTTCAAAGCTAGCGACTAGGTCCTTATGTAGTGATTGCAAAATATGCATCGGGGCCTACAAACTTGCATATTCAAAAGGTGAAGAACTTCTAGAACCTATGAATTCCATGCACATCAAGAAGTTATATGCTTAAGCATGATGAGAATATCATATAAGAACTAAAAATTAGAAAAACAAGGAAAAAACAAGCAAAAACAATGGAAAAATGAGAAAATGGTAAAGAAAAAGCATGTCGTCCATATGTGAAAACCACACAATTGTGGTGCAGTGAGTAGTTCTTTGAGTGAAAAATAGTTTTAGCACTCAAGGAAGATTCTCCGGATGTAAGTTAATCTTACAACAGGACAGGTAATCATCACCACTTTCTAGATATGACTTCCTTTGCTAAGTCTAGGAACCCTACTAGAGCCACCTTTGTCATACCATGATCTGGTTTATTTTCTCTTATATCTGCATGAAGGACATTACCTTTGTATACTCCCATCTAATGCTGAGCATACTTGCACCATTGTCACCTTCTCATACATACACGCATGGCATTCTACCTTTTGTATATTCCAAGTCATGCTGGGGGCATCCACACTTCTTTGTTCTTATGCATTGCTTTGGAACATGACCTTGGAAAATACAAAAACATTTGGAAAAAATATACACAAAAACATAAACATCTAGAAAATTTCCGTTTTCAGGATAAAGCTACATTCATTTCAAAACTTTATCTTAGGGAAACCTAGACAACAATGAAGAGCATAGCTATAATAACTTATCTTTTAGATAAACCCAAAACATTAGAAAATATATCAATGTTGTCCCACAAAAATAATGTAATGCTTTAATTAATTTTAGTTGTTGGTTTGTATAGTTTTGATGTGCTTATTCTATTGAGTTTTTTGTTCTTTGAATAAGTTCATTTGCTTACCTTATATTGAATCTTGTTTGATTTGATTGTGTATGGAATTGAGTTTAGGAGATCTCATACTTGTGAAAAATTGTGGTAGGATTCTTTATTTATTATGTGCATATTTTAGAATTCATTTTACTTGCTTAGATTAAGTACCACTTTAATCGCTTGTTGGCATTTGCATGTGTTTGTTTAGTTGTATTTTGTTGTGTTGTTTGAATGTGTATATTTGTTTAGTTTTGTTAACTTTTGCTTGTATGTTTTGTACAATTTTTTGTTATCACATCTACCATCTATCATTTCATCACATTTCTAACATCGTTTACTACATCATATATACAACAACGCTAAGTACTACATCATGCATATATGCTAAGCTAGTCATCACATATCATATCATTAATAAGGGCAAGAGGGGTTGTGCATAATCACAAATCTACCCCCACACCAATATCATCTAGTATCATCCCAAGTGATAGAATAAAAACTCTAAAACATCTCATGAATATAAAAACCATGTGGTGCTATCTACATATACATCATATGAAAGCATGAAACATACACATTTATAAATCCAAGTTCTATCACATACATAGAAGAAAGGGAAATCATACATCATAATCAGTGCTCATGCAAAGAATACTCACAGTATAGTATATCAAAATGTCCATATAATACATGTATAAGCTGTCCAAATCGAGTGCTCAAAATATACACCATCGATACAATATGCCATCTAAATGGGGAATGCATCAAAAATAAATCAGCCTTCATCATGAGGCATCATCAAAACAATAGTACATACAAATCTACATCAAAATCAGCCTTCATCACGAGGCATCAAAAAAAAAAAGTACATACAACTCTACATCAAAATCAGCCTTCATAAGAGGCATGTATACAATACACATTCGTACAAAAAAGAAAAATTAAAGAGCTCAACCATAGCTCTTTCTCTTTTGGGCTCCTGTGTCCATGAACCCGGTGCATGGAAGAGAGGTGGCTATGATGGACCTGCACCAGCGGTACTACCCTGTTGTCTGGCTAGTTGTTGTCCAACCGGCTACTCTACAATGGGCTTCCAAGCTGATCTGACTAAATGACTTGATCACCATGACCTAAAACCTATCACGTTCGCATCTGAGTGATCAAAGGGAACAACTCACTACTCTACCAAGACTTCCCTAAAGTAGGCAGTCCTATAATATAGGGCCTCGCCACCAGATCTCATAGCATCCCGTATCAAATTGGCATCCCCGGAAGTGATGGCTACTGTAGGGCAGCATCACGCTCACCTATCACCCTACCAATATCATCCTAAGCCTTCCTAGAGGCAGTGGCCTCTCGATCTCTATCTCGGAGTAATAGCCTACACCTAGGCTCGTGCTTGATCTCTCTGTCTCGAGGTAGTCCTGTGACTATGCCCGAGCATGGTCCCTCTAAGTGACAACCAGCTACACCCGAGTCGAGACCTGGTGCAAAAGTATCAAAATATGAGCCCCTTGTATAGACATCTCATGAATATGGATCTGCCATAAAATATTATTTTTGCCTTGTGTGGCCTATTTCCTCACTTGATCTCTCTCCACGGTCAAAGTGTGCACATAATCTCTGTGCCCGATCTCACTCACTATAAGGCCCTTTACCTATGCCCTAGCTACATCTCTCTCCAGCCACCTATAAGCTGGATAGCCATAGCTTTCTGTAACCACTTCGAATGGAATCAACTGCTCACCATCATCGCTACCCCCTGGAACATCGGTGGTGGGCCATGCTCTAGAAGTACTTCTTTGGAGAGGGTGTATATCCCGTTAGAATGCCCACTAGGGGAAACTCTATATCAACTACCCTAAAAACCTATCTTGTCCTAGGCCCAGGACCTGTCCCTATGGCTATTGCAATGCTAAACCCCGACCCACCCGACATACCGATGTGATTCGGGCCCACCATCATCATCATTGTCACTATCAACTCCACTAATAGCTCCACCCTCATCACCACTAGGAGGCCCCACCGGGAGGGCTTTCACACTAGCGTTATACGCCACCTTGGAAATAGTCAAATGACATGGAAGCACACCATGATACCATGGCCCATACTCAGGAGTAGTACCCGGATCTCTAATCTGTCTCAGTGGCACCCACATAGCAAGTACCACCCGCCAAAAATGGCAAGTGCTCTATCACGAGAAATCTGTGGACCCATATCAAAATGCTTTTAGGCCCTACGAGCATACCATATGTCTATCCCAGAACATCCCGGTAATGCCAAACTATCTCTCGACAATGATCCACCCTATATAGCTCTCACATATAGCTACAAATGCCTAAGATAAAGTGATCTACTATGGTCGTGCCGAGCTCTAAACCATCCTCGGGCAATTGAAAGTGTCTGTAGGGCCTCCAAACCATGGAAATCTATCGTAGCTCATCCAAATCACACTAATAGTGGTATGCATCCTCCATGTATGGTCACGCATCATCCCCTACCAGGACCCAACCCATTGTAGAAGGCTCGTCAGGATCCTGAACTCTCAAAACCCCTAAGGGGTGATCAATGGCAATGCGGTCCCACACCCAAATCTGTAACAAGAACGCTGGTCCTACCATCTTCTGACAGTAGTAAGTAATCAAGTGAAGGTCCCAATATAGATGTGCTAAAATACACTAACCCCAGTAGTAAGTCTCTCCATCTACCAAACCATGAATCACTCCAAGGAGTCTGAGCGTAAATGAAGCACCGGTCTTGTCAGGAAGTAAGACACCGCTAAACAAGTCCATCATGTAGACCACTACTCGGTCTAGCTTTGCGTCATCGATGCATCATGATAATATGATGGACATCCCACGCCATGGTATCATCGGGACGCTGAATGTTGGTCCAACGAATCGTAGTTTGGATAAGTGCGACTTCGAATTAGGACCCACATAATGTGTCATACGTCCTATAGAGTAATGGTAATCTCCTTGTCGGGAGATAGAAACACTGACTCTCGCTATGCCATCACTCTACTATGGCTGTCAAGAGGCCATGATCCAATGTAATCTATGGCATCTTGGCCACATGAGTCAATCCCATCACATATAGGAGGCTCTCCAAGGTCACTCTATCGTCATCATCAAATTGCACCTCTATCATTGCTAACCAACCATAGCACTCGTGAGTCTGGAGAATGGGTAGTATACACTGTAAAATCAACACAAGTGTTAGCCACTTACTTTTTTCTATCTATTTTTCTAAGGAAAAATGCTTCTTTAAATCATCTAACTTACTAGTTATTCTTTTCTTCTAATGTAATCTTGCCTATTTTCTTTTATACCTAGCTATTTTACTATCTAGTTGTTTTCCCCCTTCTTCCAAAGTGCTCTGCAAGCACCTCCTTTGGACCTTTGCGTACACTTTTCAAAGGCATACATGCCCTTATCAATGCATACGCACCCCATACACCTTTTCTCCATTTACCGCAGCCACATAGAGCGTATACACACCCGGTGTGATGCCTCGCACTTTGTATTAACACATACATGTGCACATGTGTGTCATGTCCCTCATTTGACGTAGACACATCCCTATAATGCATATGCCCCTAGTTCAATACATGCATGCATGCATCAAAAATTTTCCACACTCGCTAACGGGTGCACATGCGCATACCCATCAAACCAATTCATATGCCCATGTGCATGCATCAAAATATGTCCTACCTACCCTAGAAAATCCCTAAAAAGTGCAATAAATATGTAAATTAACTAGGAGGGATAGGCCACTCACATAAGATCCATCTGCTGGGTCCAACATAAAATATTGGATGTAGTCTACGTGTCTCTCTGCTCAGTAATCTCACCATCTCACTCCAGGGTTGTCACTCTCACTCGCAGTAAAAATTCGCAAGAGCTCTGGTAGAAATGAATTGGTCATGATTGATTTACTGACCCTAGGTGAGTATTTTAACCCATAGCAATGCCCCTAGGAATTTTTTCTCTTTCGTAATTGTTCTAATCTTCTTTTATTCATGTTGTGATAATTATTTTTATATTAAAATAATTATTTTTACTAATTTTCACACTTTGGGAACTTTGTGCCACCCCGAAGTTACTTCTCCGTCGTACTAAAGTGATTTGCGATATATATCCTCACATTTTAATAAGGACCAATGAGGAGGATTCTAAGCATTATGATGATAATATATTAATAGCAATTGATTTGTGGATAGCTCAATATCCCTTTTTCTTCTTGTTTCTCATCTTCTCTATACACTTTTCTTTTCGATTGTTTTCTTTTTCGATTGTCGATCGAGTTTCTTTGTCACCCCATTGACACTCGAGGGGCATTTTCCATCCTTCATCCTATTAATTTTTCTTCTACCCCTTCAAAAATTTTCTACTCATTTGTGTTTGTCTACTTTCTTTGAAGTGACATAGCTTACATCACCCCAAAGAGGGGCAAATGTAGACACCTGTAGTTTGATCAATGCACTATTATTCCTAATATCGCACTCCCTATTCTTCCCTTTACAAATTGACGGCACACCACCAGTTAGACCTATCTAAATCCCTTCTCACGACATCTTTTTGGTTGTATTTCCTCCTATAAACCACTTAAGTAGGTAGTCATAGCCTCATTTTGACTACATTATCTTCTTATTCCTTTCTAGTTTGCTTCTATTAGCTCCTTGGAATATCAATCCACTTCGTTGGATTGATTAAGCCTTTCAGAAACCCTTCCAGAACCCTAATTACTCTCTAAATGAGATTAATTAGTCTAACCTAGGTTAATTACCCTAAACATAGTCAAACCTCACTTTGACTTGCTAAAAGTGCTTTTTGGACTTTAGCATTTGTCCCACATGCACCCAAATCTCCAATTTTCCCAAATGGAAAACTATAAATAGGGTTAGACCCCCTCCCTCATTTTCTAAGAATTCTCTCTTCTTCCTAGCACAAATTATAGTATTTTGTTTAGGCTTTAGATTTCAATTCATTTTCTTCCATTGAGCTAATAACATTTTCTTTTTTATTTTATAGCACCAATATGGAGTAAAAGGGAAGATCCATTGGCCTTGAAGCCATTAATGTGGAGATCTCTTTCTCTTAAACAAATAAATGAATGCTTAGATCCTCTTAGGTTCATTATTTCAATCTTTCAAAGAATAGAGGCTAGCTTCATTTGCTTATTTTTCTTGTCTACTTCAAATTAATGTATGCAAAGAAGAAAACCTTGCTCATTTCTTATCAGATGGTCCATTGATCAGTTTGCTAAAATCCTTTGGGGTTTCTTTAGAGATTCTTGGTGCATCAACCATTCCCTTCTCTAGAAGAGGTGACACATCTTGGATGGGGGAGACATTGGTGTTACTAAGAGGTGAGGCCTCTCGTGGTGTTTTAAGGACTGGGTCTAGAACTACGTGATCTCCCTTCACTTGTGATTTTTCCACTATATCTTCTTCTTGCATTGTTGCGAACCAGAGCATTCTTCCACCCTAGATTTCTTTGGTGACCTTCCATGAGAAGAAGTTTCTAATTCTATGGATATTCATTTAGAAATTTCTCCAGAATTCCTTGAACTTGAGGCAACTTCCATGGATCTTGATGATGACTGATGAGAGGATTTTTCTAACCTACGGGCATACCTTGTGATTGGATGATCATGGTTTTCTTCCTCTGAAACCAATCCCTCATTATATTGACCACCTTCTTAGTTCTCTCCTTTATATCCCCTGATTCATGAGTGTACCGTTTGAATTGAGGTAGTGGATAAACTTTGACTGCCATGTACTTAGGATCATACATATTTGTCCCATCATCCTGTACAATATCTTCATACAAGAAGAACTAGAATTTATTTATTTCATTGACCGTCATCCTCATATGATCATTTTCTTGTACTTCAAATTCATCAATGCAATTATCCCAATAGTCCTTAAATTATGGATAATGGTGCAATTCTAGAATGTGGAAAGATTCGGGATCATCTTGGATGTCAAAATTAGTCCCGATAGTGTAGGAATTCAAAGTCAAATGATCAAAGTAAGCCTCCAGATGAGATTCATCATTTGCATTCTTACATGTGAATACCCCAAGAGAGATTGGAAATGAGATCAAATTATTCTTCTTTCTCTTGATCCTTTCATTTACCTTTATGATCTTCTTGTAGAGCTCAAATATTACAATTTGGTCACTAGGGTACTTGGGAAACCTTAGCAGAGTTTGATCAAAGCCGGAAAATTGTAGTTATGAGAAGGTTGAGAAATGGATGAAGAAGAGCCATATTTTTAATTAAGGATGCCACTTGTGGAAATATCCTAAGCTCCAAATCACCCTCAAGTTTAGACCACGTACATCGTGAATACATCATTCATGCGAGAGAAGTGCATGTGGATTTCCTCCATCATCAACTACGGAAGTTTCTCGAATGCATGCACATTGGTAGCAATATTTTACATGAGAGCTAGTCCTTTGAAAATATTGACCTAGCGAGTAGATAGAATAGGTAAGAAGTCATGTGGAAATTATTTTTCATGGGCACCTAAAGCAATTGTAGATGTAGATTATCATTGATTATCTATCCCCAGTCAATTCTTTTCTTTCCTTTAGTCACTATCAAAATGAAAAGGCCCATCCACTCCTGGAAGTATCTTGTGTTTGCTTCTCTCATCACCCTGCTAAGGAGGGTGATTACATCTGAATATCCCTTGCAAAACTCACACCTTGGAAGGGTCTTGGGAATCCTTGAGGGATTTCTCCTTGTATTCATCCATGATCCAAGTGCAACCCCTTGTACATATGCATCCATCTTTTCCCAATCATGCAAGGCCCTTTCTTTTGAGATGACAACCATGCTAGGTGATGTTGGGATTTGTAGAGAAAGTGAGATGGTTTTGGGACTAATGAATGCCATTTTTGTACCATTTTCAGCTCAGATCATTCATGTTTCAGGCTCATAGTGGTGTGAGCAAGCCAAGACTAACTCAAGGCTTTGTACAGACATGGGGTGTCCTGTAGCTGTGAACAATCCACTTGTGAATACCTGATCCTCAATCTTCCCTCTTTCCTTGGCTGTCATGTGAGCCCTTAGATCATTGAGGTCCATATATGAGACATCACTGTCTTCTATCTCATACTCAGAAGCGAAAGGTTTTGTCAACTTTTTCCTATCCATTTGTACTTCATGGTTTCTCAGAAAAAGTAACTTACTATTTTTAGTAAGTATGAAAAATTAGCTCCTTCGAACCTCAATGGATGTGGAAATTTTAATTCTCATTTCTCCCTATGTTTCCCTCACCTTCTAGACCAATTTTCTATTTTTAGCAAGTGCTCGTGAGACCACTTACTATTTTTAGTAAGTGTCAATTCTAGACCGAGATGACCATTTCGATGAATTTTCGATTGCAATACCTCTTTTGTGTTCACCGCCTCCTTTGCAGTTTCTTCAATTGGTGACTTTCCCAAAATAATAGTCCCCTATGTAGAAGACCTGCTATTTTTATAAATTTATCTTCTAGTTGTTAGATCACCTGTGGAATGAAGTTTTCGATATGGGTTTTTTTCCTAATATCGCCCCTCTAAAATCTTAGACTCACCCGATCAACGGTTTGGGAGATTTTAAAATCCAAATTTTTAACATTGCAACAGCTCTATATACGATAGCTATTAATGGACCTTAAAATTTGTAGGTTTCTTTTTATTCTCCGTTCGTAGAAAAAATCAAATTTTTGTTTTGGGATTTTGTTTCTTATTCCACTAGTGAAATTTCTCTTTGAACCGATCGCTAGTTTTATGGGTAGTCAAGTTTTTTTCTTCATTGAGTGAGAGGGATATTTCTTTTCTATGAGTGATTATTACTAAAAAGGATGAGTTAAAGATGATATTTTTATGGAATTTTCGAATGAATAAAACAACAAAAAATGGTTCTCCTATTCATGCATTGATTTGCAAGATATGATCGAATCTTTGTTCTATGACAACGAGGTTTTCTGAAGAATTTCTTTACTTCTCTCTTTTGTTCTTCGATCCTTGATCTCTTATGATCAATCCTTCTTCGATAATTGTATTTTTCATATATTAGAGGGTTTTTTCGTGGCAGATCTGGTTTAGAGCAGAAATGGTGGGTGTATGTAGGTATGAGCAGAGCAATGGCAGGGTGAAGTTGGAAAGAGTAAGAAGTGGGAAAATAAAGCTAAGTCTCAACTTTAAAACAATTCAAAAATCTTATCAGGGGTGGGGGGAATTCGTATGTCCATGATTTCCCTCAAGAATTAAGGGATGAAAGGGACATAAATTTTCATGATGCACCTCACTGTGATACTTGGTGGGCATCAAACGGTGGAGTATTTGGCTCCACTAGCTCCTGGGGGCTGAGAAATTACACTAGAGGGGGTCACATGGATGACCTAAAGGATTCTTGGGGATGGGTGAATTTTTATGTCCCTCATGTCCCTTTGAAAAAGGGAAATAAGGGACATTAATTTTCACATCATGCCAGAAGCCGCCACTTTTCATGATCTAGACGATTGAGGGAATGAGCTCTGCAAACAAATGGGGGCTGAATTGGCAATCCGAGAGGTTCCATGTGTGACCAAAGGGATTATTGGGGATGGGTGCATTTTCTTGTCCCTCATGTCCCTTAGCTTGAGGGATGAAAGGGACAAAAAATTATTCCAAGCTCCTAGAGTTGACACGTGTCCTCTCCCAAATTTGTCTAACTGCGAGAACTCACCTTGAGGGCAACTTGAAACGCGATATCTTGAGCTCCCAATGGAATTTTTTGGAAAAAAATTATATGATTTTTACTTAAAATGGAATTTTTAATCTAATGTTAGGGGTTTTAGATGTTTATTCCTACATTTAGTCCCTAAAAAATCATATTTTTTTATCTATCTCCCTAGTTATGCATGGAAAAAACTAGTTATAAACCTATTATGCCAAAGTGTTGTGAAAAACATTATTTAATCATATTGTAGATATTTTAATTCCATTTCTAAATATGTCTTTTTGGATCCTTACTCCATCCATAGCTCTATAAATCACCTCCCGAAGCTCAAGATATCTTTTGATCTTGTGCACCGCCAGGTCTGTGAACCCTATTTTTGGTGAAACTCCCCCAACTCTCCAAATCCTTCCGAATCTTCCTAAATCAATTCCATTATTATTATTGACCTTTAATTCACCTCTGTGTTGGATTTGGATCCTTTGTTTTGTTCTAGGTGGTTGCATTAGTCCCGGGAAGGCCGGTGGTAGATGTACGATGGAAAAGTGACAAGCGAGCATGGGAATCTACAAGTACCCTTTCCTCGTACCCAACTTCTCGAGGTCATGTCGAGATAGCAGGTGAATTTTGAATGCAAATGGATATGTATAAGCTAACCGAGTAATCTTAAATCCTCAATACGCAATAATAGAATCTGTGAATCTAAGGTGAAGAAGGCCCTCCTAACCTTGATTGGTGTAATGGTTTATTCAGATATAATGGCTGCTCGGAGGCTCCAATCGATGTCGAGCTCTACCGAGATCCTATTTCTTGGTTATTGGATACGTGGAAAGTGACTTGTGGGAGCTTCATATATATCTCCAGAAAAGGTCATGAGAGTAGTGGTAGGTGGTTTAATGGATTTTGTGGTTAGCTATGGGTGGTTTTCTGGTCTAGCCCAGAAAATATTGGATTGATTGGCTTCTATATTTAATACGGAAAACTATGCTATAATATCTAGTGGGAGTGGTGAAGATCTAAACACCAACGTTCATAAGTCGGTGTCAATACTTGACTGATTTGTAGGCCCATTGGGTTGTGGGACTTAGGGATCACAACGCAGTTAGTGCGTGGTTGTTGTCAACTTGTTATGGTCATGTGAAGAACCAATCCCTTCTTTCGACTATCCAAGAATTATATGCCTTTTCAGCTTCTACGTTTAGAACTAGAAGTTGTATGATTTTCTCAGAGTACATAACAGTGTGTTTTGGCACTTGGATATGTAAGCTAGTATCTATATCAATGAGGAGGTCTCTGTGTTAGAATACGTAACTAAAGGATCACAACCAAATTTTTTTCTCTTGTTCGAACCTCGCATAGTCATTGGTGTGTTTTATCAACGTAATCTATAGTTTGGATGGTTTGATCGAGAATGTGTAAGATTTTTCGTCTTCGATATTCAATCCTCTTAGTTGCTCACTAATTGCTTGTAAGTTTGTTTTGGCTCAAAGACCAGTATCCTAAGGTCCCGATCTATATCACTAAAGTCATGGGTAAATTTTGTTAAGGTACTATAGGTTCAAATATATATTCTCTAGGCTCTTTAGGTCCCTGTGATTGTCATACAAAGATGATTCAACCTCTAACTAACATTAATAAACTGATTATGAAAGAGGTTTTATACTACATAAGAATTCTTCTATTTTTGTATTTTCTAATGACATATTTCAATGAAATTGAAGGGGCATTACTCTACTATAAAAATGGAAAACTAATCTAGAAATTGAATGAAAACAAACAAAGCATCCTCGCTATGGCTATTTTCAAAGTGCAATTATGATTTTATCTTAAATATCTAAGAAACTAAACATATTAATTTGAAAGGATCTCGATCCTACCTTAGAAGTGAGGAATGAATCACGCTTTCTCGTAAACTATCTATCCCCACAACTTCCGGTGATACCGAGAGTGAACTTTAAACCGAAATGAAATAATTCACTACTCTATTTGATATGTTGTAACTAGAACTTTGATAGCTCAAACCTGGCGTTTACAGAATAGTGGTAAATCCAGTTATGTGTGATTTCGTCCCCTCAGTGTGATCTCATTGTTCCTTCGTGTCCTCATGAATCCAGAAAGTGTGTATATGATAGTATCAATAGAAGATAGCATTCGAACAATGGAAACTTTTGATATAGACCGAATATAATGCGAGTAGGAGAGGGATAACGCAAGTGAACAGAGCTTGACTATGCAATTCCTAACTAGATTTATTGTGGGAATACAACAAAAGTGTACCGAGAGTTTGAGAAGCTATTCTTGTGACAAAACAAAACCTAAAACTTTAATGGATTCTAGTCTAGAAATGAAGCTATTCTATGTTAAACTGATTGTATGAAGCAATAATTGAATATGATTTGAAACAAGAAGATTATATAAGCTTTAAAACACCAACAATGGAAGCAAAAAATGAAATGACAGAATTCTAAGAAATAAATTGAGAGGATGAGAGGCCATTTGCTTGAAAACAAGTTGGATATTTATAACCAATGCATTTATTAGAGGGTAACTCCTATTAGAACTCTTTTACTATAAACAAAGGAAAAACGCTATTCCCAGAGAGCAAAAAACATTAATGCAAGCCAAAGTTGTTGAAGAAAGCATGTAAAATCCAAGATTTACATTTGACACAATCATCGTAAGGATCTGGAAAATGTGTATAGGACCGCCACCCTATGCAAGGTGGTGGTTATGGGACCACTTCCCTATCTTGGGCGGTGGTCACGGGACCGCTGCCCTAGCAGGGTGGTGGTTTCGTCACTAAAGATAAAATTCAAGAAGAAAGGGAAAAGGGGCAAAAAAAAGCATGCAGAGGCTGAGCGGGGCATGCGAGATACAAGTGTATACTTGGCGAGCCTTTCTGGATTCTGAACACCTTGCAAGGAGACCCGTATCATCATTGGGGCATGTGTATCATCGTTTGGCAAGTGCAAGACCTTATAACTTTGGGTACGTATATATTGCCCCCTCGGAGAAGCATTTTAGCCATGAAGAGGCGTAAAATGGTGGATCCGAGTATGGTGGTCCCGAAATGGGGAGTTAAGAGTTATACCTGACATGCTCATGTGCTGGAAAGTCACCATCTAAGATCCCACTACCTGCAAAATGAAAAAGGGGAATCAAGTGCAGATAGATAAAAAAAATTGAGAAATAAGGCTGAATTGATAAGAAAAGAGGACTTACCATCTATGTGAGGTTTAGAACTTACCTCCGTCGGTCCGACCCTGCAAAAGACATTCAAAATCAAGTTAAGAGGGCTATTTATATAAAATGAAGTCATTTTACTATTCATTTACGCGGATTGATTTGATAGATTTTGAGCTCTAGGACCCACAGTGATGGTTTTCGATGAGAGTATAGTCAAAATGTTCATGGTGAGATAGTGATCATGCCTCCGAGAGTGGAACATCGACCCGCGAACTCTCAAGTTAGTTCTTCTTGATTTATTGCTTTTAAACCTAAAATGTGGAAATGATGAAATATTTTTCTTGGGGGATCATTTTTGAAAATGTTAGTTTTAAATGTGTCTTAAGGGGGGGCACCCATAGGGTAGGTTTCTTTTTTGTTAAAAGGGATTTTTTTCTTGTTTTTAAGCTTTTTTAGGGCTTACGACCCATTTGGTTTCATGGGACAGTGCCACCCTATGCGGAGTAGCGGTTACGGGAACACTACCTTAGAAGGTGGCGGTTACGGAACCACTGCTCTGCATAGGATGACAGTCTATGATAGGGGACCATAATAATACAAAATTTAGCTTGTTTTTGCATGTTCAACATTTTTACGTGTTTTTAATAGTTTTTCCAACTTGATTTTAGTACTAACTTACTCCTCTTTTATGTTTTTGGGTGTATGCAGAAGAAGGAGGAGTACATCAGATGGAGCCGGGAGAGGGAGTGTGATTGGCTCTTGAAAGTGTTGGAGGCACTCTCCTAGGCAGAGTGGGATACTCTCCAGAGGGTTGGTATATGGAGGATTGCACAAGTTCCTCATGTTGCACCTGCCAGTCACATATTGTGTGACTTGTTCTCTTATTGGGATGTGGATTAGAACACCTTCCGATTGCTAGGAGTTAGGGGTGAGTGGTCCATCACCCTGGAGGACATTTACTGTATACTAGGGTTCCGATCCTTGGGTGGTGGCTATCTCTTAAGACAACAGTATCTAGATCATAGGTGGTTCAATGGGCCACCTATATGGGAGATGCGGTCGTATTGATGGGGTCAAAGAAGGGCATGAGGATCCACTCTATTATTGAGTTAGACATTCCCTTGCTTCACAAGGCCATTATGGGCATCCTTGCATCCAAACTGATTGGGGACAAGGGAGGGGATACCCTCTTGTATTGCTGGGCTCCTATTATTGCACAGATTGAGGGCCATGGATGTGTCTATGCTTGGGGAGTAGATATCCTTGGGACTACCTACCATGACTTATATAGGGTAGTCCATTTACAGGGGTAGTCACTGAGCCACCCGAATCTTGTCATGAGTTGGGTGTATGAGCATATCACCCCATATGGGAGAGGTGTAGAGGTGGAGGATCCCAAGGGCTGTTAAGGTAGTGAGGTGGATGGGGATGATAGTTCTCGAGCACCCCACCATCTAGTGGCTTCCCTGACTACTGCAGACATGGAGGCCACTCCTCATTACTTTGATTTCCTGTCAAACCACCAGCCAGTTGATAGATAGGGAGGGGAAGCTGAAGATCCACCCCTTTAATAAAGTACCATAGTAGTTTGGCCTCCCCTATAGTGACATGCTTCCTCCGGTGGGGCCCATATATAGATCTATTCGTGAGGCTCGGGGAGGTCCTAGAGGCTGGGGGTGGACCATTGTTACACCCAGTACTCCTATTACGGCTAGAAGGGTGGTACGTGCATGAGGGAGAGATGGTGCTCCTTAGGAACCCTTACTTTGGGTTACCACCGGTCCTGCTCATAGCAGTGATGAGCCCATCGACGTGGACTCCAAGTCTAAGGAGTTCACTAGGGGAGAGACCGAGGACATGGAGATTAGTGAGATGGGTGGTGGGGGGGATGATATTGATCTTGAGTGGCATGATACCTAGGAGATCCTACGGGCCAAGAGAGGCGAGTGGAGCGTAGAGAGGGTGACTCGGTTTCGCAGGAGGAGTTACTCTCTTGGGACCCAGGTGGAGATGGTAAGTCTGCTGCAGGCCATCACATTTCCCCAGATGTGGGCAAGGGGCACCAGTCGGTGGTGGCATCAGTGGCAGGCACGGATCCTAGAGATCCTTCTTGGAGGCCGGAGATCTTAGTGATTTGTCACTCTTCTCCTAACATTTTTTTAGTTAGACTCATCTTAGTTTGTTATTTCTTTTTGTTTCATTTACTCTTGATTCTATCGTTGATTATTTTCTAACTTGTTTTCTCCTTTGTTTGTAGTATTGCTGATGAGTGGTGAGACTTGATTCACCGAGTGTGTACTGATACCCTGCTTCTCCCCTCAGAGAAGACTCGTGCTGATATTTTTGTGGATGTGGGGGAGCCCTCAAAGAATCGGGTAGGCACACAATATTTTTTCCTCTGTCTAGTATGCGGCGAAGATCATGACATCTCTCTGCATGGAGGTGTCTAGATATAGGACAGCCTGAGTGCCTGATGAGGAGGAGCCATTCTCGTAGTGAGACGATAGCTATCGGGCATGACCACGAGCCCTCAGTGCATTCGGAGTGCCAGCGTAGCTAGAGTCCTAGGCGTGGCCGCGCACCCTTTGAGGGATCCCATAGGGATTGAGAGACTATTTTTGTAGTATTTTGTTAGATGTTTATACGAGTGTTTTTGTACTTTTCGGGCTCATTGAGCATTTTGACCATGCCTAGTGCATGATGGCATTGTATACGAAACCTGATTTGTATTATATATATATATATATATATATCTCTTTGGATCTAGACTCTTGGCATCTTGAATTTTGTGACTTGTTTCCACATGTGTATTTTAGATGCTTTTAGAATATTTGTTTTCATGTTTTTTAGAATGTATGTAATGGATAAAGAAGATAGTAGATAGAATATTTTACTCTGTATGTTTTAGTAGTGTTGATATGAGATGATACTAACATATGGTAGTACTAAACTTTTGAATTCTTTAGGCATTGTGTGTAATTTCCTCTAATGTTGGAAAGATGTGATGAATGCATAGTGATAAAGAGATGAACTTACCCCAATCCCAAATTCACGTAACTAGTAATATGTGAGGGCTCAACACCAAGAGTTAGGAAGGGCACAAGTTGTATGAGTTTGAATGAATGGAATGATGAGAGACAGATAAACTAGTAACAAAAATCAAATTTGAACTTACACACCCACCCTACCCGTAACTACCACAAGCTTAGAAGGCCACTTAATTTTAGTTTATCTAGACTTAGATTCATAAATGGCAACCTGGTTGAAAAAATCTGGTTTTGAGGATTTGATCTCTTTGGAATTTGGATATTTGGATATTTGCTTCCTCTTAATAGAATTTGACTTTTGTTTTTAGCATACCAAGGTTTGTTCATTTGTGTGACTAGACCCCCCACACCCTACCTCACGCCACTAGTAAGAAGCATGGGTTTGTCACCAAAGACAAGATATAGACGAGTAAGGGAACTTGTTTCCTTTCCCAACCTCACATCACTAGTAAGAGATGTGGGCTTATCACTAAAGGTTGATGGGGCAAAGAAGTGTGTAAAATAAAATATTTTGTTTGCTTGGTGCTTTTGATCTCATTTTATTTTGAAATTTTTGATTTATGACTTTGGGATATCCTTTCATTCCAAGAGATTTAAGAGGGATAGATGTGACACCAAGAAGCTTCCAGAACAAACCGTGGGCAAGGATAACTTCACCTAGTAGAAAGAAAGAGCAAAGCCAAGTATCCAGGTCTTGGTATGGTTTATGTCAATGTTTGTCTGTCGAATTTTATGAGAAGATTTGAAAGTAGTTGATGATGCTTGGAGAGATGTGATATGAATGCTTTTGCCAATATTTCAGAAATTTGTAACAGATTGTTTTAAGAGTAAGCTCCTGGACTACCATTTTTACGAAATGGACAAAATGAAGCAGCTAAGAGACTAATGCAATGTAAGTAGCTATAATGTACTAGTAATGAATTTGGTGTTTTATGCATAAAACCACTTAAGATGCAAGGAATTGACAGTTTCACCAAATTTCTCACCTTCTAGTGTGCACAAGAGATACGCACCATTTCTGTAGTCCTTCATGACTCGGTATGGGCCCAACCATTTGGGCTGAAACTTCCTTCCTTCACCATTTTTCTTATCGATCCAACTGCCTAGTATTAGAACTAAATCTCCTTCATATATTTCTCGCTTAAATACTTTTTTGTTGTACTACTGGCACATCCGGTCAGCATAGGATCTGTGCCATTGTTTGGTGTTTAACCTAGACTCGTCAAGGCTTTCTAGTTGAGAGAGGCATGCTTCCCTGTAAGCTTCTTCATCTAGAATCCCTTGTAATGAGATAGGGAGACTGGGTATTTCAACCTCAAGCGGGAGAATTAATTCTACCCCGAATACCAATGAGAAAGGAGTTGCTCTGTTGGTGTTCTTATTGAGGTTCGATGGGCCCACAAGGTGGATATAGTTTTAAATGCCAATCTCACTTGTTTTCCTTGGATGTTTTGAGGAGAATAACTTTTAATGTTTTGTTTGTCGCTTCAAACCTACCCATTGGCTTGAGGGTAGTAAAGAGAGGCCGTGTGATGGTTTATCTTGAACTTTCTACATAACTCACAAACTTCGTCATTTTTAAAGGACGTGCCATTATCTGAGATAATGACTTGTGGGACACTATACCTACAGATAATTTGGTTCATAATGAATTTGGCAATTACCGAACCTGGTATGGTGGTGAGAGGTATGGCCTCCACCCATTTGGTAAAATATTATGTGGCTGTGATTATAAAATTATGGCCATCAGTTGATGAGGGAGAGAAATTCCCTATCAAGTCTAGACCCCACATGGAGAAGGGCCACAGAGTCGTTATTGGTTATAGGGATTATGCTGGCATGTGAATCTCGTGAGATAATTCTTGGCATTTGTGGCACTTACATACAAATTCCACTGCATCATGCTTGAGAGTGGGCCAAACATAGCCCATCTCGATGTATTTTTTGAGTGGTGGCATGACCACCGAAGTGGCCCCCACATATCCCACTGTGGGATTCATGAAGAATCCTCTTGGATTCTTCTATGTCGACGCATCTTAGAAGCATGTCGTCGAAGGCTCTATGATAGAGTACTTAGTCTAAAACAACATATTTAGTGGTAATAATGTGTAAATCGCCTTCTTTGTTGTGACGTGGCACCTTCTAGGTATGTATGGTCTCGTAATAAAATTAATGATATCGTACACCAGGGACATGTAGAAATGGGGGCCTAGTTTCAACAAAGTATACACACTCATCGGGAAAGTCTAGATCTATCTGGTTCACCTCCATCTAATGGATTGTCACCTAACTAATCTGAAATGATTTTTCCCTTAATGGATTTCTGGTTCATGAACATTAACTCAAATTCTCCCATTAAGGTTATGAAATGGCCAACCTTTTTAGATAAAGATCCTTGTGTGAGAAATGTTCGTAAATGGTATGTCTTTACAATGACCCTTGTTTCCTGGTTTAACATGTAATATCTCAAATGTCTTCTTGCAAAAATTATGGCAAGAAATTATCTCTCTGCTGTGTGTAACATGTTTCATAGTCGAGCAATGTTTGACTAATGAAATAGATAGCACGTTCTCGCTTGTCATCATCTTCTTGAGCTAACATGCAGCCAACGAGACATGAGTGGCTCATGAGTTAGCATGGGTGGTGACAACAAGAATCACTTAACTACTTCAAATGCCTCATTGCATTCTTTAGTCCAATCAATGCTATAATCTTTCTTGAGTAGATTGTTGATTGGGTGAATGGAAAAGCTTGAATTTGGAATGAACCTTCGAATTGCACCGATTTTCCCAAGAAATGACCACGATTCCAAACTTTTCGATGGTGGGAACATTTCGAGAATAGCCCGTATTTTGTGGGATCAACATCAATCCTTTGTGAAGATATAATTTATCCTGTAAGTTTACCTCTGTCACACCAAACACACACTTCTCTCGGATTTAATGTGATGCCATATTCGATAAGTCGTGAGAGGATGATACGGAGCACTTCCAGATGATCAAAACATTTCTTGGCTTTAGCCAACAAGTCATCCACATAGGATTCCACAATTTTGTGGATAATATCATGGAATATATAAGTCATTGCCCGCTAATACGTAGCACCGGCATTCTTAAGACCAAATGGCATGATAGTGTAACAATAAGTTCCCTAGGGAGTTATGAATGTGGTTTTGGCTTGATCTTGCTCTAATATTTTAATCTGATTGTACCCTGAGAACCCATCCATGAGGGACAATAGTTCAAATCCAACTGTTGCATCAACGATAACGTCAATGGATGGTAATGGGAAATCATCCTTGGGACAAGCTTTGTTAATATCCCAAAAATCTATGCAAATGCGTATCTTCCCATGCTTTTTGAGAACATGGAAAATATTAGATACCCATTTTGAATAGTCAATGGGTTTGATGAATCCCACTTGGAGAAGTTTTATTACTTCTGTTTTACCATGAGAGCTACTTTTGGCTTCATTGGTCTTGACTTGTTTAATTGGCTTCACATCCGGTTTAGTGACAAGATTATGCACCGTGACTTGTGGTGTAATGCCCACCATTTCTTGTTAGTTAAATGAAAAATCTTTTTGATGTTATTTAAGGATTTGGGTGTGTATTTATATCTCCTCTAGAGTTAACGAGGATCCCAACTTCAAAATTCTTGGTTCCTCCTCCATTCCAATGTTTATATCAACAGCTTTCTTCTATCAAAGAAGTGTTACCTTCTTCAAATTCTGTAAGGTGGGGCTGGAGGTAATTCCAAGCTTTCTATGTTTTCTATTTCATATATATCGAGATATTTTTTTGGAGGAGACTCTACCATGGGATTTCCAAAGTAGGAAGAGGAATGAGGTATTAGGGAAAGATCAACTATACGATGAGTAAGGTGTAGCTCTGCATAGGCATTCAGATATTTGAGAGTGACTTTATCATCATCAAAGTGACCTATGATAGAAACATCATCCTCAACTTCTCCATGAGATAGGAGTGAGTTTGTTGGTATTTTACGCACTAATGGTTTGGTATGAAGTGATACCGTGAAATTTGTGTCCTCCAACTCACTGTTTGGGGTGAAACGGGAAGCTGAGGTTGTTATTGAGTCTATAAGAAGGTTCTACTCTCGTGGGATTGCTTCAATTGATATGAAGTTGAATCCCTTGCTTATATCTAACATGGTTGTTTTGTATAGTTGTAAATGTCCAACCCTAGTTTCATATACCTCAGATACTTGGTTTGTGACTAGTTGCGAGTCTCCTAGCACTCTAATGTTATTGAAACCTATTCTTTTAGCTAGAATGAGGCTAAGGAGGAGAGATTCATACTCAACTCTGTTGTTTGTACATTCAAAGTTTAATTTGAAGGTGAAAGGTAGGATCTTTCCCTCAGGTGAAGTAAAGATCACCCCCGCCCCAACTCAAAAGTGACATCTAGCTCCATCAAAGTGGAGAGTCCAATACTTTCTTGGAAAAATGGATGTTGGGATATCTCTCATATCTATTTCTTCTGCTTTGGTTACCTCTAGCATAAAAACTTCATCGATGCAAGAGAAGAGATTCCCAGGGTGTGTCCTATACCCATGGAATCAAACAAGATGAGAATAGGTAAGTCTTTCTCCAAAGAACTCAACAATTTTTATGGTAGTCCCTAGTGATACTACTTTTATAGCATTGGTCTCATTTTTGAGTCTGGAATGTCCTTGATTGGATTTGTAATTTCAAACTCGGTGGTGGGTATCATCTTTTATTTTGGTTGTGAATTAGTTGGCTTGACAAGATGACTTGTTGGGAGTTCAAACTTGGAGTGAACAATGGTATTTTCTTCAATCAACTAGGTGTATATCAAAGGGTTTTGGGTCACCTTGTGCCACGAATATTTTCCCTAAGTGTAGAAATCTTATTTCTTGGAATAATGTGGAAAGGATTTTCTACAAGTGTATCCATGGTGACCAAGGATCATATTATAATTGGTTTCCGATCTATAATATAAAACTCGGTGAGGACCATCTTGGGTCCTAAAGTGATTGGTAAAATTATGGTTCCAATTGAAGTAGCTTTGAGGCTATCATAACCTCTTAGCGTATTTCATGTCGTGGAACAATTTGTTTCTCCATATCCTAGCTTTTGAAGGAAAGCGAAGGGGACTATGTTGACTGCTGCCCCATCATCGACCATTGCACGTTTAACATAATTATTGTAGACCCAAACTTGTAAATGTAAAGTTGGGTCACCTCTTCATGTAATTTCAAGTGTCTATTGGCATTTTGCTTATATCGAATATAAATTTAGTATCCCTATTTGGCTGCCCTGAGAGGATAAATGTTAAAATCCACATGGTTTAATTTTTTTTCGGAGGAGGAGTGATGTTGATTAAATGGCCAAGGCCTAATGTTTCTAAGAGGGAAGCCCTATGGGTGGGAGATTTTTTAACAAATCCAAGAAGGAGATGTGCGAGAAATTTTTGGTTAAATCATTAATTAGATAATAGGTGCCTATAGGTTTTAGCAATGTTTGTTTAGTCTTGTCTAGCTCTAATGAATAACTTGGAGTTGGTTGAGAAGAATAATCTTGTGTTCTTATTATGGTTTCTACGGGTAGCTCGAGATCTAACTCCACTAAACCAACTATCTTAGTTTGAGGTCAAGTTCTAATTGGGGTGCGACTAGTGCATTTAATGAAGTTGAAGCTTCATGATCATTATTTCTGTCATGAAAACCTTATTTGTTCCATTAGGATCTAATCATTGTTGTTAGAATGGTTTGGGAGTGGGTCATTGAAGATATTGAGGGATGCATTTTGAGGGGAAACTGCCCCTGCATAAGCGTTTGGTGTGGGTACTATAGAATTTGCTAAAAACATATCTATAAAGAGTTGTTTTTGATCTTCTTGAAAACACTGCATGAATTTATTGTATTCATGACAAGTCCTAGTATCATGGCCTTGAATCTTGTGGAAGCCATAATATAGATTGGGATAGTAATTTCGAGGCTGTTGATTTAAAACCTGTTGTGGCCCAAAATTCTGATAAGGTTGTTGGTTTTTAGAGTTAAAATTTTGAGGCTGTTGCGTTTGGTTTTGAATTTGATATCTGGTTGGGTTTTGATTTGGACTTCAAGGCCCGGACTTGTCACCATGTTGTTTTTTTGCCGTGGTGGATGATTAAAATCCACCGCATTGATTGTTGGGGTAAAATTGTTATTTCATTGATTATTAACAGAGGTGAAATGTTTACAACATTTTCCCTTTTAGCTTGGTCATTACTCCATCTTGTAACCCCACGCTTCTTGTTAAGGATCTTAGTTCCTTGATTAGTGTTCCCAGCATTAGGATAGGCCGCGGTGTTTTGATTGCAGTGGTTAATTTCCGCTCATCCCATATGTCTTATGACCACTATCAATTGCTGCTTGGTCAATTCGGAGAGAAATTTCGAGTACTTCATCATAAGTTCTTAGTGGGAACTTCTGGAATTCTTCCTTTATCTCTCTATTGAGTGAATTAAGGAATAAATCGCATAGTTCCATTTGATCCATATTTGGAGCACTCACTGATGAGTAGAGAACCGTATGCCATCTTTGGATAAAATGAGTGGTGGATTCATTATGTTCTTGTTTGATATGTAAGAACTCCCTGATTCCCATTCTTAACAATTTGTTCATGTCGAAAGCTTTGATGAATTCTAACATGAGTTGTTTAAATGAGTGTATCGAAGCTTCAGGTATTCTGTAATACTAGTAAAGGGAAATACCTTCTAGGGTCTTAGGGAATATTTTAGCAACAACCTCGTCCTAAGAGAGTAACTCCCGTATGGCTATGGCATAGGCCTTAATGTGTGCATTTGGGGCCCCTTCCCCTTTATATTTGGGAAAATTGGGAAGAGGTCTTGGAAGCATAACGCTTCGTATGGTGAAGTCTAGGGGCTCTTTTAAATATTCTAAGTAATTCCCTACTATGTAGGCCTCAATCATCGATGGGGCTTGCTGAGGGGGTTGAGGTGGAATGGGTTGTTGATATGGCATAACATATGCATTTGTAGGGAGATAAGGGAATCCATGTGGTTGAATGAACATCTCGGGAGAAGAGAACATGTCTCCTTGTTGTGATTTTGAATATATGTTTAAACAAGGAGGAGCATTGTTCTGAAAGTACGGGTTGTTTGGTGCCAAGTTAGGAGGTGTCATGTTTTCAACTGGAGTGGCATTTGAAAATGTTGTCCTAGTTGGCATTTATTGTGGATAATTATAAGTATTTTGAGGAGGCATGCCTAATGTGCCTATTCCTGTAAGGAGATCAAGTTGACTAGGGTGATACAGAGGGTTGGGGATTCCTGCTTGCCCAAAATATGAATTTTGGTTTGCTTGAGAAAGTTATAGCCCTCTAACCTTCTCAACTAAGGCTGAAATGACCTCCATCGGTGAAGACGCGGTGCTTTTCCTTAAGGGTGTTTGTTGTATAGCTTGAGGTTGTAAAGGGGTATGATACCATACTATGAATTGGTCGTTAACCTTCCAAGATTCACCAAGTGTATTTCCCATAGGTAGATTTATGGGTGTGTTCTCTAGAATAGGGCATCATACTATATTTGTAAACTTCCTAAAGGTGGATACATATTTTGGAAGTGTTGTTCACTTTAGCGATGCGTGCCAAGTACTCCTCATCCAAAACGGGAGTGGGTCGATTGTCTACATCGATCTCGTGGTCCAACAAGACCCAAGGAGATGAAGTGGATTCTCCAAAGAAACATCATATTGTTAAATCACGATGGCTCTAGTTTGTTGTGTTTGTGCAAACCGATCAAACTCCTCAATTTGGAATGAAGAACTAGAAGTAGTTCCGTGAGGGGAGTTTGAGATGAAAAGTAATTACTCAAATAGTTATCCACCCATGCAGAAAGTGAGGGTGACAGTTGTCTATTTTTTTGACTATAGTTTACTTGAGACCTAAGAGAGGTTTTCCATATGCATCATATTCCGACATATTCGGGGGGTATATGAATACCCGCGAGAATAACGGGAAAGAGAGAAGGTGGATGGAAGAAATGAAAACAAAAAGAGGAATATGAGTTTGTTTCATGTCAGTTCACCAATTTTGTACGATGGAAAAGTGACAAGTGAGCATGGGAATCTAAAAGTACCCTTTCCTCGTACCCAAATTCCCGAGGTCGGGTCGAGATAGCATGAATGTTTAATGCGAATGGATATGTATAAGCGAATCGGGTAATCTTAAATCCTCAACATGTAATAATAGAATTTACTGAATCTAAGGTGAAGAAGGCCCTCCTAACCTGGATTTATGTAATGGCTCATTCATATATAATGGCTATTCGGAGGCTCCAATCAATTTCGAGCTGGCTCGAGATCCTATTTCTGGTTGTTGGATATGTGGGAAGTGACCCGTGGGAGCTTTGTATATATCTCCGCATAAGGTCATAAAAGGGTGATAGGTGGTTTAATGGATTTTTGGTTAGCTATGGGTGGTTTTCTCGGTCTAGCTCGAGAAAATATTGGATTTATTGGCTTTATATTTAATATGGAAAATTATGCTTTAATATCTGGCGGGAGTGGTGAAGATCTAAACACCAGCGTTCACAAGCCGGTGTTAATACTTGACTAATTTGTAGGCCCGTTGGGTTGTGGGACTTGGGGATCACAACCATCAATGCATGGTTGTTATGGACCTATTATGTTCATGTGAAGAATCAATCCCTTATTCCGACTATCTAGTAATCGTATGCCTTTTCAGCTTCTACGTTTAGAACTAGAAGTTGTATGATTTTCTCAGAGTACCTAACAAGTGTTTTGGTAACTTGGATACGTAAGCTAGTGTTTATATCAATGAGGAGGTCACCTGTGTTAGGATGTGGAACCAAAGTATCACAACAAAATGTTTTCTCTTGTTCAAACCCTTGCACATTCATTTAGGTGTTTTATCTAGGAAATCTATTGTTTGGATGGTTTGACCAAAATTTGTAAGCTTTTTCGTCTTCGATATTCAATCCTCTTAGTTGCTCACTAATTGCTTGTAAGTTTGTTGTGGCTCAAAAGACTTGTATCCTAAGGTCCTGATCTATATTAGCTAAAGTCATGGGTAAATTTGGTTGAGGTACTATAGGTTCAAATATATATTCTCTAGGCTCTCTAGGTCCTGTGATTGTCATAAAAGATGATTCAACCTCTAACTAACATTAATAAATTGATTATAAAAGAGGTTTTATACTACGTAAGAATTCTTCTATTTTTGTATTTTCTAATGACATATTTCAATGAAATTGAAGGGAAATTAATCTAGTATAAAAATGGAAAACTAATCTAGAAATTGAATGTAAACAAACAAAGTAGCCTTTGGTATGGCTATTTACAATGTAATTATGATTTTATCTTAAATATCTAAGAAACTAAACATATTAATTTGAAAGGCTCTTGATCCTACCTCAGAAGTGAGGAATGAATCATAGTTTCTTAGAAACTATCAATCCCCACAATTTCCTGGTGATACCGAGAGTGAAATTTTAACTGAAATGAAATAATTCACTACTTTATTTGATATGTTGTAACTAGAACTTTGATAGCTCAAACTCGGCATTTACTGTAACAATGGTAAATCTAGTTTTGTGTGATTTCATCATCCTCAAAGTGTGATCTCCTCATTCCTTCATGTCCTCATGAATCTATAAAGTGTGTATATGATAGTATTTGAGAAGATAGCATTCGAACAATGGCAGCTTTTGATATAGACCGAATATAATGCGAGTAGGAGAGGGATAGTGCAAGTGAACAGAGCTTGACTATGTAATTCCTAGTGTAATTTATTATAGGAATACAACACAAGTGTACTGAGAGTTTCAGATTCTATTCTTGTGACAAAAAAACCTACAAATTTAATGGATTCTAGTCTAGAAATGAAGCTATTCTATGTTAAACTGATTGTATGAAGCAACAATTGAATAAGACTGAAACAAGAAGATTATATAAGCTCTAAAACACCAACAATGGAAGAAAAACATGAAATGAAAGAATTCTAAGCAAGAAATTGAGAGATTGAATAAGAGAATTGAGAGGATGAGGGGCCATTTTCTTAGAAACAAGCTAGCTATTTATAACCAATGCATTTACCAGAGGGTAACTCATTTTAGAACTATTTTACTATAAAAAAAGGAAAAACACTATTCCCAAGGAGCAAAAACATTAATGCAAGCCAAAGTGGTTGAAGAAAGCATGTAAAATCCAAGATTTACATTTGACGTGATCGTCAGAAGGATCTGGAAAATGTGTACAAGACCTCCGCCCGTGCAGGTAGCGGTTATGGGACCACCGCCTATCCCGGGGTGGCGGTCACAGACCGCCGCCCTGGCGGGGTGGTGGTTTCATCACTAAAGAAAAATGTAAGAAGAAAGGGGAAAAAGGGGCAAAACAAAGCATGCAGAGGCTAAGCGGGGCATGTGGGATACAAGTGTATACTTGGCGAGCTTTTCTAGATTCCGAACACCTTTCAAGGAGACCCGTATCATCATTGGGGCATGTGTATCATCATTTCGGTGATGTAGTACCTTACAATTTTAGGTACGCATACAATAGCCCTTTCCAACACTACCTAGAGATAGCATTTTTTAAAAACTCCTAAAATCACCTAGAGGGGTTGACTTAAATTTCATAAATCACCTAGGGAATGAATTAACATTAATTGGGAGGTCACCTGGAATGACTAGGTAGACCAGTGGGGCATTTTTGGAGTAAAACTTGAAAGTTTCAACATAAGGGTATAGTTGTCATGCTCAAAAATTATCAATTTTCCTATTGCACATTTGAATGACAACACTAATTTAGTCTATTTTACTCATATTTTTATCAATATACCCTATTATCGGCTCAAACCCCTCTTCTAATGACTTAAAATCAGCCCACTTCCTTCTACAACGTCTCAAAAAGCTTCAAAAGCTTATCCTAGCCTCTTAAATGACCCTAAGTAGTTGATTAAGGCTCTTCACATCTTAATCACTTGTTAATTATCTAATTGTGATTAGAAAACCTTAATCATGATTATAAATTCTTAATCTACTTTTTTATTTTAGACCCGCATGCACCAAGATGCTAGTTTTCCTCAAAGGAAAACTATAAAATGGACTAACCACATATCTTTAAAGTTTACACCATGCTTTAATTTACATATCATATAAGAAATATGATTAATAGCCAAGCTCAATCCTTGTATCAAGTATTCAATGGGGTTAGTAGATGGGTAGCCAATATGATCTTGTAGTCATTGTTAAAGAGACCATATTACCTTCTCTTGCAAAAAGCAATGACCTCAATTTGATTGCTCCTAGATCTATTTAGGTCTATATTAGTTAGCAATTGAACATACTAGTAGGCATGCTTTAGCTAGGTTTTGAATTATATTCATATTAGTTGTTTTAAACATTCCATTAAGATCTTATCTTTGATGTAACTATTATTAGATTCAATAAGCATTAGCTCAATTAGACTATGTTGTGTTAGTCTTAGATTTGTTTGAAACTTTTATTAGTCTTCATTGTGATGAGGAAAGAGTGTAGAAAGGATCATGTAGATGTTGTAGAAGACCAATTTTTTTGGGCAATCTCACGCCATTTTTGTTGGCTATGATTTTTTGAGTGATCTCACGCTAATGATTTGGAAGGAGTGTAGGGAGAAAATTTCTGTGTCATCCTCCAAAATTTAACTTCTTCTCTCAATGTAGAACACCAATGTGGATTGTGTGTAAAACTTTGATCCGCTTCAACTAATTTTGATCCAACGATGAAGAAGAAAATTCTAAGTGTTGTATGTATGGTGGGTGTTAAGGAACTTCTACCATGTAAAAAATGATGTGTGTAGTGTTGTAGACTATGTTGCACTGAAGAATTTTGTGTAACTTCCCCCTATTCATAGGCATCCAGGAAGGGTCAGCACCTAGGCACTAATTTTCAGGTTTGGGTGCTTTGGTGTCTTATTTATTTCAAAGACCTAAGTTAGGATCTAAGCCTTGTTTAATGCTAATGATTATACTATACTTGGTACTGTATTGTGTTATGTGATAAATATAAAATTCTATATGGGATGACTTATTCACCCAAATGATACCCCCCTTGTTTTGGGTACATGTGATTTCGTTAAGGAGAATATAGCCGAAACAAGGACCAACCGCTATGCTAAAAATATTCCCTATAGGGGAGGGAGTGTGCTTTGTAGAAACCAAGGCACACAAAAAAGTGGCTAAGAGACAAGTGTTAGTATAAGTAAACATGCATGTAAAATGTAAGCTACTAAAAAATTAGAAAATGTGTAATCTAAGACGCAAGAAGACAATATGTAAGAAGAGAATGTAGGACATGAAAAGTAGGTTTCAAACATGGGACAACAATCACATTTTCACAAGACAATCAAGGTCAACTAGGAAAAAGTAGACAAGTGTGCACACAAGGAAAAAGGCAAAGCCCGCAAATTCTGCAAACAATGACAAGCAATGAAAATTATGTAACCGACAACCATGAAAGAAAATAGATGTGCAAGACAAATGATGCACATAAAGCACCCAATAACATGTTAGAAAGATAAAAATTATGTCAAAGCATGTATAATATTATCTAGTAATGTGTTATGAAAAAAATGAAACAATAACACCCGTAATGTATGAAAGTGTAAGCCCTTAGGAGCCTCTATGGGACCTGGTAATAGGTATTGTGCTAAGTATCCATATTGCATGTATGGATCTGTAGTATCTACGATCAAAACTAGAAAGTAAGTGAATGAACATGTGTATATGATAAAGATAATGACATACAAGATATCTATCTAGTACATGTAATAAGATGTGCATGTAACAAGTAGATGTAAGAAAGAATAAATGTGACCAAGATATGCAGTATGTTTTCAAGTGTAGATGGAATGGAATGTAGAGTGAACGATAGGAAAAACATTCCCCTCGAGTGGATGTGTATGTATGAGATGACACTCATTTACACATGCCCCCTAAGAAGTTAAGAATGAACTTTAGAGAAAGAGTGTGTCATCAGGAAATGGTTTGAATTGTGTGTATAAATAATATGTGATCGTCAAAGTGTAAAGTGTAGAGTGTGTGAGTGAATGAGTGAGTGATTTAACACATGAGTTTGGTGAGTTCCATTTGAGATATAGACCCTCAAAAGTTGAGTATGGACCATGGAACTAGAGTGTGTCATAGGGTAATGACCGCAACATGTAGAAGTAGATGTCAGAAAGATATATCGTGAATGTGTAGAGTAGATGTTGCAAGAAAGAGATGTGATAAGTGTGTGATGCGTGTAATGTGTAATGTGTAATGTGTAGTTTCTAGTGTAGTGTGCAGTGTGTAGTGTGTAGTGTGCAGTGTGTAGTGTGTAGTGTGTAGTGTGTAGTGTGTAGTGTGTAGTGTGTAGTGCGTAGTGCGTAGTGTGTAGTGCGTAGTGCATAGTGCGTAGTGCATAGGTGTAGTGCGTAGTGCATAGTGCATAGTGCGTAGTGTGTAGTGTGTAGTGCGTAGTGTGTAGTGCGTAGTAACGTATGTATGTATGTATGAGATGTGCATGTAATAAGTAGATGTAAGAATGAATAAATGCAACCAAGATATGTAGTATGTTTTCAAGTGTAGATGGAATGGAATGTAGAGTGAATGATAGGAGAAACATTCCCCTCAAGTGGATGTGTATGTATGAGATGACGCTCATTTACACAGCCCCCTTAGTAGTTAAGAATGAACCGTAGAGAAAGAGTGTGTCATCAAGAAATGGTTTGAATTGTGTGTATAAATAATATGTGATCGTCAAAGTGTAAAGTGTAGAGTGTGTGAGTGAATGAGTGAGTGATTTAACACATTATTTTGGTGAGTTCCATATGAAATATAGACCCTCAAAAGTTGAGTATGGACCATGGAACTAGAGTGTGTCATAGGGTAATGACCGCAACATGTAGAATTAGATGTCACTAAGATATATCGTGAATGTGTAGAGTAGATGATGCGAGAAAGAGATGTGATAAGTGTGTGATGCGTGTAATGTGTAATGTGTAGTTTCTAGTGTGTAGTGTGTAGTGTGTAGTATGTAGTGTGTAGTGTGTAGTGTGTAGTGCGTAGTGTGTAGTGCGTAGTGCGTAGTGCGTAGTGCATAGTGCGTAGTGCGTAGTGCGTAGTGCGTAGTGTGTAGTGCGTAGTGTGTAGTGCATAGTTCGTAGTTCATAGTGCGTGTAGGATGCCCTCAACATTCAAGTGTGAACCATAACACAAGAGTGCATCATTGGGAAACAATGATGCAACTGTATCAAGATGTGTATGTTGTATGTGGGAGACTAAATGCAAAGGGGTGAGAGAATAAGATGTGTAATGAATAATTTGGGGGATTAATAGTGTGCTTCCCCAAGTGTGTGATAATGAGAGTGATCAAGTAATGTCATCTAAGAGGTCGTCATTTTCATGATCAAAACCAAATGGTGAAGTATTTGAGACTTGATAAGTGACTAGTGTCAGAGTTGGTCAAGTAAGGAGCCATTAACATGTAATTATACATGCCCATACCATATTCTTCATCGGTAAAAAGAAGGAAATGAACAACCATGTGCATACCAACTAGTAAGGTTTGGTGAATATCCAAGAAATGAGTCGTTGCAAATGAGGATGCGGTCAAACAACATGGGGAATTATATATCAATATGATAAGGATCTAACATTCCCCCAACATAGTCAATCCAAAACTAGCCAAGGGTAATTAGATAAGTGCCAAGAGAACACAAAAGAAATACTATGATACAAAATACTTGAAGGCCATAAACAATGATAATGTAAATGAAGCCATAGTATAGATGATGATCATGAGGCGGAGGAAAGAGTTCGCTAATGTAAATCCTAGCTGATTCAACCCATCATGTGTGCATATAGTATCTAAAAAAGAGGATCAAATGGAATGAGTTCCCAATAGAACTCATTCATAAAAATGTGCATGTAAATACAGGACATACTAATGTAGCTTGTGTATGAGAAGGTGAAGGAGATGGAATGACGTCCAATGTCCGGATAGGCCCAAAAAAATAATCATAGCATTAGTAGAAGAAGAAGAAGGAGGAAAAGGTGCAGACGAGAGAATATCTATCATGAAAATAGCACCTTCAAGTGGTGGCAAATGAGCCGGAGTATCCATAGGTTTTGGTTCATCGGTGGTAGTAGATGTTGGAGTAGGAAGTGTAGTGTTGGGATCATGGTTGTAATATTTTAATGGTTAACGATCACTAGGAACTATATATTGTATGCCCTCATGTAATAATTTGACACATCGATGCACCATAAAAGGAAACACTTGTATGGCATGAAGCCATGGCACCAAGTAATGATTATATTGAATCGGGAAGTCAATGAAAAATAAAACCGTGTTAATATTTTTTTCGCCAAAAAGTGATAGGCAAAGTAATGTGATCTATGCATGGATGAACAAAGCCATCATATGTGTAAAGAGAAAGTTATGAAGGGATAACATTAGTAGAAAAAAGACTCATATTTTTAAGGTATGAAATAGTGTAAATATTAATCTTAGATCCATCATCAATGATGGTGCATTTAACACCCACATTATAAATGTGGAGCATGATCTATAAAGGTGGATCATTATCAAAAATAGCAAGAACATCATTAGGATTAGATGGAAAAGAAATGTGCTAAGAAAATGCATCTACAAATGTGTTATATATATTATATCATGATGAATATCAAAAGGGATTCAAGTAGTAGCCAAGAGAGTATTGATTTTGGCTCTTAATTCAGTGGTTGATGATCAATAATTCATTCATAGATATACTCATGATAATAAGATCCTATGTGGATAATAATAATATAAATACAAGGACCATAAGATTTTTCAAATGGAGTGCAAGTTCACCAAAATGATTAAGAAAAATATGAATAAATGCTATGAAAATGCTTAATCTGATTGCTATTATAGTAGTAAATGATTAATCAATTAAGTACATAAAATAACTCAAGAAAACTAAGCTATAAAATGTGAAACCCTAGTTGCAAAGAAGGGATAAAATGACTTAGTTGGTTTGTAAAAATCTGAAGGTACAAATAGCTAGTAAAATGAAAACTCCGAAGCATAGATTATCAAAATGAAGCTCAATAAAATGTATATTTTAAGAAATATGTTGGACCTGGGGCACCCAAATAGGGGTAGGGGCACTTGTAGGTGCCACAGAGACTTTAAGTGGGCACTGTAACTATGAAAATGATAAAAAAACACCCTTTCTTAGGTTGCAAGTTGTTTTTTTCCTTTTCATTTGATCACTATGAGATCACATAATGATCATGAGGTTGATAAAAACTTGAAATGAAATAATGCCTCTCACAACCTTTAAACAGGACATCAAATGCTAAAAATAAAGATGAAAATACAGGTCGACTATCCTCAGTTGTTAAACAAGTGATCTTATGACTGAGCATTTCACTACATTTTAGACCTAATGTAGTTCTATGTATGTGTTCAAAATCATTCCCTAAGTGGCTCTTATGCGTGTCATACTTGGATATCGAGCAAGTAGCTAGATGTTAAATATGTAAATAGATGTGTGAATGTAATAGAATAGAATCATCTTATATGAAGTGTATAAAGAATAATGTATTTCCTTTCCCTTGAATGGATGCTAAAATGGATGGTTGAATGCTCTTGAATATCATTTGGATGTAACCTTAGGTGGAGATAGCTAAGGCTTAGTTCTTAATTATTTATTATGATAATATAAATTTATATTTATATGAATCCCTTGCTTGAATTTCATAATTAACCCCTAAAATGCAAACTACTAAAAAGATAAGATGCTCAAATGGCTATAAAGGAACCAAAATATTTGAGTAAAGTGAAAATAGGTCAAGGGCGCCGATGCTATCATCACCTGGGCATAGGTTTCTAGACTCAAAGAAAATGAAGGTTTGGAGGTTATACTAAGCAAGAAGGTGTACAATACCAAAAGTGGCAATAGAAATAAATAAAAGATGGCCAAAGATATCTATTAATTATTAATTTTCTTACTTAGGAATCATATGAATAATATTATGTAATCAAGATAAGATAATTACACAAAGTATGTGGTTTTATGTCTATATTATGCGTAATTAGCAGTAGCTTTAATGCTCTTGTAATGGAATTTGGATGCAACCTTTGGTGGTGATGGTAAATGATTAGATCTTGGTCCTTTATTATGGTCATATAGCTTTATATTTATATGATTCCATTGGTTGAATTTCATAATTGACAACTAGAAGGCCGAACCATAAGAAAATAAGATTCCCAAAAGATAAAAATTTCCCAAAAGGAGTGAGTAATGTAAAGAGATGTCAGGGGCACCTAGAGGGGATTAGGGCACCTAGGTGTTGACATCTTGGCTAGGCATTGGTGTCCAGAGTCATAAAATATAAAGCAATAAAGTATCACCTACGATTTAGGGTGTAAGAGACTATAAAGTAGACATGAAACAAAAATGAAAGGCCAAAGATAGTTGTTAATTGATAGTTTTCTCACTTAGGAATCATATGAATAGTAGTATGTGCCTATGACCTATAAATGTACCCAAAGTGTGTGATTTAGTGTCTACAATTAACCAAATCTTACATAATCTCAATTTTACTCCTCTACAAATAGATGAATCCTAATTTCAAGATACTTTCATTGCTACATGTCCATGTGACTATCAATTAAAAAAACCCATCCTTATACTACAACTATGATCCCTTTTTAAGATTCTATACATGCACTAGATCTCATGCCTTCTCCTCTGGTTACATCTACTCCACCTCTTGATCCATTTACATGTACCTTATTCATCCATGACTCTTATTGGCCTCATATTCTATGTGATCCAACGTTCCCTGATACTATGTGCACACCTTAAGGTTTCGTCTACTTAGGATTCACATTTGATGATCTCCTTCCTCCATCTCACTCACCTCACCTATATCATGGATATGTTCTCATTATTACCACCTATGGCATCCTATTTTCCACTTTTTAGTTGTTCTTACACGTACACACCATCGGTTTCCACTTACCCTTGAACAATCTTGGCTTGACTACATTGGTGGCACTCTTGATCCTAATCACACTGATATCTCATTTCCATTTCCTTTTAGTCAATTTTCTATATGTAACAATTCGTTCCTTAGCTATACGTAAATATCACATGTTAGTATACACATTATTATCCACAACCTCCTTTTACTAATGAAAAATATTCTATGGTTATGTATATTTTACAACCTATTGATTCCTTTATGATCATCCTCATACTATTGTTTATCAAGTCTCTAATCTGGATCCTATCGCTTACCACCTTGGCATTGACGATCTTGTTGATGAGTTAACCTAATTCTACATTCCTTATAGAATTAGGGGGATCACTCTTTCTCCCCCTTTAATCATTATCAATTGTCTCTAGTGTCTACTATTATACTTCATGCTCCATACTATATGTCCGAATCTTAAGGCTTCTCACCTTTTGGTACACACATTGTATCGTCATTACCCTATAACACACTCTCATGCTATGGTTCACACTTGATTGTTGAGGTTACACTACATTCTTGAACCTCACATTATAATCTTTATGCTTTATGCTTCATGACATATCGTTCTAGAGTATCCTCACACAAGACAAACCCATTTCCCAATGATGCACTCTTTTTCTATAGTTCATTCTTGATTACTGAGGGGTAATTTATAAATGAACTTCATTTCACACACATACACTAGGGGAAACACAAATCCTCCCATATTTACATTTTTATATCCCATAATCACATTCATAACATTTAAATATATTGGTTTCATTTACTCTTTATTTCTTATATTACTTACATGTCACAAATTTCTTACTATGCTAGTTAGATACTTAGTATGTCATTATCTTCATTTTATATATACACATGCATGTTCACTTGGTCTCTAGAAGAAAATTCGGATATCTTATATCTCCATACATGATGCATGATGCCCAACATTGACTCTCTTTCCTATCCTACCAAGGATCCTAGGGGCATCTACTTTTTTTACTCTCACATTCTACACATTATAGGTTCTATTACTCCATTATTCACTAATTATCATTACAATTAATTTTATTTTCATTTATATATACACACTTTGACATAATATTTATCTTTATAACATGCTAATGGGGGCTTCATGTGTACTATTTCCATGCAAGAGTGTATACAACTATGATTATGTGATAATATTTTCTTGATCTTGTTTGCTATTGTATGCTACAATTTGTGGGTTATGCCCTATGTCTTGAGTGATCATTTTTATTATTTTTTCTAGTTCATCTCTGATTGTATTATAACATTGTGAGCAATGTCCCATGTTTGAAACCCACTTTTTGTAGTCCATATTGTTTGAAAACTTGATTGTTATATTATTTTCTATTACATGTTAGCTACTTTTACAATCGACACGTATAATAGCCCACTTTGTTTGCATGTGCCTTTGTTTCTATCATACACATCCCCTACCCCCTATAGGTATCCATTTTAGATCAACATCAGGTCCTCTCATTTTGGCCACATTATCCTACAATTTTCGTATGCACCGAAAACTAGGGGGAATACATTGGGTGAACAAATCACCCCTAAAACAACTTAGAGCTAAAATTTAGTTCAACATAGTACAAAAACAAAACAAGAACTAGGAATTGTCAAGAATTAGAATTGGACTTCATACAAAGTACAAACACTAGCACTTTGAACTCTTGACCTCCATTGGGGGCTAATGTTCGGGGGTGAAACTGATATTTTTCTCATTTTTTCCCAGTATTCAACAACTATAGAACATTTCTCCAGTGTGTGGCAGTTAATAGTGTGATGCCCCCCAAGTGAGTGATAATGAGAGTGATCAAGTAATGTAATAAAAAAGTTTGTCATTTTCATGATCAAAACCGAATGATGAAGCATCTGAGACTTGATAAGTGATAATGTCAGGTTGGTCAAGTAAGGATCCATTAAGGCATAAATTATACATGCCCATAACATATTATTCATCGGTGAAGGAAGGAAATGGAAAACCATGTGCATACAAATGAGTAAGGTTTGGTGAAAATATAACAAATGAGTCATTGTAAATGAGTACGCTGCCAAATGCCAAATGGCATGGGGAATTATATATCAATATGATCAGGGTCTAACGTGCCACCAACGTATTTAAGACAAGACTCGGCCAAGTGTAAGTAGAGAAGTGCAAGGATAATGTGTAAGAAATACTATGAGATAAAAAGACTTGAAGGCCATAAGGATAAATAATGCAAATGAATTCATGGTATAAATAATGATCATGAGGCAGATGAAAGAGGTGGCCAAATCTAAATCCTAGATGAGCCAACCCATCATGTATGCATATAATATCTAAGAAAGTAGGATCAAATGTAATGTGTTCCCAATAAAAATCATTCATGAAAAATTTTCATGTAAATGGAGGATGTGCTAATGGAGGTTTTGCATGAGAAGGTGAAGGAGATGGAATGACATCCAATGTTTGGACAAGACCCCGATAAATAATCATAGTAGTAGTAGAAGTAGGAGGAGGTGGTGGTGCATATGAGACAATATCTAACATGCAAATAACACCTTTAAGTGGTGGAAAATGAGTCGGAGTATCCATAGGTTGTGGTTCATTGGTGGTAGTAGATGTTGGAGTAGGAAGTGTAGTGTTGGGATCATGATTGCAATATTTGAATGGTTGATGATCACTAGGAACTGTATATTCTACGCCCTCATGTAAGAATTTGACACATCAATGTACTGTAGAAGGAATTGCTTGCATGGCATGAAGCCATGACCTACCAAGTAAACAATTATACTAAACCGGGAAATCAATGAAAAAGAATACCATGTTAAGATTTTTATCCCAAAAATGATAGGAAAAGTAATGTGACCTATGCATGGATGAACAAATCCATCATATGCATGAAGAGAAAGATATGAAGGGATAACATTAGCAACAGAAAGACCCATATTTTTAAGGAATGACATAGTGAAAATATTAGATTAGATCCATTATCAACGATGGTGCATTTAACACCCACATTATAAATGCGGATCATGATGTATAAAGGTGGATCATTGTCAAAAATAGAAAGATCAACATTAGGATTAGATGGAAAATAAATGTGCTGAGAAAATGCATCTATGAATGTGTTATATACTATATCCAGATGAATATCGAAGGGATTCAAGTAGTATTCGAGAGAGTAATGATTTTATCTCTTAACTCGGGGTTGTTGAGAAATAATTCATTAATAGAGATACTCGTGATGAGAAGATCCTATGAAAATAAAAGAAATATAATTATAAAGACCCTAAGAGTGTTCGAGGATTGAGTCCGAGGTTCACCAAAATGATTAAGAATAGAGATACTCATGATGAGAAGATCCTATGAAGATAAAAGAAATATAATTATGAAGACCCTAAGAGTGTTCAGATTGAGTCCAGTTCACCAAAATGATTAAGAAAAATATGAATAAATGCTATGAAAGTATTTAATCTGATTTTTATTGCAGTAGTAAATGACTAATCAATTAAGTACAGTAAAATAAATAATTAAAACTAAGCTATAAAATTTGAAAACCTATTTTTAAAGAGGGGAAAAAATAACTTAGGTTGTTCGTAGAGATCTCGAAGGTGCAAAGAGCTAGAAAATTAGAAAATCTGAAGCATAGACTATTGCAATGAATATCGAAAAACTTATATCCGGAAGAATATGTTGGATCTAAAAGTGCGCAGAAAGGGGTAGGGGTTCTTGCAAGCACCATAGACTTTAGTGGGAACTTGTGACTCGAAAATGATCAAAAACCATATTTCTCAGGTCGTAAGTTGTTTATTTCCCTTCATCTTTGATCGCTATGAGATCACATAATGATCACCGAGGTCATTGGAAACTTGCAATGAAAAAATGACCTACAAAACCCTCAAAGAGACATCAAATCCTAAAAAATATGCAAAATGAGGCGTCGACTATCCTCAGTGTCAAACAATTGATCTTATGATTGAGAACTACACTAAATTTTAGAACCAATGAGGTTCTATGTGTTTGTGTGTGTAGAATTGTGCCCTAGGTGGCTCTTGTGCACGTCACACTTGGATAGTGAAGAAGTAGATAAATGTAAAAGATGTAAATAGATGTGTGCATGGATTAAAATAGACTCCTCGTATGAATTTTATGCAAATTAATGCAGTCCCTTTCCCTTGAACGGATGCTAGAATGGATGCTTGAATCCTCTTAAAGAGCCTTTGGATGCAACCTTACATGGAGATAGCTTATGCTTAGTTCTTAATCCTTTATTATGATCACATAACTTTATATTTCTATGATTCCCTTGTTTAAATTTTGTAACTAACCACAAAAAGACCCACTACAAAAATTATAAGATGCTAAAAATGGCTAAAACAAACCCAAAAGATGTGATTAAAGTAAAAATAGGTCAAGGGCTCCCAAAGGGGATGGAGGCACTGGTGTTGGCGTCTTGGATGGGATCTAGTGTCCACACTCAGAGAAATGAATGGTCAAAGGTTAGACTGAGTAAGAAGGTGTGCAAGACCAAAAGTGGCAATAGAAAGAAAGCAAAGATGGCAAAATAAAATGGTTAATTAGTACCTTTCTTACTTAGGAATCATATGAATAGTAGTATGTAATCAAGACTAGACAATTACCCAAAGTGTACAATTTTGTGTCTACAGTATTTAGAATTAACGAGTCCCTTATCCCTTGTGTGATAGTTATATAGATTCTTTGATGCTCTTGTAATGGCCTTTGGATGTAACCTTAGGTGGTGATAGTAAATGCTTAGAGGTTGGTCCTTTATTATGGTCACATAGATTTATATTTATATGATTCCCTTGGTTGAATTTTACAATTAACAATTGGAATTTTGAACCATAAGAAAATAATATGCCCAAAAGATAAAATATTCTTGAAAGGATCAAGTGAAGTAAAGAGAGGTCAGGGGTTCCTAGAGGGGATGAGGGCACTTGGGTGCTAATGCCATAGCTGGGTGGTGGTGTCTATAGTCATAAAAGATAAAGCAATAAAGTATCGACTAGGATTTATGGAGTAAGAGGTTAGAAATTAGACATGTAACAAAACAAATGGCCAAAGATAGTTGTCAATATCTAGTTTTCTCACTTAGGAATCATATGAATAATAGTATGTGACTAGGACCTATAAATGTACCAAAGTGGGTGATTTAGTGTCTACAAATGATGAAAGCCTATGAAATCTCAATTTTACTCCTATAGAAATAGATGAATCCTACTTCCAATATATTTTTCATTGTTACAGTCCATGCGAAGATTAATTCAAAACAACACCTCCTTATACTATAACTTTGATCCCTTTTTAGGATTCTATACATGCACTAGATCTCATGTGTTATCCTCTAGTAACATCCACTCCACCTCTTGATCAATTTACGCATACCCTTTTCATCAATGAATCTTATTTTCCTCATATTACATTTGATCCCACTTTTTGTGATACTTTGTGCACACCTAAAGATTTGGCCCATTTAGGATTCACATTTGATGAGCTCCTTCCTCCATCTCACTAACCTCAACGATATCATGGATATTTTATCATCATTTCCACCTATGGCCACCCTATTTTTCTCTTGTTAGTATTTCTTGCATGTACACACCATCCCTTTCCACTTACCCTCTAACAATCTTGGCCTCGATTATATTTTTTTCACTCTTGATCCCAATCACACTGATATCTCATTTCCAATGCCTTTTATTCAAGTTTCTATATGTAACAAATCATTCCTTGGCTATATGAAAAATATCACTCATTGGTACGCACATGATTGTCCACAACCTCCTTTTACTGATGAATAATATGCTATGGGCATGTATATTTTACATTGCACTAGATCCCTCTATGATCAACCTCATATTATCACCTATCAAATCACTAATCTAGATCCTATCGTTATGACCCCGACACTCGATGATATTCTTGATGAGTTTACCTTATTATTCCCTCCTCGCAAACTTAGGGGGCATCATGCTTTCTCCCCCATCTATCATTATCAATTATCTCTAGTGTCTACTCTTACACTTAACGCCCGCACTTCATGTATCAATTTTTAAGGGTTCTCATCTTTTGGTACACACATTGTACCATCATTACCCTATGAAAAAATCTCATGCTATGGTTTACACTTGGATATTGAGGTCACACTACATTCTTGATCCTCGCATTCAAATTTATACACTCTATTCTTAACAACAAATCATTCTAGCATCTCCTCACACACGAAAAACCCATTTCTCAATGACGCACTCTTTTTAATGGTTCGTTTCTTGATTCTTTGAGGGGAATTTAGAAGTGAACCTCATTTCACATGCATGCACTAGAGGGAAATGCAACTCCTCCCATATTTACATTTTTCATAAACCACCATCACATTCATATCTTGGTTGCATTTACTCTTACATTATTATACTACTTACATGTTGCACTTTTCTTACTATGTTATTCATATACTTAATATGTCATTATCATCATTTTATATATACACATGTGTGTTCAATTGGTCTCTCGGAAGTGAATGCATATCTCTTAAAGCTCCATACATGATGCATTATGCTCGACATTGACTCCTTTCTAGTCTTGCCGAGGCTCCAGGAGCATCTACTTTTTCTACTCTTACATTCTACACATTACGGTGTTCTATTGCTCCATTATTCACTATTTCTAATTACGATTACTTTTATTTTCATTGTTATATACACACTTTTACATAATTTATCTTTCTTACATGCTAACTGGTTCTTCATGTGTAGCATTTTTCATGCAAGACTATATACAAATACGGTTATCCGATACACTTGTCTTGATCTTCTTTGTTATTTTATGCTATTGTTTGTGGGTTATGCTATATGTGTTAAGTGATCATTTTAAGATTTTTTCCACTTCATCCTTGATTCTCTTATGACATATTGAGAAATTTCCCATGTTTGAAACCCACTTTTTTTTGTCCATCTTGTTTGAAAACTTGATTGTTATATTGTTTTATATTACATGTTAGCTACTTTTACTAGCCTAGTTTGTTTGCATGTGCCTTGGTTTCTACCATGCACATCCCCTACCCCTATGCAGTCTCTATTTGAGATCAACATCATGTCCTCTCATTTGGGCCATGTTGGTGCTCAAAATAGTCTCGCCCCATTTTTCCATTGAAAAATCTATCAATTTACGGCCTCTTCCATAAATTGTCTCCCTATGTTGTGCCTGAAAATTCTTTACCTTCCTTTTGTTGCCATAATAAATCATTCCCTGGGTTGAGGATCACGTATGGATCCATGGTTGTTTCCTTGTTTCTTTATTTTTTTGGAAAGGGTCTATAATTTGGGTCTCCCATTCTCTATTCATCTAAAACTTGGGCTCTCCTATTCTTTCCACTTTCCACAGTTTAGGATTTTTGTCCTTGTATTTTTCACCCTAAATACTTGAGGAAAAATGAATGGATGTAGCTCAAAGGAATGTATTTGAGCCTTGTAACATTTTTAAATTCTCTGTCCTTGGAGAAAATTTCATCTCTAGGCTCAAATGGTCATTTTTCTGCATTTTACGATTTGACGAGTGTTTCTCCTAGTCAAATTTACATCCTTACATCAACAGAAACGTGGCCTCTTTTGGTTGGACGCGGCTCGGCAGGTACTTCAAAATTTTATGAATTACCTCAACTTGAAAACCTATCTACGTGGAAGAATGACGCTCATTTGAAGATTTTCTTTTTGGTTGGCCTTAGAGTTGTGCCGAGAAGACACATGGAGGTTTCCACTATTTTTCCCAGACTTAGATAAAAATTTTATGCAGCCAGTACTATTTGGCGAGACAGGGACACGTGGTGAGCCCATGCTCATTTAGGGTCTCCACTTTGGGCACCATTTTGAAATTGCACCATGAAGACACATGGAGGCTTCCACCAGGTCTTCCCATACTTATTCTTATTTCAAAATATTTTGAGAATCCTGGGACACGTGGAGGGACCGCGCATGTTTGAGGACCATCCTGTGAGTTTTGTTTTAAAGAAGCACAAAGAGGAAACTTGGAGGCCTACACTCACTTTGCATTTTTCTTGGACTTTTCGATGGCCAAAGGAGATTGCTTTGGACCCCGACACATAGCGCCCTCGTTGAGATTTAAACCTTCAAACAATTTTTTTCGGGCCAGGACATGTGGTGAGCCCGTGCTCATTCAAGGTCTCAACTTTTATGGACCATCTCAATATGCGCCATTATGACACATGGCAATTTGAAAAGTCAAAAGGCGGGAAGCGGACCATCGGGGGCAACTTGGATTTTTTCCTCCTAAAGGATTACAATATCAAAATGGCCCGCAAGCCCGATAAGAGAAGGGTCAAGGTTGGATTTGAAAAGTCAAAGGGGTAGGGAAGTAGACCATCGAAGGCAACTTGAGTTTTTGCCTCTTGTCACCAAAAGGATTAAAGCATAAAAATGGCCTGAATACCTGACAGAGAATAGTCAAAATTTTACGTTGGTCAACGGTGGAGGTGTGAAATTTCGGGGAAATTTGGAAAATTTTCCTTTTGTGGAGAAAATATTTAAAAGTGTAAAATGAAGCGTGGTTCACTGGGACCCACATCAGAGGCTAGAAGTAGAAAGGTGAAGCTGCAGGGGAAACTTGGAAAATTTTCCTTTTTCCAAAAAAGAGGTAAAATAACATAATTTGGCCACGGTTCCTTTGGGACTCACCTTAGGATACGTGTCAGGCTCATTTCTTAAGGGTGGAGGTGCGGAGAAAAATGTGAAAATTTTACTTTTTTCCAAAAGTTGCAAAAGGAAAAAGGGAACCCACATGCCCATTTTAAAAAGGATCTCCCATGTGGATGGTCCAAATTCAAAATAGAAATCAACAAGCAATTGTGCATCTGTATCTGATTTTTCTACCTTTTTCATTCCAGGCTCTTGGGGATGCATATTCTTGTGTTTTTTTATCATTTCTTGGAGTCTCCTACATGCCAAATGAAGAGGAACATTAATCTGGTAGCCTAGTTTAGTGGGGAAGGTCTGTAAACATATCTCACCATTAAATATGCAATCTAATTGTCGATTTGACCTAATTTTTCTTTCCTTGGCACACGAAAGACCTGTTGATATCTTGGTTTGGTGAGGAAAATCTGGGGATGTCTTTTACCATTAAGATGAGATCTGACCTTTGGCATCAATCTGATCTTCCATTTTTCCTTGTCGCTGTGCATGTAAAGAACCAGATTAGACAGATTAGGGGCGGAAGTGGTTGGCAAGTAAAAGGAAGAGTGATCTACTAGAGGAAGGAGTTGAATGTGAGAGATGTTCAAAGAGATCTACCCCTTGAGCACCTGACAACTTTTTTGATTCTGGGAATCACGATCGGGATCATGGCGAGCACTGGTGCACTCAATGTTTGGGTTTTTGGGGGAAAAATCTATTGCAAAATGTTATAAATGGCATGATTTTTTCCGTGAAAGGGGTTGGAGGTTGGAAGGTTGGAGTGTTAGAGGTCAGAACTGATTTTCTAAGAAAAATCTTGATAGAACCCGTCTTTCTGAGAAACTATCTGAAGAAACCTATTTATCTCCTTTGTGTTAAATTTGATCATGTCAAGGTGGTTGCAAGTGTACAACCATTGACAAGCTCTAATATTGTTCGAGAAACTTTCCATTCTTTGATAAATTTAATCAAACTTGAGTTAATCTGTGTTATTTTTGGGAAAAAAAATTGTTTTCTTCATTTCTGAATGTATGCAAGTAGTATTTTTGCTCCCATTGCATTCTTACATTAGAATCTATGTGAATCACACAAGATCTTATCCTTTTGATATTTTGGTGGCATTTTAAATTTCATTTATCAGAAGATATTTCATTTAATAGTGAAATAAACAAATTTAAAATCATTGTGACTCCTAGCATGACTATAAGATTGTTTGTTAGCCTTTGAGGGTATCTTAGGCATGACAAAATAGAGATTGATAATGTTCAGTTAATTTTTCCAATTTGAGCCTTCATTTTGGATCCTTAAATTTTTTGTGAAAAGTGCTGATCTGGGCCTCCATTGAAGCACATATTTTAGTTAAAGGAACATCCTAGCTACTCTGAAGCATTATTTTGTTCAAGCTCTCCATTTTTGTAAAAGTTCTCAAAGATTTGGTATAATCAACTTTATCCTACTTCACCTCCCACCCAAAATCATTCAAAAATAATTAATCCTACCCATACTACCCCTGTTTGTCCTGTGTGTATACAGATGCACAATTTCTATTACCAAAACATGCAGAAACACTCAGGTTTTCATTGTCTTTAGTGGCCTAAACCTTTCTTAGAAAATATCTCCATTATCTAGAGTGACAACTCGTGAGAGTTAGGTTTTGTTGTATTGATCATATTTTCTTCAAGGTCTTCTTAAACACTTCACAAGGAAGGAATTCCCCATCTCCTCCATAAACAACAAAGCTACAAAAGGGTTCTCTCACCCTGGTTGAAAGGCACAACCATAAAGTAGTGAGGATAGATCAAATCCTCTTGAGGGTGCTATCCATTTCTCCACATCTGAGTGACAGAGGGCCAGTTAGATCCCATCCCTAGCTACAAAACGACTCACTATGATCTATCTCTAAGCTTCCTTCCAAACTTGTGATGTTGCTCATACTTTGAAGGAGAATCAATTTGGGTACCAACAGCCACATTCTCCTACAATTTTCACATGCAACACAAATGATGTGGGCCTACATTGGGTGAAAAATCACCCTATAGATGCTCGAGCTACAGTTCACATTAGAATAGTATAGACACAACACAAGCACATAGTTAGGAATAGTCAGTAATCGACTTGGACTTCATACAGATAGAAACTAGCACATAGATCCGTAAAGTAGCTCCTAGGAATTAAATTTTTGGGGTAGAAAAATACAATTTTCTTGATTCATTAGAATACTCAACAATTATATCACATTTCTCTAGTACTGACACTTTCCTCCATGTACATAATGCATTCTATCTCCTACAATTAGTTACAATACGGACCAACACAAAACAACATGGGATGTATCATCCGTAGTGGTGCTCATTTAGGAAACAACCATGGAAGGCAAGTAAAACTATACCTCTCTCCCCAAAAATCTTCCCCATGGTGTGAGATCACCTAAAATACTCATTTTTCTATGTGAGATCTCCCTAAAACTCACTTTTGGCATTATATCACCCAAAACTCACTTTTCGCGTGAGATCACCCAAAAACTCACTCTTGGTGCGAGATCTCCCGAGAAAAATCACCCTTCACAAGATTTCAGGACATCTTTCTATCCTTTATACTCTTATAGATTAGGTGTACAATTTCCTTTTACATATTTTCACATGTTTAGATAATTGTACATGTTTTACTCATATTTTCATATATAGGACTTTGAATACTCTTTTTCTTCTTCTTTTGCATGTCAATCCTTATACACAAGAAAAATCATCCTACATCAACAAATACAAGCACACCAATAGGTACAATCTTTGAATACTCTTCACCCCTAGGTTCCACTTCCTTCATTCCTAGTCTCCACGCTTCACATTACAATCTCTTCATGTTTCACTTGTCCACTCCGTACGCTATTCACCGCACTTTCTACAGGATGATAAGGTACGCATATTTTGAATACTTTATGTTATCCAATATTCACTCAATAACATAAAGTGGGGAAAATTTTATTCACAAAATCTATGCACTTGGGTACATTTTTAGGTCCTAAAAGCATGCTAGCATTTACATGATTCCTAAGTGAAAAACCTAGTAATTGACAACACCCTTTAGATTTTTTCTTTTATTTTGTACATTTATTGGCTTTATACATCTTACATTCTTTCTAACATTTAAATACTTTATCTTTCTATAGCTTCCAACACTACCATTCCCATTATGGATACTAGCACTAGGTACTTCTTTCCTCTTGCGATCTCCTCTCTCTCGTTATCTTTTTCTTATCCTTTTTACCCCTTTCATTTCTTGATTATTTTTTATCACTTTGGGTCATCCTTTTAGTTGTCAATTATGAAATTCAAACAAAGTAATCATATAAATGCATAGTTATGTTTTCAAAATGAGGGACGAAGCACTAAACATTACTATTATCACCTAAACTTGCATTCAAAAGGAAAAAGAACACATTGTAGACACCAAAATTGGGTCACACTCCCATTGGTCCCCTTTCGAACAACTAATTTAAAAATTTTACCTAACTATGACCCTTACATCACGCATTAATATTAATTTAATCACTTTAAATAAATTAATACCCATCCTCACAATATTCATTATTTCATTATCTTAATTAAACTAATTTCCACCTCACCTAGACACCTTATTATAAACCTATTTTTAGTATCTATCCACTCACCATAACTAAGACTTAGTTCAACCCTAAAAATCAATGCCTATTATTCCTTTAACCACATTCCCACTCATTAAAAGATAACATCCATTTTGATCTGTGATAAATGGATAGACCTAGCCCAAATAATGGCCAAGATCTATCATTTTTAGTAAACCTAGGGAATCCTGCCTTAACTGACGCGGCCACAACCCAAAACCATCTTTAGTTACCATTTATTCATTTTGGAAACCTTGATTGGAGGTTAGAGAGGCATTCTCAAGTTTTGGGAGGAAAAGAGACCAACATGCAAGCAAGAACCAGAGATCTTTCGCACACCTAGGTAGCCATAACCAGTACAACCATTGATCAGAAGGCTTTTACATTCATAGGATCACTCTAGGAAGTGTTGCCACAACATTGATCACCATTTCACTTATCAACCATCACCACCACCCAGCCATTAGACATGAAACATCAATAAGTGCATTTATCAAATGTGTCATTCCATCCTTATTCTATTTTTAAAGGTTTTTGTCATCTTTGTTATCATTTTCTACTAGCATTCCCACTCTCCACCATTCACCTTCCTGCAAACTCAACCCTACACCACCATACCATTAGATCATCTATACATGACATTTGTACATCTATGAGTGTTCCTAAGATCCCCACAGACCTCACCATTCCCCTTTTCATACCTCGTCTAACCTAGACTAATTTCCACAATCAGATCTTATTGAGTTCCTATCATCCCAAACATACCGACGCCAGTTACCAATGACCATCGTCGGTTCCCCCTAAACCATCATTGGTTATATCCGATCGATCATCGATCTATGTATTTGGCCATCCTATCAATAATAGAACCTAAGAATCTTCACCCAAGCAACCTAAGTGACCCAGAACCCAACCCTAACCAGTACCAAAACCCTGACCAACTACCCCACCTCCTAGATCTGATCATAGCCTAGCCTGTTATGTTATATTTTCTTATTGTATTTGGATGAGATACCTAAATCATATCAACTATAGTAGGATTCTATTTATTTACATTATTTCTTACATTAAATTATATTAAATAGTGGGTTGACTACCACCAAGGAAGTATCACACTTCCTAGATCTAGCACACGCTAGGAAGCCCACTGACATATATTATTTAATCCTCTTTTTGTGGTCTTGTTGTGTATTTCAGGTAGTTCCTCCTAGCCAAAAGGAAGCTCTCATAGTCAACATTGGATCAAGAAGTCAGAACGCACGCAACAACCTTCAAACCGACTGTCATAATAGGTATTCCTCCTTGGCCCACACCCTTATCTATTTTGTCTAAAAACTTAAAGAAAATGGTGAAACATTTTGGCACACCTAGTGGGACCCTCTCTTGGGTTCATTACATTTTCTTCATATAGGAAAACATTTTTGTGTGTTTCTTTCATTTCAAAAATTACACATTTAATCTTTCACCTGGTAATATTCCTTTCTTCTAATTGTCTAAATGACATTTGTCATTTGGGGCTTAAAATGAACCACTTCTTCTTTCTTGCATTGCATTAGTGAAAAATCATCCCTCTTCTTGTTCATCATTTGCTACATCGAATATCATATTTTGATTTGGGTATTAAAACACTTGCATTGCATTCTGATTTTGTGCATTATAACTCACATTAAAAATGAGGGCAACCTATATACTGGAAGTCATGCCCAACTGATGGTTGACACAATTGAACCATAGAAAGAACTTCATTTTCTCTCTTTCTCTTGCCAAAATGTAAAAAAATTTGAATATACACACCTTCTTAAATGACATCTTACCTAGGAATTCTGTCAACGATCACACGATCAGATGATTGACAAGTAATTCCCAACCGGTTATCTCTCTCCAAGTACCCCATCGAGGAAGGACTACCCCGCCATAACATAACTTGAAACCTCACCCTCTAGATTTCCTTTTTCATAGGATGCCTTCCCAACCAAAAAAATTATTCTCGAATTCACGTGTCAGTCACAAATACCATAAGCTACAACAAATATAAGATTCACTTTTAGGACTGCGTGTTTTCATAGCTTTGTGCTTAACTTGTGTTTTGAGGTGAGAGGATACATTTTCTTCATCTTTTTTTTCCTTTCACACTCGCCATCATAGTCGGAGTATTCGATTTTCTCCGAGTGTGTCGGGCATCATCCTATCATACCCAAGCTTCGGGTTGATTCTTCATACAATCTAAATTCACAAAACCTCATTTTTATTCATTTTTAGATTTCATAGTAATCGGTATGGGTTTACATCTGACCGGCATCGATTTACCTAACCGGTGTCGGTTCCTTGTTCTGTTGGTTAGTTTACCTAGAGAACACTCATCTCACCTTCTTTTCTATATGTAAAATTTTATGTGTGTAACCATACTCTCTGTATTCTGATCATAGTGCTCCAATATAGTCTCCTGTCTAACAGTCACCAATTTCTATTTTATTTGTTGAAACTGTTATTCTTCAAGAATAACCGTCATCGGTCATCTTGTGACCAACATCGGTCACACCTTATTTGGCATCAGTTCTTGAAACCATTATCGGTCACCCTATTTTTATTTTTATCAAAATATATACCCAATTTTCCTCTCAAAATCCATTTTGTCCCATCTCTACTATCCCCTGTGTCATTTATAGAGTACTGATTCACCGATTTACATTTACTCACACGGTGTTGACTCGCAACTAAAATAATGCCCTCATGTTTCAAGCTATCCATCAGCCACTCCCACCTAGTCCATCACCGCCATCCATTTTTTCACCTATGGATCTGACTCAACTTATCCCCATCACCACCAGTGGTGAGGATTTTACAAGACTCCTTGACAAGAATCCCGCTACCCTCCAGTAATACCTTGCTCATTTTTCCACCTGGGATTCCTCGGGATAATTAACATACGGCATACCCATATCTATCCCTCTAGCTCTAGCACTTCTACATCATCAGCTAGCACCAGTTCAACGGTCTTCATCATCCATTTTATCACATGTGGTATCTCATGTAAATCCCCAGAGCTGCTATAACCACAACATCTACCTCATCAATTGCACACCTGTGACATCAATTGTCCCTCCGATAACCTATATGAGTATAGCTCCATCTGCACCCACCACTTCCCATATACCCATTACATCACAACCACCTCTAGTGTCGGTAACTTACACCCCTTTCTAAAACCTCATCCTTTCTATCCCACAATACTTACCCCCAATCGCCACTAGAGTTATGACTACCCCACCCACTTACAAGTACCACCAACAAACCCCGACCTCATCTATCAATTATGATGGATATGTACCACCCACATCTATTCCTCTTGTGTAGCTCTCATATTTAGCACCACCCTATACCAACATACCACCTACTTCGTACTTCTAGCATCAACCCCTTTTTCTATAGGGGAATTCCTTCATCCCAACCTACTAAAAACATCATTAAAATGATGATGGAGAATATGCATACCTTAGAAGCATCTATTTCTCGGCTCCCATAATTCTTTAACATATGAGGAAATCTATAATGAGCTTATCCATCCATCTATTCCCATTCGTCCTTACCTAATTCATTGGGAAATGCCTAAATTTAATCGCTTCAATAGTAAATAAGACCCGTAGCAACACTTGTGGTCATTCAAACATGGGCGTTACCTAATCGCACATGATGACACTTTTCTCCTACGAATTTCCTAATGTTCCTGATAGGACCAACATTGGATTGGTATAGTGGGCTACCTCGACATTCTATTTATTCCTTTAATCAAGTAGCCCAATATTTCCTAGATTATTTTTCAATAAATGTTACCAAGAAATTCACCATGACCGATCTCTATTTAGCCCCGTAGTATGAAGATGAATCTATCATAGATTTCATTTTTTACTCGCTAGAGAAGTCTTATTAACCAATTGACGTCCTAACTACCTCAGAATAAATTTATTGAGTTGTTCACTAGAGCTTGTGCTAGACACATCTCACTAACTCTACAAGTCCAAACCTTCCGAACATTTGATGAAGCATTCACCATGGCCCAAAAACTATAAATTTGTGCCATTAAAGAGAAGAAAATCCAATTACAGAACAAGAACATGTCATTCAAATCCAACGATTCTTCTTCATCTTCAAAACCCCAAAATAACTATTCAATTCCCAAAGGATCTACCAATGCAATAGTCCTCAAGGTGGGTCCACTTCATCCTTCTAATAAGGCTCAACATTCTTCTAATCTTTATTCTATCTAGGATTTTCAGCTCCGATGGGAGCAAAGGAAATACACTTCAATTGGAGATCCCTATTCATCAGTCTTGGAAAAGATTCTTAAAGCTGGAGCCATTACACTTCCTCCTATAAAACTTCATACAGGTTTTGACCCCGCTCATACTATGCCCACATGGTAGAAAGAGCATGACTACTATAATTATCATCGCGTTAAAGGACACAATGATGGTAACTGCATAAATTTTAAAAACATTTTTCAAGAGATGATAGAAAATGGAGACCTTATCATAGACAACCCAAAAACACTAGCAAATCAAAATTTTCACATCTTCAAAAAGCCATTCCCTAATCATAAACCATTATCTAATAAAAATAGTGAACCTTCATCCAATGAGAGAAACATTTGTGAGGTTCACACAATTTTTGATATCACACCAATTGTTCCTCAAAACCAACCTACTTCATCTATTGAGGAAATATTGACATGAGCTCCTCCACCCATAGAGGAGAATACCTCTACTACTCCCCCACCCATAGATGAGTCATCATAACCTTCTCCTCTTCCATAAGAGAATCACCATCACCTTCTCCTCCACCAAGAGAGAAACCTACCTCACCCGATCTATTATCTCTCCTACCCATGGGAGATTCATCGAGACATGTCACTACCTATCAGGTATATATCTCCCCTACCATCCTAAGACCCTATTGACATGATCTCAGCTCTCTTACCTACAAAATCCGAGGCCAGCCAACTTGTCTCATTGACATATTTTACAGGATTTCCACTTTGACCTATTCCATCCTCTTCTTCAATAGTCCTGTTTTCATGGTTGGTCGATCATTTGGATTACATTGATCATTCCATGCTCTAGGGACGTCTTCAGCTCCCCTGTTTGACCCAAATGCAAATGTTTTCTGAAGATACTTCCATAATCTACCCAAAGGTATTTTCAAGCAACCAAAACTATGTTGACCATTCCAATTGAAATGACTTCCTCTTCATCATCCCTACTTCCATCCAAACTTCTACCCATCACTACAACTATCCCCAAACCTAAAAACTACCCACACTTATCTCCCCACCCGTATCTAGACCCATCACTACTTTGGGTGTTATACCAACATCAAGCCTTACCCACCCACCTATCATATTGGACTTAAATACATATTCCAATGACCCATAGATAGCATTATCCTCCCACCTAAAAGGAAAACCTAACCCTCTAGGCTATGTACAATGGTCTCGCCTACTACACCATTTTCACCCTCCCCCTTATGTCCATCCTAGGACCTCATTCATCAACCTTGACCAAAAATCTCATACCCAAGGCCATTAAAAATCTAAGCAACCTAATACTACATCACGAGCCTTTGTTATGCCTCATTCACCCAAAACCAAAATCCCTCACCCTCACTTGTGCACTTCTTTCCACCTATACCTCCACTAGTTACTATAACCCCAACCTTGCCTATACTGACTCCAACCAATGCCACCTACCCCACCTCTACCAATCACCTCCACTGCAACTCATTTTCCCCATGGGTAACCCATCCTCTTCCACCATCTTTTTCCCTTCTTCATCACGTACTCTCATGTCACCTTTACCCAAGAAGGTGCAACTTAAAGCTAAGAATCTGCTACCCTCCACTAAGGTAATTAAACCAAGAAAACCTTCCATCATGAGATCTTATACCCCACCTTTATCCAAATAGATGTCAGCAAGACCTAAGACCACTCCACATACCAAACTAGTAGACCAACCCATTCCCCCTCCTATAAAGCCTCTTCCTTCACAATCAGCCACACTTGTACCCAAACCCACACTCACCTCCCATTACGATCCATTAGCAGGGTCCTACGCCAAGATTTCAACCAATCTCTTGGAGAATAGCATCATCAATTACCACCGCTTGAACTTATGATCCTCTCAAACCCAAACCAAAAGGGTTTGATGAGACCAATATTTGTGCCTATCATCATGTGCCAGGACATGATGTTGAAAATTGTAAGGCTCAAGACCTGTTCTTCTTCAACTTTGTCCTCCTGAAAATTTTTTTGATGATGATGGAATTCTTGATGAGGACCATGCTCCACCATCACCTTTCACCATACATCATCATCCTTCACCCATTCCGTGACTAGTATCACCACCCCCACAACCATTTTTCACACCTCAAAATTTGAGATCAACATGGTCCATATAAGAGAGTTGGCCAAACCACCACCCAAATATCAATGCACCATACTCATTTCACAAGGATCTTATGCACCACTAGGATTTTTCCCCTCATGTCATTATAAGTTCTCATGACACACCCTCTCAATCCACCTCCCCTCAGATTAACATGGTTCACGTTGTTACTGTGCTTAAAAAGACAAAGGAAAGGAAAAAGCAACTAGCCCATCAACCAACCCCTACCCTATATACCATTTGTACCTACTCCCAAAATCACCATCCACAAACCTACATAACCTATCTTTGATAGGGTCACCCATCACGCAATGATAAAACAATTACATTAGTCTCCTCTAAAGATGTCTTTATATGATCTCGTCCAGATTTTTGAATCCCACAGACAAGCCCTTATCAAGGTTTTACAATCCATTGAAGTTCTACCGAATGAGACCACACAAAGTGGCCTCGATTATCACTCCTCACCATGTGGCCATGCTAACAAAAAGCTCCTCCTTCTACCCCCATGACCCCTCCTCACATCACCACCCTCATCTTTTCTAATGAGGATATTGTACCTCTCTAGTCAGATGACCCTAATCCCACCCTATTCATTTCTATTTATATCGGTAACATACGTGTATGACATGTCATGATTAATGGTGGTGCTAGCATTAACATCATCTCCTCCCATGCATACAATCAAATGTGTATCCCTTCTAATCTGTATGCATAATAACCCATTTATGGTGTGCTCCTTCAACAAAGCCATCACCTCCACCCTTACACTATTATCCTTCATGTTCGTGTAGGACCTCACTCTGTCCCGAACTATTCTACGTCTTAGAGGGGGAATTCCAATATAACCTATTGCTTGGAAGTCCCTTCAACTTTACACCATTGTGTAAAATTTGAGCATGAAGGACATAACTACACCATCCCCACCGACCTGTCGCCATTCAAGACCTGTAACATGTTATACTATCCCAACAATGTGCTTGTACCATTCAAGGTATCTGCCACTACCCCCACTTCACCTTCACCCACAAGCCCATCTACCAATTCTACTACCACCTCTCCCACATCTAACCATACTATTCTTACTTCCACTGTAGCCTCTATGGATGACTCATCTGCTTCCCAATCATATAGCGAGTCATCTATCCCCGCTACCCAAATATCAACTACTAATTCCTTTACAAGGTTTTTTTCAATTCCTCACTGGGGAGTACCACCTATACATCATCGACACATTCCTTACCCGCAAGATTATGGTAACTCGCATCAGCACCCTAGTTATGACTATCACGTAGGTGAGGTTTTTCCTTATGGTCCTCCCTACCTTCTCACTAATCTAATGTATGGGGGACTTGATATCACCACTTATTCACCCAAACCTCCATCCCAAACATAACCATTTTCATCTCGATGTACACTCCCTTACTAGCCTCGCTTCGCTCACACTTTCCTCCACCGTTACACATGGAAAGGATTTGGCTTTGTTTTTACAAATAGGGCCACCATGGTGCCATTTCTGTACCACTTGTAAACATAATGACCATAGTGGCATTGGCTTTGCTACACCACCTCCCAAGAGGGCTTATGTTGACCTCATTGAGGAAGACAAACCTTATCCACATCATTCATCCATGTCACCATATTCACCCATGGAGTCCATAGATCCTGAATCTATTCCTCCTAACTTTTTTTTTTTTTTCATAAACACAATTTCCTGGGACCTCTAACCTATTAACACGATGGCGAGGTTCCCTCTTCTCTCCCCTTCCTATATCCTGACATGATCAATGACGATATGCCTTCTATTAATGTCATTCAATGTCAAGATGATGAGTCCATCCTCACCTACCTTGGTGCAGAATACTCTTATATTCACCGATCATTACCCTCTGAGACGCAAACCATGTTGAACAAATAAACTATCAAAATCAACATTAATACTCAGGATGACCCGCACATCCTAAAGATAGGTTAGTATTTAAATGTTGCTGAACATGAAGCTTTTACTTCTTTCCTTTGGGACCATAGCAATGATTTTTCCTAGTCCTATGTTGATATGCCTAGTATTGACCCAAAAATCGTGGTCCACAATATCGTAACCATTCTTGATGCCAAACCCATCAAACAAAAGTTGTGGAAAATACATCTCGCATTGCTTCTTTCGGTAAAAGAAGAGTTTCAATGCCTTCTCTCAATTTCTTTCATCCTACCCATTGATTATCCCCAATGGATTTCTAACATCGTTCCTATCACAAAGGCGATAGGGGGACTCTAAATATGCATGGAATTTCATGACCTCAACCTAGCTTGTCCCAAATACAACTTTCCTCTACCAGGTATTGACCAACTAGTTGATCTCACCGCCGGTCATGAAATGATATCACTCATGGATGGTTTCTCATGTTATAATAAAATATTACATTTTGTAGAATATCAATACAAAACTACCTTCATCACTCCTTGGGGGACCTTTGGCTATCGAGTCATGCCTTTTGGCCTTAAAAATTCCAGTGCTACATATCAACGAGCCATGACTTATATCTTCCATGACATCATTCATCACATATGGGAAGATTACTTAGATGATCTTCTTTCCAAATCCAAACACTTAATTGTCCTTAAGGTCATCTTTTACTGTCTCATTAAGTATTGTGTTCATCTTCAACCAAAGAAGTACGTATTTGTGATACTTTCAGAAAACTCCTTGGTTTCATTATTTTTTGTGTGGCATAGAAGTCAATCCTACTAAAGTAAAGGATATTCTAGAAATTACTCCACCTACTAATCTCCATCAACTTCCAAGCCTCGTAAGGTAAGTTGCAATCCATTTATCATTTTATCTCACAACTTTCCAATTGTTCTCAATCATTTCATCATCTTCTTAAGAAGGATGTTTCATTCAAATGGGATGATGAATTCCATAAAACCTTTGATGCCTTAAAACAATACCTTATTTAACCACCAATGCCCATTCCTCCTAAGGATGACCAACCCTTTTACATATACATTTCCACTACCGACCACTCTTTAGGTGCCATGCTTGCTAATCACATGATGAGCAACATAGAGAGAAAGCGGTTTATTACATAAGTCGTACCCTTTTGACTATGAAACTAGATACAACCACATCGAAAAACGGTTTAGCCTTATCCTTTTTGCATCACCACCAAACTCCACCATTACCTCCTCAACCACCAAACCTTCTTTGTTACCAATAATGACCCCTTACACTGTATGTACGCCAAACCCTATCAACATCAATGTGTCACACGTTGGCTCATGATTTTTTCTGACCTCGACCTCGAATTCATTCATCAAAAGTCCATCAAGGGCTAGGCTATCTCTGACCAACTAGAAGACACACCTCTTTCTAGGAATCAAACCTCTAACTTTGATTTCCCAGATGAATCCATAACTACCCTCTCCCTAGATGAAATCACTTTCTAAATGACACTCTTCTTCGATGGCTCCAATTATCAGCATGGAGGTGGGGCTAGTGTTATCCTCATTCCTCTTGATGGTGAACCTATGCCTTTATCTTTCAAACTAGATTTTTATTGTAAAAACAATGTTTTTGAATACGAAGCACTCATATTGGGTCTTCAGGTTTCTTATGCCCTAGATGTTAAGTCAATCAATATCTTTGGTGATTCCCATCTAGTCATAAACCAAGTAAATGGTATCTACTAATGTCGTAATGAGATACTTCAAAAGTATAAACATCACATAGACATAATTTTGACTACCTTTGTGATTATGAACATCAAACCACCCCACGTTCTACAAATAAATTTGGGGATACCATGGCCGCTTGGCTTCTCGATTACCTACTTTTCTTGCAGACTCTAAAATCTTTGTCACAATATAAAGGTTGTAATCACCCTCTTACTTACCTCATGAGGTCTAGTCCGTCTCGAACCTACACACTGACCCACATGACCTTTGGTATAAGTAGTTTCCAGACTATATTTCCCTTTCCATTCTACCCACTGATATCACTCATAATGGACAATGTGCCTTTATTAAATGTATCTCATGCTATGTCATCATGGGTGGTCTCTTTTATAATCACAACTTTGACGATATTCTCTTACGATTCCTTACAAGTTCTAAAATTCCCTACACCATCAAGGAAGTTCACGATGGAATTTTTGGAGGTCACTTTAGTGGTTTAGCTATCACAAAATACATTCTTCACCTTGGATATTATTGGCCAACCCTAAACCATGATTGTTGTGACTATGTCAAACGTTGTATAAAATTCCAACAACATGCTAATATTCATCACACACTTAGTAATGCCTTATAGGTTGCACGAGACCTTTTTCCTTTCTCTCAATGGGGCTTAGATCTTATTGGCAAGATCAATCCCCATTCTTCACAACGCCATCAATGGATTATAACCACTACTGAATATTACACTAAATGGGTAGAATCCATCCCCCTCATTTCTACAAAAGCTGAGAAAATATGTGAATTCATCAACCATCACATCATTTTTCACTTTGGTGTTCCTCACCGTCTCATCACTGATAATGGAAAACAATTCAAAAACAAAACCCTACGTAAAATTTGTGATGCTTTTGGCATCCAACTCATTTTCTCGTCACCTTATTACCCGCAAACCAATGGCCAAGCAGAATCAACCAATAAAACCTTAAACAAAATTATTATGAAAGTAGTTGATAATACTAGCAAGGATTGGCATTCACACATTCCTTTCACCTTGTGGGATTATCACACTATTATTCACACTTTGAATATTGCCACACCCTTTTCTATGGTCTACGGTTCCAAGTTTGTCTTGCCTCTCAAAGTCTAGATTCCCTCTCTCTACATCTCACTACAAGACATGCTCAACTATGATGACTTTCTCTAGGATCGTTTGGCGTAACTTGAGTTATTAGATGAATGTCATCTCAATGCTCTTGACCATCTCCAAATCTACCAAAAATGTATCAAACATGCCTACGAAAAATGTGTCCATGAATGAAAATTTCAGGTTGGTGACCTCATCCGAAAGAAAATCAACATGTAACTAAAGAAGAGAAAAGTAAACGGGGAAAATTTCTCCTAATTGGCTTGGAGCCTATATCATTACCCATGCCTATAGATCAGGTGATTTTCATTTATCTTCACGTGAAGGCAAACCCAAACCCGAGTCCCTCAATGCATTATATCTTCAACAATTTTATTGTTGACATTAAGTCCTATATAACTTTACGTATATTGATCGCTCGTCCCTTAAGTATCGTTAAGCTTCCATATTACCCATTTTTTAGGATCCACGACTAAAGAAGAATCATGTGGTTACCCATCACCTTTTCATCCTTATATTTAATATGAGTACTACATCTCTCTACTCATAGCATGATTCTCATGGATACTTTTCATCTTCTTAAAGATGGAATACCATGGTCATTCATCACTGAAACCACCTCTTTTATAATTAACATATGTATGCTATGGTATTGTCTTCTAAACAAGAACCTAATCCTCATATATAGTATTGTCCATGACTTAAAAAACGTCAAAAAAAACAAAAAACAAAAACAAAATGGGATTCAACTCCTTTAGTCAAACTTCTAGCAAAAGATGACTCCCTCAAAAGGGACATCTCTTATCCGTATTTCACCACTATAAATAGATCGCTCCTTGAAGGACAGCTATATAAAGTTATTGAAAAAATACAATAAAAATATCCGAAGCTTCCCGCATCGATCAGATTCACAAAGACCTTAAGGAGATAATATAATCATCCCATATAGACTTCTCGCATCGATCAGTCTATTAAAAAAAAAAAATGAAGAAAATGATGAAATTTTCATCATGGACTTGCCTATTTTTGATCCTGGGTTTCTTGTTAAGAAAAACATGTTGTCATACACTAAGTTACGCTAAACCACCCACTCTCACCTCATTTCTTTTTCATCCTAATTTCTCTCTACTCAAGGGACTTTCCGTAACTATGACATTTGTGATCATGTGACTTTCTTCACCCTTAGAATAGTCCATTATGCAATGCCTTTAGGGTCTTACGTTCATAATCCCATCTTGGGTATGGTAGAATCATTAGGGTTCTTATCAATTAAGTGTATCTTTTACCACCTCTTATCATTCACCTTCCTCATTACTTATTGATTATCTTATACAGGACCAGATCATCGATGCCTAAATTTTAAAACGACTCAACCATGCCTATGACCTAAACTCAACCATGCCTATGACCTAAATTCAACCATGCCTATGACCTAACTCAATCATGCCTAAAATTCACCAACCCATCCCCCTAATTCATCATATTCTTCCCTATCTTATTGGAGAACTACATCGGCTTGAGGCCCCTTTTTGTCAGGGGATATGTAGGAAGCACTTTGAGGGCATGGGGCCCTTGAAGGTTAGCTCAACCACTCTTCACCATAACCTATTTCCCCCTTCATTTTCCTGTTCACATCGTACCTTAGTTCATTTCCATTTTATATAAACAATTGGAAATTAAACCAAACAAGTAACTATTAATAAACATATTTACCACATCACCACATTGTTCATTTATCATTTTCACATTTCCACTATAGTAGATATTTGGAAACTTGAACCATAACAAGCATATACATCATCATTTATTTCCCATATTACCCATGAATTGGACATAAAAATCCTAACCTGACTCCATCATGCCTATGACCTAACTCTAACACGCCTAATCGACCTAAACCCAACCATACCTAAAAATGACTTAGAATCAACCATGCCTACAAGACCTCGACTCAATCATGCCTAATTCACCTAGTTTCCATCACATACACAAATAATAATGGAAATTTAAAAAATACACCATCCATACTATAAATATCATCATCTATATAAATGAGAAAGTTTGTGTATACATACATATGTACACAGATACAAATAAATAAAAATATCTCAAATCGATTAGATACATCCTCACCATCTTCGGCACGCATGCCGATATATGATTAAAAATCTCAAAACTCTCATATAAAACCTCACTCTCTTTGGCACTAAGTTGATATATACCAAAAATACACAAAATGGAATTATGCGTAACTATCAAACATCCCTTAGTCGATATATTCCATTCATGTCTCACGTGTCTCCTCCTCATTTTCTCCCATGCTGCATCCCATTAAAGCATCTCACCGCCCTCTATGGGCCTCGCCCTAACCTTTGCTGATACCTCACCTAGATTTGGCCTCCGTGAACTAGTGGCCTCTCGACTCCGTCTTAGCTCTCTTCCCCCTGTACTCTCCACACTATGAGTGCGAGACATGGTCCTCTCACTCGAGTCTGTTGTGCTCTATACTCTGCATAAGGAGGGACACCCTATCCTCGTGGCTATCGGGTGATCCTGATAATATCTCACCTCAACTAGGGCATCCTTAAACCTAGCCATGGGTATTGTATATGGTGGTGCCATCGGCCTCTCGACCTCTTCATACCTATACCATGGGACCTGTCCCTCCCCTTCTGTAAAGTGGGACCCGTCCCTAAGCCTGTGTAGGTTCTTGTCTAGTACAAAAGGCTTGAAGGGCCATAATATACACTGCGGTGGCCAAATGGCCCCGCATTCCTACTACATATGCCTATAGAGTGGTCACATGTACCCCATCTTCATCCCCACCTGTGGGTATTTTTGTCCCTCGTACTACGGGCTGTATGGCTCTACATGTGCCTATAGTGTGGCCACTGTGCCTTTGACCATGTCGTCTATGTTGGAACATAATGATTAAGTGGTCTTGCCAACCCTTAATGTATATGGGTCCATCACTAATATATAGGTTAATATTTAATAATATGAAATATTTATATTTCTATTATTAAATATGTTAACCTAGGTATATACTTTAGGTTAAATATTTAATATCATGAAATGATTATATTTATAATATTAAATATTATAAACCTAGGTGTATGTGTCAACCATTTTAGGTTGAAAAGGTGGGTCGGAAGACTTACCCGATCACCTTATATCAAAAGGACTTTTGGTCCTCATTTGATATATTCGGGAAATATATCAAAGGTGTGTAAATCAAGTGATTTGATTTTACCCTTGGTAAATAGGGTTTCAAAGGAGAAGGTGATCTTCTTGGATGTAAACTAACTTCTTTGAAGTAAAAGGTTATTTTCAAAAAGGTTTTACGCTATTGGGGTTTTCCACTATAAATATTGTGTCACCCGTGTTATTTATTTCCTGTAAGTATTTCTTTATTTACTTATGTTATGATATAATTTTTATTTAAATATTTATTGTAACATTATGTAATATGTAAGTTGATTAAATCCATATTTATTAGAATCCTTATAATCTAACATGGTAACAAAGCGTTGTAAATTAAATAAATTAAGATCAAATGTTTTTATTTTATTTATTTAATTTTTACTGTTTTTTTCAACCAACTCGAAAGGGTATTTAAAAGTATCTAGCCCCCCTTTCATTTTCCCAAATTTATTTTGGCATTACATTTGTGTAATTAAACTCTCAGTAATTTTTTAGGGTTTTTCAATTTTAAATCCCTATTTTTTGGGGGAGATGTAATATGATATGATTCTTAATTTCATTTACATTTTGTAAATTATATGGAATTAATATTTGTTTGGAGATTGATGTGTGCACAGTGAAAGGGGCTTCAAATATTTACTGTGTGAAAGTGACATAGAACAAAAGAAAGAATTTATTACTATATGAAATAATTTTTATGTTTTCTATAATTTCAAATGTTTCGCAGTTAAATATTTCGTAAGGTAAATTCATATCCGTGTTTTTGGTCCACTCTAAAAGGATTTGATTTGAAAAACTATAGTTTATAGTTAATCTATAACTATATCCTATATAATTTGAAAACTATGTTATTATTTTGAATAAAAACATATATAATATAGAATAAGGTTTATAGAATATTTTATATAAACATCATATTAAAATTTATATAGTTTTGAAAAAAAACTATATATTAAAAGCCTTAAACTATATTAAAATTACATGGGATTGAGGGAAGAGTCAACAGACCATATTCTAAGCCTAAGTTTAAATCATATTTAAACTTAACTTATAAATCTAGGCATATATAATTTTTTTAAAAAGAAACAAACCTAAGTTTGAATCATATTTTATATATATGGTTATTTTAAACCGCTTAAAATATAAATTTTATTAGATTTGGTTTATATATGTTTAAAAAAACTAAAGTGCTTACTTTTTTAGTAAGGGGGCCCGTGTTTATTTCTTGGCCATGAAGGGATTACTTTTTAAATCTTAATATTTATTAAATAAAACCTAACATGTGTCCCTAACCATTTATATTATCCATGTAAGGGGGTGGCCCCATTCATTTAGATCTTATAGTTTATAAAAACTATATAAATAAACTTATTTAAATGTTTTTTTATATATAAGAGTGGGAGTGGAGAATAAAATGAGATAATATCTTAGGTATAAATGTGGAACTCTCAAGTATAAATGGAGAATTAAAAAAAAGGGGCTAGTTTATTGGTGGCCCACATGAAGTGTGGTAAATATTTATTAAAATATTGGTAGTTATAGCCACATTAAAGTTTTAAGTTTTTAGCTTGCAGAAATTATATAAAATATTTTGCAATATTTCCATAGTTTTAAATGTGTGTGGTAAAATTAAGAGTAAATGAAGGGAGGAGACAAGGTTCATGAAAATAGGGATTTCAATTTATTTCATTGGTCGGGTGAAATTACTTGTCCCCTCTGTAAAATATGTAGGTTAATCTATACTCTCATAAATCTACTTGCACTTGGTAAAATTCTTTTAACCTGGTCTATGTCCTTTAAACCCCTTTAATAAGGGTTATGTGTTTTTAATATAAAAACAATATACTATAGTTTATAATTTTTATGAACTATACATTGTTTTTTTTTCATTTTATAAATTATATACATTTTTATAAAAAAGTGTATATATTTTTACATTATATATTATAATAGGTTATTATAATGTGTTAAAATATAACCTCCTTAATATTATACAAAAGAAATTCTAGAATTTCAGATTCTGGAAATACACAACTTTTTTCTTTATTAAATTTGACGGTTAAATGGTTGTCATGGTAGACCAAACATAAGACAATATGATGGTCATTTAGACATCAAATTTAAGCTCGTAGGTTCCAGGAAACTTTAACTGTGTTAAAATTGATGGTCAAATGACATCACGATAGACCAAAAAATAAGTCATTATGATGGTCATTTAGACGTCAAATTTAAGCTGGCCATATTTTTGTCTACATTAATTTTTTCATAAATTTGAAGTTGTTATGCATTTTTAGGGTCTCTTCTTCACTTCTATATGGTCAGAAATATTTTTATATAAATATGGGGTATAATGCAGAGCCCTTTATATTGCGGGTTATTATTTTGATCATGGGAGGTTAATTAGTATGCATTGTAATGATAGAATTAGTTATGATCAAATAGTTTCTTTAGATCTGTAAAATTTAGATCTGATTCTATTAAAAATGTTGTTTTTATCGATAAATATGTATCTAACTCTGTGGTACATTGTATATTATAATGGGGTGTGTTTTACAGGTTTAGGAAAACAATGACATCCAACTATTTTTGTCTTGACAAAACCCAAATCCTAAATGAAACCAACTACAACATTTGGGTCAAAATAGAATTTATGGCGAGGAAACTCTAGATGATTGTTTCTAGATCTGAGGTTACTCCTCACGGTCATCAAGCAAATGTAGATAACATGAATACATTCTTGCAATGAATGTAAGATGCTCTTTCTATGCAATGTGAACAATGAGTACCTTCTACACATTAGTAATATCGAACATTCGAAAGAGGTATGGACACAACTAGAATCCATGCATGAAGGATACTTGGTATATCAAGAATAGTAATGAGAGTATAATAGCTGAAGGAATTAAAATAAATTATCTATATATTTTTTATGATTTCTCTTCTACATCTTGTTTTATATCTCAGAGTTTAAATAATTCAAAACTATGACATGAAAGGTTAGGACATGTTAATTATCCAAGCTTATATGAAATGTATAGATATAGTCTAGTGAAAGGTTTACATGTGTTGTCTTTTTCTCTTGAAGTTACTTCATTAAATGCTTTGAAATGATGGTTTTGATTCCGATTTAGTAAATGTTCATGATGATGGTTTGATGTTATAGATGTTTCTAAAACTCTTATCTTCCTAGATAAGAAATTAAATTGGGCTCAATCTATGTTATAAAACTCAAACCCTGTTAACCTCGGGAAAATGACCGAAAGCCATCATATGTACCATACATTAATTACCTTGTATGAACTTGAGCCGTGCAGTATTATAGGGTCTAGGTGGATATACAAAGTAAAATATAATGGTGATGATAGTATTAATAAACATAAAGCTAGACTTATTTCTAAAGGCTTTACTTCGAATCTTGGTATTGATTATGTTGAGACATTTCCTGTAGCTAAAATGAGTACTGTTAGGGTCTTATTTGTAATTTTCGTTCAATTTGGGTGGGAAATCTACCAAATGGATAAGAAAAATATTTCTTTAATTGTGATTTAAAATAAATTTACATGTTTCAACATAAAGGATTTGAAGAAAATGGTAAAGAAAACTATGTAAGTTGACAAATTATTGTATGGTTTAAAACAAGCTCTTAGAACTTGGTATGCAAAAATTGTTTCCTTCTTTAAAGCTGTTAGGTTATGTTAAATGTTCTTCTAACAATGATATATTCATTAATTATAAGGCTCACATATTATCATTATATGTATGTGTGTTAATGATTTACTTATGTCTCGATGACAATTTTTATTTAATTCATAGGATTAAAGAGAAATTGAAGCATTAATTTGAAATGAATGAGTTAATTCTCTCACATCATGTTATTTGTATGATTGTATTTTATTCTATTGTTATTTTTTAAAAACAATATGCAACCATTTTATTAAGAAAGTTTTTTATAATTGATTGTAAACCATTTTCTACTTCAATGGAAGTTGGAATAAATGTTGATCATAAATCTACATATGAAAAAGGTTGATCCTATTTTATATACATTAGTTGATAGTTTGATTTATCTAACTATAAATAAATCAGATATTTCCTATACAAATGTTTCACCTAATTCTAGAGTGTTTCTTGAACGTTGATGAAATAGATAAGGGTAAAGGGCTAGGAGGAATACTTAAGATGTTGGGTGTAGGTTGTTTTCGTGTATGACTTCGGATCAACAAGCGATCGTGAGAGATTCCTTTTTCTTGGAGGAACTACTTGAAATGGAATACAAGACAACCAAATGAAATTTAAACAATATATACATTGACCGCTTCTAGCGTATGCTAGATGCGGGAAGAGTGATACTTCTGCAGAATGTCAATCCATTGTTTAAAATAGCTTAATGCTAATAATAAAGGAAATCCTATTGTAGTTAAAATGATTTAGGTATCCCATTCATCTATAATAAGAAAATTCGTTCACTGGTTGGCTAAGCTATGATCGAATCGAAGGTCAAGGTCTTGCTCGGGTTATTGATACTAGCTGGGGTGAGGTTTTGGGTGGTTTTGGGTATTTGGTGGAGATTTTAAGCTCTATTCTTGGTTTCTGGTCAAAAACATAGAGACTGACATTGGTATGGTATGACCGATGTCAGTTTAGGTTAACCAGTGATGGTTGTGGTTAACCAATGTCGGTATGGTCATGCCAAGTACAGAAACTCAATAAAAACTTGGTGGGGTGTGAGATATGAGGCTAGATGGAAAAGAAGGGTAATGGTGAGATTCGTGTGGGTCTCGGTGTATGCACAAGAATGATTAAAGTCTAGGTATAAGAAGTTCAAGGGTGTGGGTAAAAGGATGGTCAAGTTTTCATGGAGGTAAATGGTGGGGGAATGGAAATGGGAGTAGAAACTAATAATGGAAGTAAAAGAATCTACCAAATGATAAATGGACAAGTACTGGTTAACAAAGCACTTACTATTTGTACGAGCTTGACGTCTGGTTGGCAGTGGTGGGTGATCAAATGGAAGGAACGTGATGTAATGCTGGTGGTTCCTCGGATGCTCCCATGAAGGCAGATGGCTTTGTGTGTACTTTTGATGTTGGCTATGGGTGCTCGATGAGTATACAAATGCTTATTCTACTTGCATGCAACTCTGGTTTCGTCTCTCGGTTCTCAAAAGATGTGTTTTATCTCTTAGAAAATGTTTCAACCTCGGAATAAGGTTATTCTAGGGGTTAAATGGTAACCAACGGTGGTTTCGGGTTTGACGATGGTTTAGGTAACTAATGTCAGTTAGGGTGGGATTTCCTAGGGTTTCTAAAATGGTCAGATCCCTTTGATTTTCTTGGATCTCTCTCCCTTTTTGCTCCACGGATTAGAATGGAAGATTCCTTTCTAACATACGAGAATTCAGTTAGAGGGAATATAGGCTTTGATTTTTTAGGGTTTAGGTAGGTCTTAGTTAGTTATAAGAACATACTAAGAATAGGTATTAGGGTGAAGTGGCTAGATTAGGTGTCTAGGTGAGGTGGATATGTAGGCATTATCTCAATTAGGATATTAAAATAATAAATATTGTGAGATAATGAATTAATTTAATTCAATTAATATTAGAGTGGGATGAAAGGGGCTATGGTTAGGTAAATATGTTCAAGGTGTTAATTTGACAAGGGACCGAGGGGAGTGTGACCTACTTTTGGTGTCTACATTTTGCCCCTTTTTGTCGTGTACCTTGTATTGGTAAGTGATGCTAACAAAAATAAGATGTGGTTGCCCCATGTGTGGGTGAAGGTGATCCCTCTCAAGCCAGGAACTGACGAGAGGTAGAAGGTAGAATTGGTGAGTGGTTTGATAAAAGATGAATTTGATGAAAAGGACGGTGGGAAACACGGGAAAAAGGTCCAATTGGGTAATCCGGGTAATGGGTCGGGGTCAAAGGTAAGTGATCAAATGCATGCACACGTATAAACCGCAAAGACAATACCATGTTGAAGAGTAGGAAAACTCTACATTGTCTAAGGTCGATAGGTTTATCCAAACAAGGTTGAAGTGAGTCGAGGTATCAAGGTATAGGATATGGTTAGGAAACATGATGCGAGTCGGAGTGCAAAAAGGAATGTGTAGGTGTAGGAATGGTTGACTTATAAGGTTCACTCATGGACACATTTGTCATAGGCACATTTGATACATTTTTGGTAAACTTGAAGGTGGTCAAGAGCGTTAAGATGGCATTCATCTAATAACTCAAGTTGTGCTAAATGGTCCTGACGAAAGTCATCATCATTGAGCATGTCATGGAGAGAAATGTAAAGTGAGGGAATCTGGACTTTGAGGGGTAGAACAACCTCTGTACCGTAGACTAGAGAAAAAGGTGTGGCAGAGTGGAAGTGTGAATACTAGTGCGGTATGCCCACAGGCAAAAGGAATGTGCGTATGTCAGTCCTTCCCAGTATCGTTAACCACTTTCATGAGAATTTTGTTCATGTTTTTTTGGTGGATTCGGCTTGGCCATTGGTACGTGGGTAATAAGATGATAAGAAACTTAGCTGAATGTCGAAGGCCTCACAAATTTTTCACAAGGTTTTATTTTTAAATTTTTGCCATTATCGGTGATGAGGCGATGTGGGACACCAAAACGACAGAGATAAAGTGATGATTGATGAACTCACATATTTTATCAGCTTTCATGGAAATGAGAGGTATGGCTTCAACCCATTTTGTGTGATATTCGATAACGGTGATGATCCATTGATGTCATTGGGAAGAATGGGGATTGATCTCTCGACAAGATCCAAATCCCATTGAGAGAAGGGCCAAAGGTCACGTGTGACCTATAAGGCATATTTGGGTGTGTGATGAATTATTGGCATTTTACACAATGCTTGACGTAGTCACAAAAATAATGGTAGAAGGTCAGCCAATAATATCCTAGGTGAAGAATACACTTAGCAATAACAAGGCCATTGAAGTGACCTCCACATACGACATCATGAACTTCTTAATGGTATAAGAAATTTTAGAACTCGTAAGGCACCATAAGAGAATACCATCAAAGCCACATTTATAGAGGAGACCACCCATGATGAAATAACGAGATACCCTTTTAAGGAAGGCACATTGTCCATTACGAGTGAGGTCGGGAGGCAAGACAGAGAGAGAAAAATAGTTGGAGTATTGTTTATACCAAAGGTCACTCGGGTCCGGGGTGACGGTTCCGATAGAGTAAACTTTGCGAGGTAAATAAGAAGGGGATTGGAGTCTTTGTATGGTGAAAAATACTTTAGAATCGGCGGGAAAAGCATGTATTTGAGAGGCCAAGAGGGCCATGGTATCTGTAAATTTATTGGTTGAACGTGGGACAGTTTGATGGGTGTAACAGTCGAAGGAGGTCAAAAGTATGTGTACATGATGTTTATACTTTTGAAGTGTCTCATTACAACATTGGTATATACCATTGAATTGGTTTACGACCAATTGAGAATCACCAAAGATGTTGATGGATTTGACATCCAAGGCATAGGAAGCTTGGAGACCTAATACGAGCACTTCATATTCAACAATATTATTTGTACAATAAAAATTGAGTTTGAAAGAAAAAGGCATGGGTTCACCATTAAGAGGAATGAGGATAACACCTACCCCACCCCCACGCTGACACTTGGAACCATCGAAGAAGAGTGTCATTTGTTATGTGGGCTTGTCTAAGGAAAGGGAAGCAATTGACTCATCTGGAAAGTCAAAATTAGAAGGTTGGTCCCCGGAATAGGTGCATCGGCCAATTGTTAAATGATAGCTTGCCCCTTGATGTAATTTTAATGAATGAATTCAAGGTCAAGGTCAGCCAAAATCATGAGCCAATGTGTGGCACATTGATTTTGGTAAGGTTTGGCATACATGAAGTGCGAGGGGTCGAGTGTTGGTCACAACATAAGTCTTGTGATTAAGTAGGTAATGGTGAAGTTTCGTGGCAATGAGAACTAAAGCTAAGAAGATTTTTTTGGTATGTGTGTATCAGGTTTTATAGTCTAAAAGAGTATGTATTATGTAATAAACTACTTGCTCCTTTTTTATTCATCACGATGAGCAAGCATGGCCCCAAGGAGTGATCGGTAGCTGAGATGTATAGGTAGAAGGGTTGATCATCCTTAGGTGGAATGAGTACGGGTGGTTGGAGAAGGTATTGTTATAAGGCCTCAAAATATGTGTGGCAATCATTATCCCATTTAAAAGAGACATCCTTCTTGAGAAGATGATGAAATGGTTGACACCGATCGACAATTATGAAATGAAGCAAGTGAATAGACTGCATGACTTGCCTGTAGGCTACGAAGTTGCCTAAGATTCATGGGTGGAGGAATTTCAAGAATGTCCTTAAATTTAGCAAGGCAACCTCTATGAGAGCTTGATAATGGTATTTTGAGGTTTGAATGAGGTCATATAGAGACATTTGGAGGGGGGATTGGTGTAATTCTTTGAGCATGGTGCAATGTGTAACCCCGTTAGAAATAGGATATGTGGGTTTGCGGATAGTGATTTTAGGTGTAGGTGTAGATGGTATGTTGGGTATAGGGTTGATAGGTGAGTCAGTTTCCTTTTCCTTGCCTTTGTCCTTCTGAGCACGGGTAGCAATGTGGATCATGTTGATTTGAGGTGGGGAGGTAGGCAAGGTAGGTGAGTTATGAAAGGTATAGCGACATGAAGAGAAAAAGATAAGTGGCGGGAAGGAACCTTGTGAGATGAGTTGAGCACACCGATATTTGGGCAGAGGTTTGGCAAGTTCTTTATGTGAACCATGTTAATTTTGAATCTTGGGGGTGGCTTTAGGAGTTATGGGTGTAGATCAAGAATTTCTATGCTTGTTACCTGTCCAAGTTAATGTACCAAACTAAACACAAAAACCCTAAAAAACTCAAATGAAATTAATACCTGATAGATAAGACAAGATCTGAAGATGTAGATGGAAAAGAAAGCCAATATAGACAAGACGGGAACACATGAGCAATCCTGCAAAGTAGATCTGAGAAACCTGCGAGACACATATACTTGATAGAAAAAGACAATGTTAAAAGATATTTGGGTGGACTGCCCAAAAAGTGGGTCTGGGAAGCAATAAGCTCCCTCGGCGGATGTCAGTCCACGTTTTCAATTAAAGGAAGAAGCATACATGATAAAAGAATGTAAATAAATGTCTAGATTTTTTGATTAAAAGTGACAGATAAAATGTAAATAGCAGACAGGAAGCAACAGAAAATAGGAAACTATGAAAATAATGCTAGATTTGTGTTACTTGAATTATTTTACCTGTCTGCAGGCTGATCGACATCAATTGGGTGAATCGACGTCAATTAGAAAATTCGGCATCGACTGGGATCGGTCAGCGTCGACTAGGGGAAAATTTCAGGAAGATTAAGAAATAGAAAATGAAAGCTAGATCATCGATGCCTGCTGAATCTACAGGGGCTATAGGGATACTGACAATGTCCCACCTTCACTAGATGTAGGAGCAGAGTCACCAAGAGATCGATGGGGGCTCACTATGTTGATGTTGTAGGAACAGAGTAACAATACTCCTCTCAGGGATTGATCTGGACAAAATTACTTTCACTTGATAGAAGATGCTTGGGCTTGATGCTCAAAACTCTTCGTCATTCTTTCTGTCTAACCAGAACTAAATTTTGGCCCTGTATTTGTAATTGGTACCGACCGGTGTATAGTCGGCGCCATTCTGAAAAATCGGCGTCGACCGAGTACCAGTCGTCACCGATCAGGAACCGACTCCCAAAATGGCTAAAAAGGACCTTTTTGGGAAGATGCAAGTGATCCCTCCAACTCAAATATGGGAAATATCCTGCTGCATGGTTTGGGGGAGGAGAAATAGGGGGGATAGATGGATAGAATTGATATGGGAGGTTAGGAATTGATATGGGGTAGATAAGCGGTTAAGATACATGTAAAAAGTGTAATTAAATAGTTAATATTTAATTATCCATGGGTAAAACATAATGAGGTATAATAAACTTAGGATAGATGTTTACATCAAATATTTAAATAATACCCTAAGGGAGAAGTGGTGATATAAAGGTTCCTAGGTTACCCGAGAAGGTAAGCGAGCATGGGGACACTAAATTAGGTAACCATTTTTAGGTGTCTATAATGGGGGTGAAGGTCTGGGTCATTGAGTAGGCGGTGAGGGAAGAACTATGGGAATGGGTGTTGGTGAAATGGGGTCCTCATTGAGAAGGTCATCATCATGAAATTTTCCTTCAGGAGGACACCTGTTTGGATAAGAATTGTTTTCAAATCCTTGCAGTTCTCCACATCGTTCCCTGGCACACGATGGTAGGCACAAATTTTGGTGTTGTCAAACCCTTTTGGTTTGGGTTTGAGAGGGTCATAAGGCCTGAGTGGTGGTAATGTGATGACATAAGTCTTAAGGATGTCGGTTAAGATTTTGGCATAGGACCTCGCTATTGGCTCACAATGGGAAGTGAAAGTGGGTTTGGGTGTGTAGGCACACTGTTGTAGAAGAATGGTCTTTGCATGAGGGGAGTGGGTCGAGCTATGGTTTTAGGTGTTGGTGTGGTCTTGGGTTTTGGTCATGTTTTCTTGGGTAGGGGTATGGTAGATGAATTGTCAGGAGAGTGTGTGGTTGTTTTGACTACCTTATTGGAGGGTATTGGATTTTTGTCTTTAAGTTGCACCTTCTTGGGTAAAGGTGATATGGGCACATAAGATCTAGAGGGAAAAGTGGATGGTGGAAGAGGGTTTTTACCCATGGGGATAAATGAGGTGCTATGAAGGTAGATGGCATAGGTCATGTAAGGGGTGTGAGGGAAAGAGGCGATGTGTAGTGGGTAGAGAAGAAGTTACCGATGGTATTAGAGAAATAGGTGGTAAAGTCGTTGCAAGTGTGAGCGGAGGTTGTGTCGGGAACTTGGGTATGCTAGAGGTTTGACTTTGGAAGAATGGGCTGCTATGTTTTTAGTTTCTTTGGTGGGTGGAGGTTTCTTAACTGTCTTTGGAAGGGAGAGGTCCTAAGACAGATGGAAAGGGTGAAGGTGATGAAGGTGTGATTGGCGAGGTTGGAGTATGAGATCTATGGGATTGGTTCTTCTGTTTGGGTGCCAGAGTAGGTTTGGTGTTGGATTTGGAGGATGTAGCTAAATCTAATTTGATGGGTGGATGAGTAAGGTTGGTGGTTGGGATGACCCCTAAGGTAGTAATGGGTTTAGGTGAGGAAGATGATGTAGGTGTGGGTTTGGACTTAGATGTATGTTGGGTTATGGGTAAAGGTGTGAGTTGAGCCATGAGTGATATTGTGGAATAATTTTTGATAGAGGTGGTTGTGTTTGGTTTGATTGGCCAAAATATCTTAGGGTAGATAGTGGAAGAGTCAGCAAGTGACATCTGCATTTGTGTTGAGACAGGAAGTAGAAGACTCCCCCAAAGTAAGGCTCTATCCACATAATCTAGGTGATCAGCTAAGCATGAGAATGACACTGCTTTAGGTACGGTTGACGAGGATCCAATGGTGATTCCCGTAAAATGTGTCTTAGAAACGAGGAATTTTCTAGCTTCAGCTTTTGTGTGTAAGAGAGCTGATAGTAAGTTCACATGATCTTAGGTAACTAATGGAGAATGGTCCCCTAGAGGCAAAGGAATTTCTACTGGATCTTTGATAGGTGGAGGAGTTGATGGGTGCTCCTCTGTGGGTGGAGGAGATGATGGGTGCTCCTCTATAGGTGGAGAGAAGATGATTGGTGCTCCTCTATAGGTGGAGGAGATGATGGGTGCTCCTTTGTGGGTGGAGGAGATGATGGGTGCTCCTCTGTAGGTGGAGGAGATGATGGGTGCTCCTCTATGGATGGAGGAGATAAACAAGTATCTTCCATGGACTAGAGAAGTACTATGGGTGACAGATCTCTAGGTGGAGAAGTCAAAGGTGAAATAGTCTTGATGTTAATGGAAGGCTCCTCCATAGGTGAGGAAGGAGGTGAAGGGTGTTCCTCTGTGGGTGGAGGAATAGGTGAGGTGGGTTCAAGTGCAGGTGGAGGAATTTGGGCTAGGATTTCCTTGATGGAAGGAATATGAGGTAATTGAGCAGCAATGGGTGTATCGCTGAAAATAGCGTGGACCTCACGGGTATGGCTATCATGAGTTGAGGTCTCTCCAGTTTGATCAGAAGAAGGGCCATGATTAGGAAATGGTTTCTTGAAGATATGTAGGTTTTGATTGGTAGGTGCATTAGGATTATCCAAGGTTAACTCACCTTTCTCAAACATCTCTTAGACAATGTTTTTGAAAGTAATGAAATTTTCGTCACTATGACCCTTTACTTGATGATAGTTGTAGAATTTTTTCTCTTTATACCACGTGGGTGTGGGGCGAGCAAGGTCAAAACCAGTGTGTGGTTTCATGGGAGGAAGGGTGATGGCCCCAACTTTGATGAGCTTCTCTAACACAGAAGAATAAATTTCCCTAATTGGGGTGTATTTCCATTATTCCCATCCGAATTGAAAAGTCTAAATGGGTGAGAGATTAGATGAGGGGCTAGCCTTTGATTTGTGGATGATTTGGGCCAGATTTGAGTACCACTTTGTGTTAGTGGTTCCCTTGGATTTTGAATAATTATTTTGTGGTTTCAAGAATAAGAGGTATCATTTGACTTGATTGTCGAGTTCTTATTGTGTAGTTGGATTTTCTTCTCTTCGATGGCCCGAATCTCTAGCTTTCATGCCATGGTGAATGCCTCATCGAAGGTTCTAAAAGTATGGACCTACAGGGTCGGTGAGATATGTCTAGCACAAGTCCGTGTGAAGAGTTCGATGAGTTTGGTGTGTGGTAATTGGAATGTGAGTTGATTGATTGGGCTACGCCAACGAGCAAAAAAATATGTCATAGATTCGTCGTCATATTGACATGTAGAGTAGAGGTCGGATCATGGTAACCTTCTTAAAAACATTAATGGAGAAGTTATCCAAGAAGACTTGGGCTACTTGATTAAATGAGAATATAGAGTTTCTAGGTAACCCACTATACCAATCTAATGCGGGCCTGGTCGAGACATGGGAAAGGTCCTTAGGAACAAAGCATCATCATGGGCGATCGATAACACCCGTGTTTGATAGACCGCAAATGTTGTTACGAATCTTCTTTGCTATTGAAACAATTGAATTTAAGCATTTTCCAGTGCATGGGATATGAATGGATAGGAATGGATGGGTGTATAGGCTCATTACAAATCTCATCGTAGGTGAGATTATTGTGGGCACCGAGAAACCAATGCCTCCAATGTTTGTATCTTTTCCATCATTAACTTGATTAGGTCGTTGGTAGGTTGTGATGGTTGGGAGCCTCCCATAGTGTAAGAGGGTTGGTGTTGGGAATATGACAGAGGTGGCATTCTAGTATATGGCACTTCCATATAAGTAGATTGAGAAGGAGGGATTGATATAGGGGTTACGTACCAGAATATATAATAGATGAAAGAGGAGGTTTGATAGTATGTATATGGAGGTGGAAGGGTCATAGTAAACCTAGTGGTAGAGGAATATAAAGACTATGGAATAAAAGGATGACATTTTGAAAAGGGGTAGGTGTCACCAAAATTGGGGGTGGTTGTGTAGCTACGGGTATATGTGAGACAATAGGCATGGATGAGGTTATGTTCTAGGTGGTTGGAAAAGGTATAGTGGATGTGGCGGGTGCAATGGATGTAGTAGACATGGTGGTCATAGTGGGTATAGGGCCTAGCTGCGAAATGACTGGGGGCAAGGTAGATGTGGGAAGCATGGAGCTAGCAGAGGTGAGAGCAGAAGTAGGAGCGAGTGTCGGGGGATAGATACGGGCATGCCATATATCAACTGACCCAAGGTATCTCAAGTGGACGAGTGGGAAAGATAAAACTACAAGGCGACAGGGTTTTGATCAAGGAGATGTGTGAAATCCTCATCTCCAAGTAGCAATAAAGATAGGTTATATATGCTCTATGGGTGATGATAGAATGGAAGGTGGTGAAAGACTAGGTGGGAGTGGTTGTGGCGGCGTGGAATACAAGGGTGTTTTCCTAGTAACACGTCAACACCATGTGAACAAGTATTGATCAGTTGACTGTTTTCTATGATTGACACGAAATACAAAGTAAAGATGGGAGGAACAGGTGGTTGTAGGTGGATTAGGTATACAATGTCAGCTAGAAAATTACACAAGCTAATCGATGCCGATTAGGGTGAATTGACCTTGATCCACAGTAAGCGTGATCGGTGGCCACCGTGGAAAGTGGACAGTTTGGTCAAAACAAGATAAAAGGCTAATAATTTTCCAAGTATGTGGATGTTGATGGAATTTACTAGGAAATTGAATATGATAAGAGTGATAGAGACTCTGAATAGTCAAAGAAGGTGAATAGGTGTCCTTTTGGGTAGGTTAACCAAAAGAATAGTGAATCGACGCTGGTTGAGTGAAACCGATGATGGTCATAGGGTAGCGATGATGGTCACCGGGTGACACCGATTCATTATGAAATTGAAACAACAATTAAGAAAATGTGGTTATGAGTTAAAATTAAATGTGGAATCAAACCGACTCGAGAATGATGAGAATATGGTCCAGGCACACTTAGATGAAGTTGGAATACACCAACTGTGATGAGGAGAATGCAAGGGGAAATAAGAAAAATAAGAACATGACCTCTCACCTCAAAATGCAAGCCAAGAAAAAACACTAAGAAAAATATGATCCTAAGAGTGTTTTTTCTATTATGTTTGTTTAGCTTATGTTATTTAAGGCCTGACTCATGAACTTTAGAATAGAATTTTTCTATGAGGATGGCTTATTACAAAGAAGGAGATCTACAAGGAGAGGTTTCGGGTATGTTATGGCGGGCGGGCCATCCTCTTAAGGGGTACAAGATAGAGATAACCAGTGGGGTACCCATTGTGTCATGATTATGTGATCACCCTGACTTCTTCCGGGTGAGATGTAGTTTAAGAATGTGTATATATTTTTAATTTTGTGATGTTTGGTAAGAATCAGAGAGAGAAATAGAAAGGAAGTGCATTTCTATGATTCATTTTTCAACCATCAGTTGGGCATGACTTCCAATGTATAGGTTTCCCTCAATTAATGTGATCTAATGCGAGAGAAGCAAAATGAAATGAGATAAGTTTTAAACCCAAATTGAAATGTTGAATTCGATGACACAAAAAGATGAACATGAGAAGGGATGCCCTTTCACTAATGTGATACTAATGAAAGGGAAGAAGTGTTCTTTTAAATCACCAAAATATGATTTCTTTTAGACAATAGAAGAAGAGAAGATTCTGGGAGAAATTTTAATGTAAGAACCTTTTAGAAAGGAAACAAACATGAAAATTTTAACGTAGAAATGAAAGAATGAAAAGAACCCCGAATGGGTCCTATCAAGCATGCAAATTTTTTTCACTTAATTCTAGATTGTTTCTTCAAATGTTGATAAAGCAGATAAGGGTAAAGGGCTAGGAGGAATACCTATTAAGATTCTAGTTGTAGGTTGTTGCATGCGTATGAATTCTGGATCCACAAACTAATCGTGAGAGAGTCCTTTTTCTTGGAGGAACTACCTGAAATGGAAAACAAGACCACCAAATGAAAGTTAAAAATATATACAAGTGGACTACCTAGCGTATGCTAGATGCGGGAAGAGTGATACTTCAAAGACGGATATCAATCCACTGTTTAAAACAAATTAATGCTAATAATAAAGGAAATCCTACTATAGTTAAAATGATTTAGGTATCTCAATCATCTCTGATAGGAAAATTCATTCACAACAAGCTAAGCTCGATCGAATCGAAGGTCAAGGTATTGGTCAGTGGTCTTGATACTAGTTAGGGTGAGGTTAGGTGGTTTTGGGTATTTGGTGGAGATTTTAAGCTCTATTCTTGGTTTCTATTCAAAAAAATGGAGACCGATGTCGGTCTGCAGTATGAGTGATGTTAGTTTAGGTTAACCGGCGGTGGTTGTGGTTAACCGGCATCGGTATGGTTGTGGTATAGGAAACTCAATAAAAAATTGGTGGGGTGACAAATCTGAGGCTAGATGGAAATGAAAGGGTAATGGCAAGATTTGTGTGGGTCTCGGTATGCATATGAATGATTAAATTCCAGGTATGGGAAGTTTAAGGGTATGGGTAAAAGGATGGTCAAGTTTGCATGGAGATAAATTTTGGGGGAATGGAAATGGGAGCATAAACTAATAATGTAGTAAAAGAATCTACCAAATGATAAATGGACAAGTACTAGTTAACAAAGAACTTACTATTTGTATGAGCTTGACTTCTGGTTAGTAATGATGGGTGATCAAATGGAAGGAATGTGATGTAATGCTTGACACTTCCTTGGATGCTCCCGTGAAAGTAGATGGCTTTTGTGGTTACTTTTGATGTTGGCTATGGGCACTCTGATGAGTGTACGAATGCTCGTTCTACTTGCATGCAGCTCTAGTTTCATCTCTGGTTCTCAAAAGATGTGTTTTATCTCTTAGAAAATGTTCCAACCTTGAAATAAGGTTGTTCTAGAGGTTAAATGGTAACCAATAGCGAGTTTCGGGTTGACCGATGGTGGTTTAGGGTAACCGGCATCGGTTAGGGTGGGATTTCCTAGGTTTTCTAAAATGGGCAGATCCCTTTGATTTTCTTGGATCTCACTTGATTTTTTTCTTGTGGATTAGAATGGAAGCTTCCTTTCTAATGGACGAGAATGTGGTTAGAGGAATATAGGCTTTGATTTTTAGCGTTTAGGTAGGTCTTAGTTAGTTATGGAAATATATTAAGAATAGGTCTTAGGGTGAAGTGTCTAGGTGAGGTGGATATGTAGGCATTATCTCAATTAGGATATTAAAATAATAAATATTGTGAGATAATGAATTAATTTAATTAAATTAATTAAATTAATATTAGAGTGGGATGAAAGGGGCTATGGTTAGGTAAATATGTTTGAGATGTTTGTTTGATGAGGGACCAAGGGGAGTGTGACCTAATTTTGGTGTCTACAACAAAAGGAATTACTTCAAGGTTTATGGAAGAACCTTTTTAGAGATCATTGGAATCTTGAAAAAGAATTTTTGGATATTTGAAAGGAACAATCAATTATGGGTTGCATTATAATAAGAATGAAAATGCTATCTTATGTGGATTTTGTGATTCTAACCATACGATGTTGTGTTATAAAATATCTTTGGATATGTGTTCAATTTTTTTGGTGTAGGAACCATTACTTGGAACAAAAAATACAATCAACAGTCTCCATTTTTTATATTGAGGAAGATAAGTGCAATGGAATAAGTAAAGAAATCATGTGGCTGCAATGGCTATTGGTAGAGATACACATGGAAGCTAAAGGAAGTATTTATCTTCTATGTGGTGTTCAGATTTATATTACTCTTGATTAAGAATCTAGTTCAACATCAGAGGAAAAAGAACATTAATATACATATACGCTTCACCCATGAGAAGGTGCAAAGTGATGAGATAAATCTTAAGTTCATGTTGACTAAAGAGCATGTTTCTGACATCTTCACAAAGTCCCCGAGTGCTAAATTTTTTTCACTTTTGTGAAAAGCTTGGATTGTTGGAGTTTCCATTGAGGGGGTATTTATGACAATGTCATCTCCTAATAGAATTTTTTTTTGTAAAAATACCTTCATGAATTTGTAAAAGACCTTTGGGAAAGTGTAAAAAGACCTTCGGGCACGTATACCTCCTTGAATTCTTTTTTAGAAAGAAAGTGTAGAAATATCTTAAAGGAGGTCTTTAGTAAACTCTTTAGTACTATTGAGTTTACTGGTAAACATCCAAGAACAAGCATATTGTTAAAGAGGTTCTTGGTTGTAAAAGCTCCTATATGTTTGGGTTCAATAACCTTTTATGAGAACCTATGAGAACATGTAAAACTCATAAATCATACTTAGCCACTAATCATGGGATGATCTTTGGGATTCTAAATCCTTTTGTACCAAAACGTAAATTGAGTATAATGAAGGTCTTATAATTCCTTCAACCGATATGCTAGCCTAAAACCTTTATGGTTTAAGGATTGTAAATCTTGTAGTGTACCACGGGTAGGTAATCTATTGGCATATGTTATATTATCCAACTTAACATTAAGGGGAGTGTTGGAACATAATGATTAAGTGGTCTTGAAAACCCTTAATGTATATGGGTCCATCACTAATATATAGGTTAATATTTAATAATATGAAATATTTATATTTCTATTATTAAATATGCTAACCTAGGTATATACTTTAGGTTAAATATTTAATATCATGAAATGATTATATTTCTAATATTAAATATTATAAACCTAGGTGTATGTGTCAACCATTTTAGGTTTAAAAGGTGGGTCGGGAGACATACCCGATCACCTTATATAAAAAGGACTTTAGGTCATCATTTGATATATTCGGGAAATATATCAAAGGTGTGCAAATCAAGTGATTTGGTTTTACCCTTGGTAAATAAGGTTTCAAAGGAGGAGGTGATCTTACTAGATGTAAAATAAGTTCTCTAAAGTAAAAGGTTATTTTCAAAGTGGTTTTTACCCTATTGAGGTTTTCCACTATAAATATTGTGTCACTGTGTTATTTATTTCTGTAAGTATTTCTTTATTTACTTATGTTATGATATAATATTTATTTAAATATTTAATCTAACATTATGTAATATGTAAGTTGATTAAATCCATATTTATTAGAATCCTCATATTCTAACAAGTGATCCTACACTATCCCCAACGGTGTCACGGTGGTAGTCACCTTCCCCTCTAGGGTGTCCCTCTAAAGCGTAATAGAGACTAAGTTGGGCTGCCTGGCCTCGGCGGTACTACTATAGCTATGTTTCCCACCATTGTATATACCTATATGTAACCCCAACATCATCAATCTTCCGGTCTACCACACTGCTCCTCTCCCGCCCCTGTAGGCACCGCCCGGCTATGGTAGAGGCATAGGTATTTCTATGTCGTCCCTCTGTACTATGGAAATGGTGGAGGTACATCCTACGGTAACCCAAAGTGCCATTGGACCTGTCAACAAGTATCATCTCATGCTCTCCTACACGACACCCCTCTATCCATCGGAGAAATTGTAGCTCCTGTAGCTCCTCACCATCTTCCTATATGATGGGAAGCCCACATACGACCTCCAAATGATGTCCACACCGGATAACCCCTCTAATACATGCCTATAATATGCTACATCATGTGTAGCCCTAGCATATTAACGCTCTCCAACATCAGGTACCCATCACTGTAGCCCACCCAAACCAAGCACGCCTTAAATGCATTAGGTCAAGGCATGCCCATTGAACGTACACACATGATGTGCTCATATTTCCGGTAGTGTAGTAGGAAAGTACAACACAAGATGAACCTCTTTAACCTCTCATAGGCCCATAACTCTCTGTATAGCTGCACCAAGAATGTTGGTGCCCATGAAAAATAGGTCCTATCCTCCATCATGTCATGAAGAACCCCCATAAATGCCTATGGGAATCTCCTACCCTCTACATCTGGTAGTACAAAACAATAGACTTCCTCCTTCATCAAAACCACTAACCTCATCTCCTCTAGATGGGCCCGGTACATATCTCCATAACTCATGTTGGCATTATGGAACCTCAACTCTACCAGCCCCTCACCAAACACTATCAACATCAACTCCTCAAATGCCTCTAAGGAAATTAAATACACCTGTGTCCCTACTATCGACAGCTGTAGGATCCTATACACATCCTCCAAGGTGACGGTCATCTCACCTATCAGAAAATGAAATGTGTTGGTCACCGAATCCCATATGTTGATGAGGGTGACCATCAAACCTAACTCTCAAACTATGTATCACTAACATCTAACCCCAATCAAGATGACGTATGCCACATTGCGCCACTCCTCGGCCTATCGCACTCCCTCATACCGCTAATAACAAAGGTGGTACCCTATACCACATCTACAACTGATCCTTCGCATGCATCCAACAAACCATAACATCATTAGACCTCGACCATACTCCACTTCACCCTTGAACCCCAACCTATTCTCCAAACCCCTACTCATGACCTATCTCCCCACCCCAACCCTAAAAGACTACCCTTCTCTCCCTCCTCTATTTCCCATCCCTTGAACCATACCTATTCACACCTCTTACCCAAGCTATTTTCCATCAACAATATCTTCCTATCTCATGACCTATCTCCCCCACCCACCTCCTCTCCTTTGTTGGCCCATTTTCCTCTAAATTTCGACTAGCATCGGTTCTTATTGATTTGGAAAGGGTCAATAAAACCAACATCGATCACCTCATCTCGTGATCGATGCCATCTAGCTCCCACCAACCTTGGCCACCCTTGACTGACATCGGTCACTATTGCGGTGAAAAAATCTATGAAACCCTACCGGCTTTCTCTTAAAAAACCCATATTCGACCCTCCCTACCTACCCTTCCCTCCTCAAATATCCCCTCACCCCAACCCCACTCCTTCTTACCCTACATCAACCTTCCCCCATTCCTATTTCATCAATTTTCTTCCCCAATTTAAATTTAATTTTCCCCCCAAAAACCCATTTTACCCTAACTGATTTCTACAAAGAAATTTACCTACCACACGTAAAGGATCGAATCCTACCTCATCGTGACATCATATGCATGGTGGCATGTTGGGCCACTCCACCGGTGGTCCACCCGATCCCTCTCTTTCCTTTTCTATCACTGAATTCCCTCTTCACATCCACCCAATAAAATTGATCACACCGATCTCGTGGTCCCACCTATCGAATGATGATCACTCGCTCGAAGCTCACCAATGCAACTCTCCATATTTCTCCATCACTTTCCACTTTTCCACCATTCCTATGTCATTTTATAATATTGGAAAATGACAAATGATTCCACAAAAAGTGGAATTTTCCTTTAATCTCAATCCGCTATAGCCGAGCGTCAGTCCTTTTGGTGCCCTAGTCAATCATGTCATCGGTTAATATGTAATTGGACGTCAGTCAAACTTCCAACTAGTTTCCCTTACCTCACTATGTTTTCACCTATCGCCACTCGTGGTGCCCCATGTTTTATCATTTCGCCCACCGTTGAAATATACCTACAAGCCCAATCTTCCCCTACATTTCCTTTTTTGCATCTTAAGAGATGTTATTTTACCTATACCTTGGCCTTACCTATGTCATGACTGTTTACTCGAACTTTCCTACTTGGTGTGACCATTGACCTTATGTACTCGCTATACCTTGCGATGTTGTTACCTATGTTGTTTTAGCCTAAAAACCATACCTTGCCTATTGTCGTGTCATTTATCTCGACCAAACATTTGGTGTACTAGAGCATACCTAAACATTCCTGCACCTAAACTACATTATGTTTCTTGACTATATCATATAACTTGGATACCTAAATCACTTCACCCTTGTTTGGATAAACCTATCGACCTTGGACAATGTAGAGTTTGTAAGCTCTTCAACCTAGTATCGTGTTGCAATCTATACATGTGTGTGTGTTTGATTGCCATTACCCATGACCCAATTTTGACCACGACCCTCGCCCATTACCAAAGTTAACCTCCACCCTTTCCCTCAATACTCAAACCTTTCCCTCAATACTCAAACCTTTCCCCACCTATCTTCCATACCTACACCTTTATCAAACCACTCATTGATTCGGTCTTACACCCCATCAGTTCCTAGTTTGAGGGGGATCACCTTCACCCCACACATGGGGCAATCACTTCCTATTTTTTTCAGTGTCTCTTACCAATTAAAGTTATGCAAAAAAAGGGGGAAAAATGTAGACACCAAAACTGGGTCACACTCCCATTGGTCCCCTTTCAAACAATTAACTTAATTTTTTTACCTAAGCATGACCCTTACATCACACATTAATATTAATTTAATCACTTTAATTAAATTAATACCCATCCTCACAATATTCATTATTTAATTATCTTAATTAAACCAATTTCCACCTCACCTAGACACCTCACCCCACCACCTCACCTAGACACCTCATTATAAACCTATTTTTAGTATCTATCCACTCACCATAACTAACTAAGACTTAGTTCAACCCTAAAAATCAATGCCTATTATTCCTCTAACCACATTCCCACTCATTAAAAGATAACGTCCATTTTTATCCGTGATGAATGGAAATACCTAGCCTAAATGATGGAAAATATCTGTCATTTTTACTAAACCTAGGGAATCTCACTTTAAGCGTACTTGGTAAACCCAAAACCTCGTTGGTTACCATTTATTCATTTTGGAAACCTTGGTTGGAGGTTAGAGAGACATTCGCAAGTTTTAGGAGCAAAGGAGACTCCGCATGCAATCAAGAACCATATCTCTTTCGCACACCTAGGCAGCCATAACAAGACAACAATTGATCATAAGGCTTTTATCATTAACAAAAGCACTGGGAAGCACTACCATGACGTTGATCACCATTTAACCAATCAACCATCACCACCACCCAGCCATTGGACCTACAACATTAGTAAGTGCATTTATCACCTGTGTCATTCCATCCTTATTCTATTTTTAAAGGTATTTGTTATCTCTGTTATGATTTTCTACTAACATCCCCACTCCCCACCATTCACCTTCCTATGCAAACTTAACCCTACACCGTCATACTATTAGATCATCTATACATGACCTTTGTACATCTCTATGTGTTCCTAATATCCCCGAGACCTCATCATTACCCTTTTCATCCCCGTCTAACCTCGGACCAATTTCCACAATCATATCTTATTGAGTTCTTATCATCCTAACCATACTAATGCCCATTACTAATGACCGTCATCGATTCCCCTAAACCGTCATCGGTTATATCTAATCGATACCAATCTCTATATTTGGTTATCCTATCAATAATAGAACCTAATAATCTTCACCCAAGTAACCTAAGTGACACATAACTTGACCCTAACTAGTACCAGCAACCCTAACCAACTACCCCACCTCTAGATCTGATAATAGCCTAGCCTATTATGTTATATTTTCTTATTGTATTTGAATGAGATACCTAAATCATATCAATTACAATAGGATTCTATTTACTTACATTATTTCTTGCATTAAATTATATTAAATAGTGGGTTGACTACCACCGAGGAAGTATCACACTTCTTGGATCTAGCACACGCTAGGAAGCCCACTGACATATATTATTTAATCCTCTTTTTTTGGTCTTGTTGTGTATTTTAGGTAGTTCCTCCTAGCCAAAAGGAAGCTCTCATAGTCAACATTGGATCAAGAAGTCATAACGCGTGCAACAACCTTCAAACCAACTGTCACTATAGGTATTCCTCCTTGGCCCACACCCTTATTTATTTCTTCAAAAACTTAAAGAAAATGGTGAAACACACATCAAAGGCATCCATATAGCACATCCATTCAAGGGAAAGGGATTCATACTTATGTATACACAAAATAGGAAGGGAAAGTCTATTATATTCCATCCACACATACAATACATCTTATACATTCTAGATCTATCTTGCTATCATCCTACACACACATACATAAGAACTACATGGATTCTTATATTTAGTGTTGCACTTAGTTATAAATTCACTCTTTGGGTGATTGTCGAGGTCATTTCAACTCCCCTTCTACATTTTCCTATTTATGTTTGATGGGTTTGGTGAGTATGTACAAGTGAACTTTATTCTTGTAGGTTACATGTATACTCGGTGATTAAGGAGAGAAAATATATTTCCAAGAAGTGACCAATAATTAAACTCCTCCTGTAAAGAAAAATACTAGATCCATAGTACCTACACATACACTAGCATCAAGATCGAGACACTAGCACCTAGACACTCTTGCCATCCCACGGGCACTCCTATCTTGTATCTGATTCAAAGTTCAAAACCTCTATTAATTCTATGTGACACTTATCTCAGTCTTCTCTAGCATTTCATCAACCCATATCACTTCATGTTCACTCAGAAATCAACAAAGTCCTCTTATATCTCGTTCTTTTTAGGGTTTCATATTGGATATGCCTTACTTCTTGTGTCTCATTGTATATTAACATGTTTTTAATCATTAGGAATAATAGTTACTCTGAAAATAATATTTAATTAATTCAATTTACATTAAATCACCAACAATCATAATACAAATAATAAGGAGGGACCAATAGACGAATAAGAGAGATGGTTACCCACAAGATACATAAAATAAATTAATTCACTTTTCCTTTTTAGATTACTTGATCAATTACCACCTTTGTTTTTAAACTTGGTTATGAATGTGAACAAGGCTCCTTCCTTGAATATTACAAGTTTCCATTGTTAGAATGTTGATCACTTAGGATACATACCATTATTTTCATTTTCTTTAAGATCATATTAAATGTTATTAACCGTTTTGACCTCATTCAAGGTGTGTGAGATATTCATCACAATTGCACCAAAATTCATTTCATTTACTTTTGTTCATATTTCATTTACATTCTTTACTTTTGTCTTAGGTTGGCATCATCCCCTTTTGAAGAACTCTGAATCATATAACATTACTTCTTCACTTGGTGAAAATAAGATTTCGAGGGTATTATATTGAATACAATGCAAAAATTTTATTACACTTAGACAACTCAAGTATATAGAATACATATTTCAATAGTGGGGCATTCAATATATTTTTATGGATTCAAAAGTGTTCTATGACTCTACTATAACCGTTACACAAACTTACATTAAGGTTATTTTATCAACAATCCTCGTAGGAGTTACAAGAAACATTTGACATCATTTAAACTTAAGGGTCCTACACTTTACCCCGAGGAAAAATGTATGCTAATAAATATATTTTCCTTGCAACCATTCAAATAACCCCAAGGTATCTTGAAGCAACTGGCCAAGGTAGCACTTAATTTGTGAAGAGAAAGGGATTTGACTCAATAGTTTCATGTGTAGGTAATTAAGACATAGGTTCCACTCAAGTCATTTTAAATCCCTTTAATGAGGTTATTTTAAAGTGAAAAGCAACCCAATTATGCTCACAAGACCTTGAATACCCAATAGAGTTCCAAGGTTATACACACATGAAAAATGGTTGTTTTTGCTAAGAGTCTCTAACTACGATATCTAAGGATGACAAAATTTCTCACAGTAAAAGTGACAAGGTAAAAATAGTGTATCCCTTCCTCATACCAACATACCTAAAATATGGAAAGGTTTCAAAATTCTAGTCCCAAGTATGACAGGGATCCAACTAGAAATATGTTTAAACCTTGTCTTAGCACGGTAAGGGTTTTCATAGTTAACAATATTTTACTAGGAGTGAAGGTATTATAAGATGGTGTTAACTCATTTCATTTAGGTGGGCTGCAATATAATATTCAACCAAAAATATAAGTTTGAAGAAAGGAAAACTAAATTTTTATGGTAATGATTCTTTTAATAACTCGATATCACCGAACAACAACCAATTACAACCGCATACAAACTCCAATACACACATGGAATAGATAACTTTTAGTTTATTTTAATTTTCTCCTTTCAAAATAGTAAATAATTTCAATTATTCAAATATACAATACGTAGCATCATTTTATACATTTTATAATTTAAATACAACTATAAAGTCAAATTATTTCATTTATCTTCCTTGTCCTACTACCGCAACCTGCAACAACCATTAGAGCACGAGTCAATGATAACTACTGCCATGTCATTCTACTATGATCTATCACAACTCATGATTACTAATTTTCCATTTATAAAGAAAGAAACACTTTACATAACAAGAGAGGTAAGAGATACATTTTCATTTTCATTACATTTTCAAAACTAGAGAGGGGTAGAGAGAGGAGACACAGATAAAGATCACATTTTCCCAAAAAAATTGTCAAAGCAACCAACCAAATTGATATTCATGACATCATATGTTAGTACCTACGTGTTTTCCCACATGATATTTAAATTAATATTGGTCCACGAAAGCACTTTTTTAATTTGATGTTAGTTTTCAAAAATACCCAATTTAGCCCAAGTGGTTATAAGATTGTGTTCAAAAAACAATTTCTGATGGTCAAATAACCATGATACAAATCCTATACATTCACCTATATACAAGGAATTCATTGGAGTTGACATAACTCGAATCGGAAAAGTGGGTATGAATGGTGACTACTTTTCCGAAGCCACAGGTCATAGTTGGACTAGTTTGAACCGGTCACCCAATGATTGGATGCCTACAAAATGTCCCCTGGAAAACTAGTTGGCAAGGTGGTTTTCTCAAGATTGAGGGTTAAAATAAAATTTCATGTAAAAATACTATAAGTATACAAAGTTTTATAACCGATTCTTTACTCGAGGCGTAAAATGAAATCTGAAACCCAAATGCAACTTTTAAGTTTCACCAACTTCCCAAGACAACAAAAATGGTTAATAGGTATCCTTGAGGGGTTTATGAAAAGTTCACAAATAAACCTCGTGAGGTCATCCTAAGGTTTAATATAGTACTTCACATGACATGGTACCCATTCAAAGCTTAACCATCTTGTTACAGGGTTGAGAAAGATGTTTTAAATGTTGTTAAAATTTATGTTTATTAACTTTTGCAAGGTGTAATGACAAGTAGCTTCATCTAGAAATCAAGTTTGAGAGATACTTTCATTTTTTTCCATTAACCAACATGATTATCAAGATTTTCCTTTCATCTAAGGAGGAAAATTTGGGGAAAAAAAGGTTTACACCCAAACCATTATTCAAGTTGTGTAGCCGAGGAAATTTTTTTATTGTGGTACTACAATTTATTTTATTTTCCCAAAACTGCTGCATATGTACAAGGCAACACACACACACACACACACACACATAAACACACAATTTAATGCAAAGGAAATATTAGAACCACAAAAAAACATGCAAGAAAGGGCTAATAAAGACCATGCTTATTAATCATAGCTAATGAGATGTTGCACAAGGTTCACCAAACGGTTTCCATTCCCGACTTGCAAAAGCTCCATGCCAACGGATTTCATTAAGTAGTTCAGGGGCTTTGTTGAAGATTCCACATTTTGCATACATATTTTCCACTTCCTTTTGCAACTATGACATCGATAAGGATCCCCTATAATTGATGCATTCGATGGATTATCATACTCTATTCTAAATCTCCCATCTTGATATAGCTTGGGATGACATCGATAAATTATTTGGAGTCTATTTTAAATTTATTAAACACATTTTCCCGGGAGTTTTAAAGGTTTTTAATCATACCCATTTGATGCAAACCAAGTAAAATAACCCATTCCATGAGGCCAAATTTACTTGAGGCATTATTACAAATGGTTGGTGTGCCCTTTTTATGCACTCACATTTGGTTATAAGTCAAACTTGTAGCCTTAAATCCCGATAAATAATTTTTTCGATAAATATTTTTTTGAAGAAAAGCCATGCCCGCTCAATGCTTTACTTAGGTACGACTAAGGAGGATGTTGACAATGCAATCAGTATGGAAACCGATTGGATGCATTAATATTATTGTTTCAAAATCCTTTTTAATGTATCCATCATGAAAATTGAGAAATAATTTCATTCTAAAAGACATGCCTAGAGGTAGAATGAGCTAGAATATAAGACAACCTTCAATGTATATTGTCACATAGTCTAAGTGCCCGGTAGGAGGAAGGACCTTCTAAATATTTGGAAGCGAGATTTTGACCCATCAAAATCATTTTCTTAAAGGTTCTTACACCATGATGGAAGGTTAAACCTATTCTAAATCTGATTTTCAAACCGCCACTTTTGGCACAGGTATGAGGTGATGCTAACTAAGGTTATAGAATTTGGCTTTACACCTAACAAATGTGGTGCATAAACGCAGATCTTAAGATCATTTTGATAGTAGTTGGGAGGATTCTTCCAAATACTTTTCAACTGATTTATTTTGTGTAATCCTATGTGTGATGTAGTCCATGAGACCACTTTTCTTTCCTTTATTATTTGATAGATGCACAAGTTAGGATAGTGCTAGAAAAAGTGGATTGATCTTCTTGGAAATATGCTTGCTAAATTTCATGGATGGGTGTTAATGCTACATGAGGGATCCCATACTCTTCCACACTCTGGACCTCCTATTATAAGCATGTTGTCCTCCACCCCATTCTATCAATCTTTCAACATACCCCCTCACCAACCATCTCCACCAACTAACCTACTTGTTAACACCCATTGCTTGATTAAACTAAAATGGAATATATTAGTCTAATATGATGCTATAGGAGTATTACGATAACTCAATGATGAAAAATAAAATACTAAAATAATACCCAAGCAACTAAGCTATGAAAATGTGAAACCCTAAAAATAAAGAGGGTTAGGAAAATCCATAGCTGATTCATAGATGTCACAAGGTTGTGATGCGGTGGATATTTTTGAACAAGAGGAAGAAACCATCACACAAGAACTCAAGAAAATGTAGATCCAATATTTCTAGATAGAATGGGATTCTGGAGAAGCAGGAGGTGCACAGGTTGTCTTGGTCTACGGAAATGACCAAGGAACCTCATCCGAGTTGTTTCTAAGTGTTCACTTGTGATTGTTTCTTGTGACATAAATATCATTGTGTGATCAATGAACTAATGGTATACTTGTAATAGAAGAATCACCTACACAACCCCAAACAAAACATCAAAACCATAAAAGAGAAATATGCATATGAAGGGGCCGACTATCCTCATCTTCTAAATGGATGGATTTCTCCTTTGAGCTGCGTTACACTACATCTCAAGCCCAATGTAGTTCTAGGTGTGTGTATGTGCATAAATCATGCCCTAGGTGCTCTTGTGCTAGTCACACTTTGTGATTAGTGAGAAATAATTAGATGTAAAATGTATGTAAATGGTTTATAGAATAGAATAAAACTCCCTCCTATGAAGTGTGATGCGAGATGAACCAACCTTTGTCCCTTATGATGAAGCTAAATGGATGCAATATAGCAATATAATCCTTTTATCGATGTAACCTTAGGTGATGATACTAGTGCTTAGTTCTTGGTCCCTCATTATGGTTACATAACTTTATATTTATATGGTTCTCTTGATTTGATTTTGTAATTAACCTAGAAAGGTGAGAACCAAAAAGATAAATATCTCAAATGACTAGAAAGTTCCCAAAAAGTAAGAGAAAAGTGTAAAGAGGATTAAGGAACCCGGAGGGGAATACGGCACCTAGGGCTCCTCGGTCCTAGCTGGGCACCCTAGTTAGAAATAAGGAAAATGCAGTATAAACATATGGACTAGGCAAGTGCAGTGCAAGAGCGAAAGTAGTAACCGAAAACAAAGTAAGATGGCCAAAGACATGGGTTGATTAGTAATATTTTTCACTCAAGAACCATATGAATAGTAGTATGAAACTGAGACTAAATAATTACCGAAAGTGCATGATTTAGTGTCTACACCAAAGACTTCAAGCCTACTCATCTACCCAAGAAAACATTGTTTATTTTAAAAATTTCTTTTAATTATTTAATTTATCTATCCATTTTCATGTGAAAATTTCTCATATATATAAATTTCTTACATTTCATTAGATATTCCATTCAATTATCTTTAATATTCAAAATTTGAATTATCTCATATTATAGACACCATTTTTCGGTATGGTGTCTCCTCATCCCGCGTTCACCCATCATCTCATACATTCATCCCCCCTAATATTCAAATTTATATTTCCTATCCTAAAATCCTATGTCCCTATTAAATCCCCATTTTCCTTCTTAATTATTATTTTCATATCGTAATCCTATTATAATCCTAACATTATTTATCCCCCTTTATCTCATTTAAATCCTACTTAATTATCCACAAATTTATCCATTATTTTAGTCACCCCATTCTCACCTTAATATTATTAATAATATTATATTTATTTCTCCTCCCATTTAATATCCCTAATATTGTTCACCTACCACCCCTTTTAACTCACCATAACTTCTCCTCGCATAGCCATGCATCCATAAAATAGCCTACCACATCTTTTCCCATTGTGTTAATCCCCTCTTTCTCAAAATAAAAAATGACCTATACTTACCAACTTTGCAGTCTACTCCAGTTTCCATTGACTCATATGGGTCATTGTCGACCCTATTTATACACCTCCACCCCATCCTCTCTAGTATAATTTTTTTGGATTTTGAGCTTTTCTATGAACTTGATGTGCTTTTTTATTATCAAGAGACATAGTATGTAACTTGGTACCCTCTCTAGATCTTTGTATGTCATTCTTTAGAAGCTTGAAGACCTTGAGTTTTCTTAGAATCCTCATTTTGGGTATTTTCATTCTTTCTCATAAGTTTTTACAGGTCATCTTGGAGTTTAGCCACCTTTTTATCCTTCTATGATCATTGTCAAACCCCTTTTTTAATCTTCTCGAAACTTATCAAATCTTTGAATCCTACTTCATTCACCATCGAACCAACCTAGTCATCGTTGACTAATACTTTTCTAACCCTCCATCTCTACATCATCATCTAGTTATGTCACATAGCCTCTCCTTTATGCAAAGTGCTCTATCTTAGTCACCCACATGTGTATTAACCCTTATATGGTTTTCTTAGCCTCAATCGCCATTGACCCGACCCACTCACCATCAACCCTACTAGCTCCCTCATCGTTTCTACCTCCGGTTGCATCATATTTGTTCATCACTATATTTGAATTAGTTCGGTAGTCCAAAACAAGTCCCACCTCGGTTTCTACTTATCTTTCAATTAGCTCTTTTCTTGGTGGTATCGACGGTTTAGTTAGTCTTGGGTCGTCATCGACCCACTCAGGTTTGGTTTTCTTATCAACATTTCACATTAATAGATATTCATTTTAGCATGTATAGCTTACCTCATATCTCTATTTCATATTATTATTTTCATCCTTCTATCATTTATCCATCCTTACCATCAAAATGTAGGTTGAAATCTATCCTAGGAAGATGTTGCTTTCTTGGGGCTGACCTTGTTAGGAAACCCACCATCTTATTTACTAATATTTTTGTGTTTAGTTTCTCTTTGTTGTGTAATTCATAGAGATTACGGTGGGGAGTTATTTTTACCCGTACCTTCATCATCACCATCATCATCTACATCAGGAGGTAGCCTTAAAACCTCCCATAGTTTTGAGTTTCTTGATTTCTTGTACCCTTTACATTAACTTGTAATAGGAGTGAGAAATCTCATCAAAATTTTGGCATGCCTAGTGGGACCCACCCTTTCTCTTTGGTGATTTCTTTATTTTATTTATTTCATTTCATATTCCACTTTCTTTCTTTCCACTAACCTTGCATGTGGGAGCTTTACTCGCTTGTATATGTGGTGGTTTTCTAACTTTGGTCAACAACACACTTGTTAATTCAATAAAAAAAAAAATAATAGAAAAAAACTATCCATGTATTCTTCATTTTTTCCTTATTTGCTCCTTTTTCATATTTCTCCTACCTCATGTCTATGTGATCTCATCAAAAATAACATTTGTATTTTGGTTTAAAATAAACACCTTCATACTTGCTTTCTCATCTAGTCTAAGTAGGAGGTAATCTACTACATCCACTTCTCTCACACACATCCAAACTCATACATCTTAAACATCTTCTACCACATGGAACTATTTAGATTTCATCACCAAATAGGAAATCCACTACAATGTTCTAATCACATTATAATTTTTTGACTATCAGTATATCAGCTAAGAACCTCACGCCCTTCTCATTGCATTACGTGAAGTGCGAGTTAGGCCCCCATATTAGGCCACGTATCAGTAGTCATCACATATTTGTGTCTCATGTACCTTTGGGTATATCAAGGATGCCATCTAATTTTTTTTGAAACAATCCTTAGATTGGCAATTTCCTAGGTTCCCTCTGAGCCTTTTTCTTTTTATTTTCCACATATTCTAATAAGATAATTAAAACATTGTTTCTTGTCTTATTTTTCTTAGTAACATATGCATAGGTAAATTTTTTTCATGCCCATTCTTACTAGATCTCAAATTATAAAAATGGAATAAGCTACCTCATCTAACATTCCCATCTCCAACAACCTATCCCAACAAACATCAACTCTTGCCATTGTTTCTTCCACTCCTTTGATCACTTCCTCTTCGGTTCCCCAATCTACCATTTCCATGGCTCCTTCTAGTGAGCCCTTTACAACCAAGATCCATTCCCATGTTGAAACCAATCCTTTCATCTACCACTATTTAGTACCTTCTAGACCAGCTACACCCCCATTTATTGCTTCCTTAAAGACCTTTGGACCTCACATTATCCCTCGCAGATGCTTGGAGTTCCAGGAGCTCCTAGAAAATAACCATGTTTCTCTTCATGACTATCTTATCTGTAAATCCACAAACCTTCCCATTGACGGAAACCATTTTCAATAAATCTATGCTTATCACTCTCACCCCGAATCTACTTATCACCTCTCAAATATCTATTTATTCCCTAGAGCTATGAACAATATCTCCATGGCAAAATGTGAACTTGGCTCCCATCAATCTTCTGCTTCGGTCCTAAAAATCATCTCAGTACACTCAATTGGTGGCTAACATCCCACCCATTCTTCCTCGCATCAACACCTCCCCCTCTTCTTCCATTCCCATCACATCCTCATCAACTATCATCATTAGGGCCCCTACCAAAAATCTACAAGAAGCCTAACTCCATCTTCCACTACTCAAACAACATGATAAAATTTTGGTTCTTGTCTCCACATCCCAAATTCACACAAATTTCATCACCTCACAATCCCAACCTTCAAAATCACTCTAAAGTCATCAATCTCCTCTCCCAGAGTGTCTTTCGACATATCTTTCCCAATTCATTTAAAAAATATTGAAATTTGTAAAACCCTAGATATTTCACATTCACATGTAATAGATAAAAACTAAAGTATAAATAGGGAAAAATTTAGTGGTGAATATTCGTTAATTCATGAATATTCTAGTTTTCAAATTTTGAAATTGGTGAATTTTTCAGGTATGAATAGGGACTGGGTCGCTAAAATTTTCTGGTACAAGTTAATTTTAGGGGTCGGTTTGCCAAGGATTTTCCACCAACAACCGACTGTTATCATTCAAATCGCCCTTACCACGAAATTAAAATATGTCAAATTCACCTCATATATATTCTATTTAAGTATTTATAATTCATTATTCATAGTTCTAAACATCAAACTTCAAACTTCCCCTTCCATAAAATCATAATTATCAAATATTTCCTTTAGGATTTATGCTTTTGAAATTTGATTAGTTAATCTTTGGTCACCAAAGGCAGATATTTCCTTTATGCTTTCAAAGTACTTTCATTTTTTGGCGACATTTTAACTAAGAAATTTTTCTAAAGACCGGTAACATGTAGGTAGAATATTGTCTAGAAACCGTAAGTTCAATGAATTTGTAACCCTAAGTGCAAGAGAGGGGATATAATACATAGCTGATTTCGTAATTAATCCTAAAGTGTGTTAAATCGAAAAACCAATGAATGAAGGAGGAAAATGTTGCAACTATTCTCATTAAATTGTGTGATTATTGAATATGCCTTAACTAGGTCAATCATATTACGTCAGGGGTGTTTGGGCATTGGAGATTTCTTCTTGGAACCTGTGACTACATAGAAACTAAAAAAGTGACTTTTCTAGTGTTTCACCAATATCGCTAAGATTCTTTGTTTGTCTCCTATATGTTACAATCTGTCACATAATTCTATTGTAGCTTACAAAATAAATGATCTCCTACAAAACCCCTAAAAATATTAAATCCTAAAAAATAAAGATCCAAATGGGGAGTTAGAATGACCCCGATGGTCACCCGATTGAGTGATATTACAAATGAGTACTATAGTACATTTAAGACTCCATGTAATTCTCATGTGCATGTAAGAAGTGTGCCCTAGGTAGCTCTTTTGTAAGATGCACTTGATAGTGAGAAATAACTAGATGTGTAATGTAAGTAGATGTGTGGATGGTAAAATGAACTTCCCCTCCTATGCATTTGTGTATAAAATGTAGTCCCTTGTCCCATGAATGAAGCTATATGGATGCTTTGATTCTATTGATATGCCTTTAATGAATGCAACCTTAGGTGATAGTAGCAAATTCTTATAAATTGGTAATTTATTTTATTCACATAACTTATTTATATGATTCCCTTAGTTAAATTTTTTAATTGAAAACTCTAAGGCTGACCCATAAAAAACAAGATGCCTAAAAGATAAAAGAGGCCCAAAAGAGGAAACTAAGATACAAAGTGGTTGGGGAAACCCAGAGGGGATGACGGCACTTTGGAGAACCGGTGTATTGCCTAGGGGTTAGAGTCTATGATGGGTGAGAAGGATAGAAAGTTTCCTAAAACACTATAGAAGAACAATGTTTTTGGGCAATCTCATGCCAAGAATGAGTTTATTGGGCGATCTCATACCAAGTGCAAGTTTTTTGGGTGATCTCACACCATGAAAGAATAAGTGTTAGGGAGAAAGGTCTAGTGTTATTATCTAACCTTGACTACTTCCTGACAATTTATAAACCACTTAAGATGGTGTGATCCTGCTTTAATCTAGTTTGATCCATTTCAATCTAGTTCGATCCAGACAAAATAGAAAAAATGAGATAACATGCATGATGATTGTTAGATGATCGTGCTTATTTTGTGAGAGCCACTCTATAAATTTCTTGAAATTATGCCAATATAAGAAAATAACTTTAATCGGCCCCTAGTCACAGGCATCCAAGAAGGGCTAGGAGTGCCCACATTTTGATATTTATATTTGGGTGCTAGCATCTGTGCTAAACTGATGACCCAAGTGAGAATTTGGGCCATTTCGTCCTTTGAAGACTTCTCTTTTCTTATCTTGTGCAGGTCTAAACTATTTCTGTGTACTACTAAATGGGATGACTAATTCACCCATGTATACTCCCTCGTTTGGCATACATGTGACATCACTAGGATAATGCTACCCAAATGAGGACACAATGCTGATGTGAAACTATAGCCATATAGGGGAGAGAATGTGCAAGGTATAAATAAGGGAACATGTAAACTAAGTGGCTAGAAACATGTGTTAGTGTAAACAAGACAAATATAGAAAATAGTGTGTACTATAGAAATAAAGAATACAAAGTAGACTATGAAAACAAGGTTTCAAACATGGGACATCGCTAAAAATTCCGCAAGACAATCAAGGCCAAAATGACTAAAAGCATATAGTGTACGTACAAGATAAAGGGCATAACCCTCAAATAATGGCATACAATAGAGTAAAAATCAAGCAAAGTGTAAGACAACCATGGTAGAAAATAGTTCTTGCAAAGAAAATGTTGTACATGAAGAACCCGTTATCATGTTAGAAACATAAAAAGTATGTCAAAATGTGTATATATCGATAGAGTAGTGTGCTAGTAATAATAGGAAGTAGTATAAATGAAACAATAACACATGTAACGTATATGAAATTATATGACCCAAGGAATTGTTGTGGGACTAGTAAGAGGTACAGTACCAATCATCCATGATGCATGTGAGGATATGTGTAAAGTATAGATTCAAAACTAGAAAAAAATTAATGCACATGTGTATATGATAAATATAATGACATTCTGTTGGTCCGAAAATCATGCCGGGTGGACAAATTTATGGATAGATGAGCCAACAGTGTGTAGGGCATCGCCCCTCTTTGAGTCAGCAAAGTGAAACTGGTTTATTGCTATTCTACCAGCAGGAATCTTGTGCAAGTCTCACAATATTCTACCTTCAAGGTTTTGGGATCTTATCCTAGTAGAGGTGTTTCCAACCGTGAAAGGAAAGGAGAGAAGGGAAAGAACAAAGATAAGATGGATCTAAAGGGAGAAAGGGAAATGAATTCCAAAGTAGAAAGATCGAAGGTCTATGTTTTGGGATCGGTAATAAATGGAGCCAAACCTACTTGCATGATAGACAAATAAAGCAATATTGATGAACAAATGACAAAAGAGTAGAGATATATCCAAGAGAATAAATGCATAGATCTAACATAAGAAAGATCAGATGCTTATAACACACATATTCAGTACAAAGTCTTAATATTTGTATTAAGGTTTTCTTCTATTATAAAAAGTACAAAGCCTTTTCTTCTCACTTCTACTTTTCATCTAAAAGGTGTCCACACCTAAATACAACAAGTATTCAAGTATATATAGAAGAAGAAGAAGAAGGAAGGCAAAAAGAAACCAAAAACTAACTACAAAATATCTAAAAGTCAATTGTTGACTTTGGGAAACTTGGTGGATGACAACATCCCATGGTGCAACATGGATGATGTCATCATTTGTGCCAACATACTCTTAGATATTTACAAAAAAGAATGCCAAGAGGAAGAAGGATATTCATCATCGTCCTGTGGCTGAAAGGGGGTATCTTGCTTTTGCTGCTATTCGGGAGAGGTAATGTGGAACGGGGTCCGATATTCCATGAATTTATTGACCATTGGCTAAAGTTGATCCTAGGAAGGACCCTTTGTATGATCACCAATGACCTCGCAAGTCTCATGCTCATCTCTAAGTTTTTCGGGGAGATTGAAATATTCATTACCTACCTCCATCAGGTACCCCACAAAATAATGGTAGGCCAGAAGATTATTGATGCATTCCATGTCAAAAGTGACTTCTAGCCCTAGCCCCTGCGAGACGATCTCCTTGAAGATCCAAATTATTTCATCTACCTTTCTCAAGGTGAAAGAAGGAGTGAGTAGGCCCGAGAGACATTATTAGAAAAATTTGCTCCATTTGATGCATTGCATTTAGGGCTTCCTCGACTTTGTCTATCTTTTCCAGGATGAATTCCATCTGATCGACCCGGTAGTCCAATGCAGCAAGGATTTTGTTGGGTACCCTGGGGTGATTGAAAATGCCTAATTTTACCAAATCATCGACTAAGCAGTCGAGCATTTTATGGAATGACTCATGTTGCAACCGAGCATGGTCCAACTCTTCATAGATAGGTCCTACAATTTCCTGGAGATCCTTGTTCGCCTGGCTAATGTTCTGATATAGTTTGGTGAACTTGACAATTACTTCCTCCCTGTCTTTGAGGATCTGATCTCTCCAGCAGAAACCGCCATACATTGTTTGCCAATTTTGGCATATTCATTTATCTTATCTGGCTTAGGACCTTAAGAGTTTGAGTGGCGGTTGTAGGAGGTGCATTGCCCATTTTCTATAAGGCATGGAGAAGATGCTTGTTTTTCTCTTTTAGTAGCCTCTTCTCTTCCTTTACTTCTTGAAGTTTCTTGCAAAGGGCATCCACTGCAGATAGGGCCTCCCCTTGAAGGCTTTCAAAAGATGTTCCCATTGTGACCTGCGTCACTGTATAATCTATAGGAGACAGATCCTTTTTATCCTTTGAAGGATCGGGATACGTGATCTCCATTACTCTTTCTCCCAATGCACTCTGAGAGAAGCGAGTTATCAACTTTTTCTTCTTAGCCCCCTTTGCTGGGATTATGGAGAATTCCATAGGTGCTGATAGGGACTTTTCTCTTATCTTGACTCAAGTGCTTTGAGAAATCCATGCTTTGGACCTAAGGGAGTGGGACCAGTGGCGGAAGAGGGAGTAGCTGCAGTGGATGAGGAGAAATGCGTAGAGACACTTGGTGGTGGCATCGAGAGAGAGGCCAAGAAAGTGCTCATGGGAGGGGGAGATACTGCAGGTGAGGTAGTTGTGGGAATGGAAGGGAGCTGAGAGATGAGAGAAGAAATAGTGGGGGACAACTTTGTGAGAGAAGAGAAGATGGGGGATGAGGAAGGGGAAATAGTAGAAGATGGGGGAGAGGATACGACCAAAGGAATGGTCACTTGAGTCACATGAGAAGGGAGAGAAGGGACGGTGGGAACCTCCATGGTTGTTGTAGTGGCAACATCTTGAATGGATGTGCCCATTAGAACACTCTCTGCCACTTTTTTCTCTGGGGATGCCAAAGTTACAACTTGTTCCTGTGCAGCGAAAGGAGGGCTCTCAGGGGCTTCATCTTGAGCAGAGCTTGATTCTCCCTCTTTATCCTTGCCTTTACCCTTTGGCAGATGTTTCAGCCTAACAGGTGCATTGCCCAAAGGGGACATGGTGAAATCTACTCTGAGGTAGATGAGGCCATTCATTACGCACCGAGTGTTCTATTCGACGTAATGTTTCTTTAACCGTCACCTCAATGGTTTGAGGTGCCTTTGTTCTATCTATTTTGGAAAATGGCTAGCTATCCCCATTCATGTCTAGATACACCGATCAAATTCTTGATCGGTAGTTTGATAACCTTTTGGAACAATGGCCATGCCATTGAATAATCTCTGCCGGGGCTAGGTGAGAGTGATCCTTTCTTCTGAGTTTGACCTCATGATACAGTCGATGTAGATATCCTCAATCGTGAAATGTGGATCGGATCAAATTTTTCCTTAGGGAGACAATTTCTTGGATCGAAGGTGGGCCTTGCAAGGAAATTATGCTTTAGATTGAGTAGTTCTACCTCTGCGAACATTTCTCGGGCTTTTTGTGGGAAATGCGGTGTACCTACCCTTTGTAAGGGAAAGGAGTTCCACCCTTCTTTCTCTTCAAGCACTTTTCGTGGTATGTTATGAGCTGTCGGGATAGCTCCAACATGATCAACTTAGGGCCAGAATACCTTGGCAATTTGGTGGGCTCCCCCAAGAAGTTAGCTACTCTGAGATAGGTGAAGGTGGGGAATTGGGTAAATAGTGCTCCCCACTTCTCAGTCGCTATGACTATGCTCTTGGTCGTTTGACCATGAGTCATATTTGGCCTCAAAAGGTAGACAATGTCGTAGAAGAAAGCATCATTGATCTTGGTAAACTGTGGGATGCTATTTTCTAGCTTCAGCTCTGGGTAGTATTCATATATCTTCACCTGAGGCCAAACCCCACATCGGCTTAGTGCTGGATAATCCCTCTCTGAGGCTGCAAGCGTAGACTACGTAGGAGTTCATGTAGAACCTCCCGTTGTGGTGAGTTGTTGGAGCTTCTCAGATATGGTGTTGCTTATGATATTTGCCCACTCAAAGTGCTGATCAGACACATTCTTGTTCATGGTTTCTAGGTACCTGAGAATCCATTTGTGAAAGTAATGGGCATCAGAAAGCCCAAAAACTCTGCTTAGGAAGGTGATAGTATCACTCAGTTCCTCGGAGAAGTCACTATGGTGAATAACCTGTGGCCACCTGGTTATTACCTTCTTATTCTTTAAGTACACTTCATTCATCAGCTACATGCATTTGTCTTCATTATCCTCCCATGCCTTGATGCAGTCTTCTTGGCTTACAGCCACAAAATGTCGGTGGTGAGGAATGCCTAGCATGATTTCAAAGTGCCAGGCAGTGAGGTTGATTATGACCTCGCCCTTTTCATTTTCGACACACCTTGTGTCTTTGTTGTAACAGTGGGCCACCACCATCATAAACTCATTGTTTCTTTGCCTTTGCACCGACAGGATCCCAAGCAAAATGTAGAATGCTACCCACCAGTTTGTCCATCCAAGGACTTCTGTGACCCTCCTAGTTCTTGCCCAGAAATCATCCATGTCGATGTGGCCGAGTTTGGAATCTCTAATGTCTAGATCACATTCTGCCTGGGACTCGCGCATTCTGACCCTTTGATACTTGTATTTCATCTCTTCCTCTGTAAGCTTAGCCTTACCCTTTGACTTGGTTGGACTTTTTCTTGATGTAGACATATGTGGATCTGAGTTCAGTTGCTGATCTACAAGAAGAAGGAGAAAAGTCCAACGCAAAAGAGCCATTTAGCCGTCGGATCTTCCATTAAAGCATCATAGAATGAGAAGTTAGCAATTTTAAGGCTTCAGGGTGCAGGGCGCAGGTACACTGCAGGCTGCAGGGTTAATAGTGTGGCACACTAAAGTAGAGTGTTACAAGGAATAAATCAGCGCCAAAGGGCGCAGGGCGCAAGTATTTTGCATATAACATCATTTTTATTGTAGACGATGGGGATGCACCTATGCCATTATATGTAGTTTTATACTTGGCGCAAATAAGTTTGGTGTTGCATGGGAGTAGGGTTTTCCAATGGCACAGGAAATTTGCATGTAACATGGAATGTTGGTGTGTCGAAGGGCGTAGGGTTAATCCATGCAAAGCACTAACTTTATGTGCGCAAAATATGGGGTCTTTAGTGCGGCACAAGAAAATATTGCATGGCATTATGTTGTTGTTAGTGGGATTGCACCAACACTTGGGTTTAGGATTTACTTGGTTTATGCATGGCGCAGGATTCCATGTCTTTGCAACCAAGGTTAGTGTGCCTTTCGCGCGATTGTGTTTTCTATAACAAGGGTGGCGATTGCGCTTGAGAGAAAATGCGGTTCGAAAAACTTTTAGGTTTCTTTCTCCTTTCTTAATGGGTTGCGGGCTTTTAGGCCTCTTTCTTCATGGATTTAGATGGTAAAGGGGTACAACAAAGAGATCTGGGTTCACTTTTGAGACAGATCCCTCTTGGCCAGCCAGATCAGACGGAAAAAGGGGGAAAACGGCTTGGTAGGGAAGATTTGTAAGAATGGCAGGAGGAGCTTATGGATCTTAGATTTATTTTACCAAACCTCACAAACAACCTACAAAACAAAAACACAAGAGAAACAAGGACCACTTACCCGGAATATATAGAATGAGAGAAGTGAAGTGGGGTCCACGAACGTGACACAAGAATGATGGGCGCGTTATTGACAGGTGTAGAGGAATAAATATTTTCACATGTTTTTGATTGTGAAAGTGACAAGGTGAATGCACCTATATATAGCCAAAAGTGCAATAAATGCGCTAACCACTTTTTAAAGAGGCACACCAAAACACGTTTCGACATGGAAAAGATTGCGCCCTTTGGCGCGGTTATGTTTTTTGTCAACATGAAATTATTTGTGCCTTTGGCACAAATTTAGTACTATGAACACTATATTTTGAGCGCCTTGGTGCACTAAAACATGGAACAACATTTTTTTTGTCGACGAGGAAGGTGCATGCACCTTGGTGCTTGTAAGAAAAGGTGCATCATGGGAAGGCACAATAATTGATGTTTCAACACTTCAAAAGGTGTGCCAAAGGAAATAAAGGGGGCGCAGTTTACCCTGTGTTACATAGATAAAAGGTGCGCCCAGCCAAAAAAGGACCAAAATGACCAAGTTTAGAAACTAGATTTCCGGAAAGGGATTTTACAACATTCAAACACCGAGGGACCCCGACGAGGAACCAGAGAAAAATTTTGGTATGGTTACTGTAAAATTTCCTTGTCAATTTTACAAGATAACAAACTAGCTCTTTTCTGGGACTATCTTTGAGCAAAGCTCAAGGGTAGAGAACTCCGAGATCAACATGTGCCTATCCATTGGGTTACGAGTCAAAAACAAGGGTGATGGAAAAATAAAACATAGGACGAAAGAAAACAAACAACATAAAGTAAAGCAGTACAAAGAAGAGAGCAAGCTCTACTTCCTGAATATTTTGAGATGTTACCCGCTATAGGGAAGCGGGAGATTGGTTCCATCTAGATACGAGAGATAGAAGCTATTCTCTCCATTGAGTTGCTTGATCTTGAAAGGCCCTCTCCATAGAGAATCAAATTTCCCATGCATGCCCTTTGTCTCTCTTCGTTTGTCCCACAAAAGGATGAGATCTCCCATCTGGAAAACTCTTTTCTTGGATTTTTATCAAACAATCTCTTAATTTGATTCGATGTTCGGTGATCTGTCGACCACTCTTACTCTTTTTTCTTCAAGCTCTGATAGATACATGATCCTCTTTTCAAGATAATTTTGGAAAGTCTCATCTTCAACTACTCATGCAAGGCGTAGAGCAGGAATTTCCACGAAATGGGAAGCTCAACATCGATTCCATATAGCACTTGGAAAGGTGACATACCGAGAGACCTCTTGGGAGTAATGCGGTCCGCCCACAAAGCGTCATATAATGATTTGTGTCACATTCACCGACTCTCATCAACTAGCTTCGTATGATGTTCACTAAGTTTTTATTACTGGATTACGCCCTGAACATTTTCTGGGGGTAATAATCCGAGGCGTGGGCCAAGATTATCCCATGTTCATAGAAAAAACCAATAAATTATTGTGAGGAGAAGATGGAAGCATTATCAGCAACGATTTTTTGTGGGACACCAAATCTCACAATGATATTCTCTTTGATGAAATTACAAACAACTTCAGAGGTGGCATTCTTGATAGGAATGGCCTCCACCCATTTGGTGAAGTAATTTGTTGTTGTCAGGACATAACTATGTCCGGCACTCGATTGGGGATGGAGTGCTCGATAAAGTCAATTCCCCACTACTTGAATGGTTCATCAATAAAGACCGGCCTGAGGGGAAAAGTAGCCAATTTTGGCTTGCCAACAAATTGTTGGCAGAGTTCACATTTTTCACCCAGTGGTGTATCTCGAAATAGCGTTGGCCAATAAGTACAGCTCGGATGATCTTGTGTGCCATCATGGAAGAGGAGAAATGACCACCACAGGCTGAATCATGAAAATTCTCAAGTATCTTTATCTGTTGTGACTTGCTAACACATTGCAAGAAGATGCCATATATTCCACGTTTGTATAAACAATCATCCTAGATGACATATTTGGCTGCTCGAGATTTACAAGTATGTTTCTCCTTTGAATTTAGGTGAGTTGGGCACTCACCGTAAGTGAGAAAGAAAACAATATCAGAATACCATTCATCGCTAGTCACGACAAATAGAACCATGGGTAGAGAATCGACTTTCTCTAGCTGGCTTTGTGCTCCATCGATGCAATCATCCTTTTCCTTAGGGTCTTTTGAATCTCAGTTTTCATCCATGAGCTGACATAAGCCCTTGCCTCTTACTAGCTTGGTTGGTTTTATATCTAGATCATACTCTTGAACCTTTGCAATCCAGTTTCCTCGCAAACTCCCTAACTCCTATTGAGTTAAGATTGACTTGACTGCTGTGTCAGGGACCAACGCTACTGTGTGAGAGTTTAGAATGTAATACCTAAAGTTCTTGACTACTTTGACAATGGTGAAGGCATGCTTTTCCAACTGAGACATATTTAATTCATGAGGCTTGAGGTGAGAGCTCATGAACGTGATCAGGGATTCAACATCCTCAGAATTCTTTTGCATTAGGATGGCTGATACAGTATGCTCGAGATGCATAGCTATACATGATAAAATCCTTAGAGAAGTCAAGACATACTAGGACTGGTGCATGAGTGATGAATGATTTTATATCCTCGAATGATGCCTTTCCTTCTTCACTCCACCAGAAATTTGGTGACCCTTTCATCATGTTTGATATGTGGCGAGTCTTTTCAGCAAAGTCAGGAACGAAGCATCTGAGAAAGTTTACTTTTCCAAAGAAAGAGTGAACACCGGTCTTGCTTGTGGGTAAAGTAAGGATCTGAATAGCCCTAACCCTTTCAACATCTATCTTTGTCCCTTCCTTGCTTACAATGTGTCCCAGTAACTTTCCTTCAGTGACTCTGAAAACAAACTTTTTGGATTTAGGGAAATTTCGTGTTCTCGCATCTAATCAATACTTGCTCCAAATGATCACAATGATCATTTCGTTGTTTAGATAACATAGTTAAGTCATCCAAATAAACTACGATGACCTCTCCCATCACAACTTTGAACGCCAAGTCCATTTCCCACCTTTGGAAGGTGGCGCGGCGTTAGTCGAGCCAAAAGGCATCTGCTATAGGCAAATGTGCCCGGGGGTAGTAAATGCTGTTTTGAATTGGTCTCCGGGTGAGTCTTCAATTTGATTATAGCTTGAAAAACTATCAAGCATGGACAACATTTATGAAGCGATTACTACCCTGCAGAACTCCGATCCATTATGGGAACAGATAATTGTCCTTCAAGGATGCTTGATTTAAGTTATGAAAATCTACACATATGCATATCTCACCATTTTTCTTGCGTACTGGCACAATGTTTGCAACCCAGTCTTGTGATGGATAGGAAAATGATCCTTGCATTCAGCATCTTCCGAATTTCAACCTGGATGGTACCTGAGATCTTTGGATTATAGTGCCTTTGTTTTCTGGCGAAAGGGTTTGACACCTTCTTTCAACAGGATGTCATCTTTGGGACGTCTTTTGGCTTGAAAGACTTTAGATCAGCATAGGACCATGCCAATACATCCATGTATTTCTTTAGCAATTTGATGAATTTCTATTTTCTTCGGGTGTGCAACATTTTCCGATGTTCACAAACTGCGGATGTTCTACCGAACCTAAATTGACCGGTTCGGTTTCTGGAGAGGAGTTAGGATCATCTCACCTTTTCTTTTTACAAAATGATCATGTCTGTCGAACAAACGTTCCAATGAAACCAAACCTTTTGGAATTTTATTTCCTTTGAGCTGACATATGCCATCACTTCCTTTTGATTCCTTGTCTTGATCCGTAACCGATTCACGGCATGTAGAAGTAGATCCTTCAAAATGAAGCTCATTGAAATTCTTTGCCTTTTCCAGGAAGGCAATAAGTTGATTGTCATCATTAAATACCTGACAGTGCTGAGAGTTTTCTGGCACACTTGGGTGGAAAACTACCTCAATGGTATATGTGTCTATTTTCAAACTTGGGTGAGGGAGCATGAGGGATGCTGAGACGGCTAATGAGTCGGCCATGTCGTTCTGAGCTCTTGGGATGGATTATATTGAAAAAGCGTCAAACTCCTCAATGCTGTCCCATATCACGTTGTGGTAATGCCTTATCCTTTCATTTTTCACTTGGTATATCCTTTTAACTTGATTTATGACCAGCTCTGCATCACCCTGTACTCTTAGGTTCTTGATTCCCCTTTCCTTTGCGGCTGGCATGCCAAGTAAAAAAGATTCATACTCAGCAGTATTATTCGTGTTGAAAAACTATAACTTGAAAAAGAGAGGAATAATCTCCTCCTCGGGAGATATTAGCATGGCTCCAGCACCGCACCCACTAGTCACACAACTGCCATCAAACTACAACATCCATATCTTGTTAAGATCCTCTTCTTGGATGAGAATATATATTCTATCAGACTCTGTAGACAAGAAATAGTTCCCATTCCACGATGATTCAAGAGAATTTGGGCTTCGGGTCTGTCATCACCAATCCGGCACTATGATAACTCTTCACCGGGAACTCCTCTTGCTATGATTATTTACTAATGCATAGCCTTTAGTTTGGTGGATGTAATCTAGAAACAAAACAACAAACATAACATAAGAATACCATAGACTATGATAAAAAGGAATGATGATAAATCTGAAATATCGAGTAAATTATAATATTAGCATGAAATTGTTACAATCTCACCCATGAGCTACTTCAAGTGTTATTGACGTCACTTTCCTTTCACCAAGACTATGGGAGAAACTTTACAATTACACATCTTAATGGCTTCTTCAACACACCTTTACACCGATGGCTTCCTTTACACACTTCATACAATATTTCTCACTACTTCTTTCTATGCTAAATGAGGGGGTAGCCTCTTTATTTATAGAACTTCCAGGATTATTCATATTATCTCTAAGATAGGATAAGAAATCCACTCGACGAATCATATTCCATACCTTAACTCTTATCTCGTATATGTAAGCTTATCTTTTAAGATAAGATAAACCTTATCATTTCACATGGGTTCCACATTTTTAGAATTTTTACAAATAAAATATACAAAATATTTATGACCTCACTCCTTGTCCTTATTACCAATATAATATTTCTAATTCCTAATCATGTAGACCCTACTTCTCTACTTACCCAAACTTTGACATTTTAACATTACCCGACCACTTACGACAAGTATTTACTTTTACCACAACATTCCTATTGTACTTTTGATTATTACCATACTATACATTATTGGTGGTGTCAGATCGGCAAAGTGCCGTTATCTTCATCGACGCTACTACTAATTATACTTAACAACATCCTATTCCTAATACATACATTAATGAAATAGAAATTACGGAGGAAAATTTTAGTGTCAACATATTCGCCCTTCCTAGCTTCTACTCCGTCCCTGAGTAGACTATCTCAGTGCTTGGAAAATCTTCAATTTTTCGTGGTTGACCCATTTCGTAATGGGAGTGCCATCCAATTCCTCCCGGTCAGTGCACGTACCATTTTCATGCACAATTCTACTATTTTGTAGGGCCCCATCCATTTTGGAAGAAATTTTCTCTGTCTTCTTTTTTTTGTATCTGGGATCATATACTAGAACCAAGTCATTCACATGAAATGGAGACCACCAGATCTTTTGATCAAAGTATTCCTTCTACTTCATCTTCTTCTTATAGCTTGTATCCTTAGCTATTTCCCTCATTTCCTCTAGCAAATGAAGATGTACCAACCTTTCTTTTACTGAATCACTTTCATCCATTCTTTCATTTTCCATTACTCTGACCGTGGGAATATCAAACTCAATAGGAAGAACTAGATCAATGCCATAAGCCAATTGAAATGGGGAGTATCCTGTTGCTGACTTTGATGTTGCCCTATATGCCCACAATGTTACATGAATCCTTTTATCCCATTTATGTACTGCAAGGTGCGTCTTTGCTAGAATTTGACACAACATAAAATTTGTTCGTTCCACCTTTCCATTTGTGTTTGGCTTGTATGTTGTTTCCTTCCGTGCTTAATAGAAAACTTATTGACTAGGACTTCTACCACCTCATTAATAAAGTGGCTTCCTTGATCTATTACAATTTCTAATAGACAACCAAATCTAGTGACAATGCGTTCATATATGAACCTTGCCACTTCATCCATGGAAGTTGTTTTCAATGGCCTAGCTTCAACCCACTTGGTTAAATAATATGTGGCAACTACAATATACTTATTTTGGCATGAGGTAGTTGGAAGTGGACCTAAAATTTCTATTCCCCACTTTTCAAAGGGACCAAGTGGAAGAATAGGGCATAATGGAGCTGATGAAGTCTTACGGTTACCATGTGTTTGAAAAATATCACATGTCTTACAATAATTATAACAATCTTTAAAAAGAGTGGGCCAGTGATAACCTGCATCCAAGATCCTTCTTGTTGTAAGTTGTCCAGAGAAGTGCCCTCCACATGTACCATTGTGGAATTCTTCTAGCAGCAGACCTTCCCTTGATCACGTCCGATTGCCCTCTTCTCAGATCGCTCCATCGGTTCCTATTCGAAATAATACTTCATGTAGAATAGAATATGGACGACGGGCTTGAGTAATATTTCTCTTAGTATTTGCATTGGCACCATCAGAAACTTGAATTCATTGGATAATTCCAAATATATATGTATTCACTAGGGATTGTGTCGAGGATAATAATCTTTGCATCGGGAAATCATCATCATCACAAGATCATCCTAAACCATCATAGGCTCAAGAGAGTGCAAATGCATTGACATGCTTCTTTCTGGCCTATCTATAATAGTAAATTCAAATTCTTGTAGCAAAATTATCCATCTTGCTATCCTCCCTGATGGGTTAGGCTTATTTACAATATATTTTAGAGCCTAATGATCTGTTACAACTAGAAATTTTTTCCCTCGCAAGTAATTCCTAAACTTCTTTACAGCAAAAATGATATCCAGAGCCTCTTTTTCAGTTACAGTATAATTTACCTCAACACTGCTCATTTTTCTGCTCCCAAAGTAAATTGGATGTTCATTCCCATTTTCATCCTTTTGGCTCAAAGTACTTCCTAGTGCTGCATCTGAGGCATCAATGTACACAATGAATGGCTTGCTCCAATCTGGATTCTTTAAAATAGGTGAAGACACCAGGGCTTCCTTCAGTTGTCTAAAAGCTTCATGCGCCTTATTTCCTGGTTCATAAGTAACATCCTTCTTCAAGAACTAGGTTAGTGGTTGTGCAATCTTTGAGAAATTCTTGATGAACCTTCTATAGTAACCCACATGGCCTAAAAATGATCTCAACTTACTTCTATTCATAGGAAATGGTAACTCTTTGATTTTTGAAACTTTATCAGGATTAGTACCAATACCATCTCTGGATACAACATGCCCTAACAAAATGCCTTTAGAACATCCAAAGACACACTTTGTAGGGTTTAGTGAGGCTTGTGCTTCATCTAACCTTTGAAATGTTGTCTCCATCTCAGTGCAGTGGTCCAACTTGCTCTCTTAGATGTAAAAATCATCCAAAAATATTCTAATGAAGTTCCCAATGTAGGGTTCGCACACCCTATTCATCAAACACTAGAATGTTCTTTGGAGCATTACACAACCAAAAAGGCATAACTATATAAGCAAACGTTCCCCAAGGAGTGGTGAACGTGGTCTTCAGCTGATCTTTCTCTACTATACAAACTTGGTTGTAGCTGCTATATCCATCAGCAAAACTATAGCACTCCTGGCCAGCTACTTCGTCCAAGATCTGATCTGAAAATGGAAGAGGGTAATGATCCTTCTTTGTTTCCTTATTGAGCTTCCTATAATCAACACAAATGCGTAGCTTCCCATTCTTTTTTATTGAGATCACAATGGGAGAAACCCATTCTAAATTCTCCACAGCAAATATGAATCCTGCATCAAGCAAGTTATCTATTTCTTCTTTTACAGTCTTGGAAAAATTAGGATTCATTCTATATGGCATTTGCTTTATGGGCTTAGCACCATCTACCAACTCAATAGAATGTTCTACCCAACTTACTTGACAGAGTTCCTTGTAATCAAAAGTGAATAGGTGTATGTACCTTCGAAAGAGTTGGAGGTAGGATTCCTTCTCACTCTCCATCACAGCATCACCAATCTTTATTTGTTGGAGAAAATCATCAACTTATTCTTTAGATAATTTTATGGGGTCATGAGTCGGTGTGACTGGAAGGATATCCATGACTGAAACATCAACCTCACTTTCTTCATCTTCAGTTTCCACTTCACTGGTACTAGAGTAATCAAAGGATGTCCAATCATCAGTTTCATCACTTGAATCCACAGGTTCTACCTTATGATGTCGAGGTATCACGTTTATCTTCACCCTCTCTCTACCATGTCCAAGTGTCATGAAACCTTCATTCCAAAGTGGTTTCTTGCATGAACTCTCCTTAGCCAAGGTTTTCCCAAAGAACATTGGGTATGCAACAAAGCGTATTCATTTTTCATCACCCGAAAGTCTACCACACATAAAACACCCATAACAGAGATATTGCCACATTTGAAACTACACCTTCTGGTTTAGGTTTTCCTTATTTAATGACATTAACATAAGTGTTGAAGGGCGATCAATTTTAAACCCAACATATTCATTACAGACTCTGTCATTACATTAATTGCAGCACCTCCATCAACTAAGACATCATGAATTGAAATACCATTACATAATACCTCAGCTTGTGGAGCATAGGGATCCGCCTCTGCCTCCAAAACAGGGACCTCAACCTCCTTCCTTCGTCGAGCATTGAGTCCACTTCGCATCTCTCGCCTCTTCTCAGAGGACATAGCCAAGAGTTGACCATATGTAATATTTGCAGGCCTTTTAGACAGATCTTCCAAGATGGAGTATGGTCCTTGCCCTTGTGAAATCAGAAAATCCTGCACACCCAACTTTCTTCTCCTATGTTTCTTACTAGTTTCTCCTTTCATCTTCTTAGGATCATTTCCATCTTGATTATCTTTTTCTTTCTTTCTTTTTGTTACAAACACATCTACTTCATTATTTATACTCTTATCTACTACATCAAAAGAATTCACAGGTGCTTTTCCTTTATCATTATCTCCTTTACCAGATGTAGAAGCTCTATCTGGACAATTATACTTATAATGACCCTTTTTATAACAACCATAACATACAACTTCAGAAATATTTCTTTTTGGACCTCTATCTCCTCCCTAAGAACTAAATTCTTTTCCTTGAAGAAGATTAATAGTTAACTGACCCATCTTTTTGAGTAGATCTTCATACTCAGTAGATGTACTAGGAGAAATATTTGTGCTCACCGGGAGTGGTTGTGGATTTTGGACTAAAGGTGATGGTGTAGGCTCTACTTTAGCAACAATTTCTTTGGGCTCCTCTTCCATACTTTCTTCTTGCCTTCTTACAATCTCCTTTGCTTGTTCAATGGTAGATGGGTGGTCATACTTCACTCGTTGTCTAATCTTTGGCTTCATCCCAAGAATGAAGTGCTTACATAGGAGATTATCCACGCCATTCATAAACCCATCCGCTAATCCTTCCTTCCAGATCTGGGCATCGAGCTTCCTCCTTATCTCTAGAACACGAGCATGATAATCCCTTATCTTCTCCTTCTATCCTTGGGATAGCTTTGTGATCTCGATCATGAGATCTGCATATTTCTGTTGTTCACCAAATTCTTCAAGAAAACTTTCAGTTAATAAATCCCATGAATTTTTCACATTATCACCTAGTGTTTCAAACCACCTAAGTGTTGAACCATCCAAAAAGGTAGGAAAAAATTCAGTCCATTGTTCCCTTCTTATGAGGCCATTACAAATACAAGATCATTTAAACTCTTGAATGAAAGAGGAAGCATCTTCATTAGATTGGGCTGAAAAAATAGGAATCTTCCCCATTTTCAAAAGTAACCACCGTAAAATACCAACCCACAAGTAAAATCAACAAGACTTATGTGCACAAATAATTGGAATCACTGTAATAGAAAGTGACTTTACACCTTTCTACAGTAAAATAGAAATGACCATGGTAACTATGGTAAAACTTGACTTACTGCGGTAAAAATTGACTTTACTGTGGTAAACACTATTCACAGTAAAAAGTGAAGTTACTGCGGTAAATACTATTCACGGTAAAAAGTGACTTTACTGTGATAAATACTATTCACAACAAAAATGACTTTACCATGGTAACTACTATTCATGGCAAAAATGACTTTACCATGGTAACTACTATGCACAGTAAAAATAAGGTTACCCTCCAATTGATTTTTGACTAAGTGGGAATATCTCTCCAGAAAATCCACCAACAAGGAATGGTCCCGGCAACGGAACCAAAATGTCATCACCAATCCGGCACTATGATAATTCTTCACTAGGAACTCCTCATGCTATGATTATTTACTAATGCACAACCTTTAGTTTGGTGGATGTAATCTAGAAACACAACAACAAACATAACACAAGAATACCATAGACTATGATAAAAGGAATGATGATAAATCTGAAATATCGAGTAAATTATAATATTAGCATGGAATTGTTACAAGCTCACCCATGAGGTGCTTCAAGTGTTATTGACTTCACTTTCCTTTCACCAAGACTATGGGAGAAACTTTACAATTAAACCTCTTAATGGCTTCTTCAACACACCTTTACATTGATGGCTTCCTTTACACACTTCATACAATATTTCTCACTACTTCCTTCTATGCTAAATGAGGGGGTAGCCTCTTTATTTATAGAACTTCTAGGATTATCCATCTTATCTCTAAGATAGGATATGAAATCCACTTTGACGAATCATATTCCATACCTTAACTCTTATCTGTACATGTAAGCTTATCTTTTAAGATAAGATAAACCTTATCATTTCACATGGGTTCCACATTTTTAGACTTTTTACAAATAAAATACACAAAATATTTATGACCTCACTCCTTGTCCTTATTACCAATATAATATTTCTAATTCCTAATCATGTAGACCCTACTTCTCTACTTACCCAAACTTTGACATTTTAACATTACCCGACCACTTACGTCAAGTATTTATTTTTACCACAACATTCCTATTGTACTTTTGACTATTACCGTACTATACATTATTGGCGGCGTCTGCATCGATAGCGCCGTTATCTTCTATCGACGCTACTACTAATTATACTTAACAAAGACATCCTATTCCTAATACATACATTAATGAAATAGAAATTGCGAGGAAAATTTTATTCTTGATGAGGTCATCGAGTTAGTAACTAAGTACTTATTTTGTGATTCCGGCTCTAATGTTTGCATTACACCTTTGATGGGAATTCTAGCCTTATACTTTTCCATATGAATCTCTCCACCAACCTCACTACAAAAACTCCTTCCCAATAGAATTCCATATGTTTCCAGAATATCGGCAACAAGGACGGTCATCTTTACTCTTTTCTCTGGGAATGCCGCAAATGCAAAGCTCAGCAGATCTTAAATTTGACCAATCAATGGAACTTGCTTGGTTTCCAAGGAATAACATCTGCCGAAAGGCTTGGTAAGTGTGAGGCCCAGAGCATGGGTGACCTTTTCCAGCATGACGTTATCGGAAGCCCCATAATCAATTATGCAGTTGCTTAGTTTGTGACCATTGATTAGGAGGGAGAGATAGAAAGGTTCTATATTTCCGATGCGAGAATTCGAGACAACATTTATGCGAGAAGCAAGAGGAGTAGAAAGGATTCCTTTTGGGGAAACCTGAGTATTTATGATAGCTTGGCTTTGGATGTATTCGATCATCCTTACAAGTTGCTCAGGGTTCGACTAAAGATACCCGACTTCAAACATTTGGATCTTGGTCTTTTGAAGCATGATCAATTGTGTCAAATGCGGCCAAGGGTTGCGTTGATGAAGGAATGAGTACCTAATTTCACAATGGTAGGGTAGGATTATTGGTCTTGATAGGAATATGAGAGGGCTGATTCGGAGGGGGATAGGGGAAAAATATTTTTTCAAAAAGACTTAATAATGAGGTTGAGCGTAAAGGGGACTACCTCTTTTAGCGATGGTTGGAGGCGTGTTTGACATGGCCTTCTCTTTCTGCATCTTGGCAGAAACTTCTACATCTTTTCCTTGCGAGCAGGTGAAAACAACATATGACTACCTGCTTGCATACCCTTGGGTACCCTCTTCTTCATTAGATTCCTCCTCATCAAATTCCATATACCCAATAGTAGAGTCACCAGTCGGTTCGCCGATATCTTGATCGTCTTCACCTGGTGATGAAGGTTCTTCATAATTCTGCTCCTCTTCTTCGATTTCGGCTAAAGCATTGATTGGAGGGGCCTCAAACACTAACCGTGGAGCATTTGTAGGTAGGAATGACCTTTGTGGGACATTGTTAGAAGTAAAATTCCTTCGTGGGATATCCGGTATGAAGTGCTAAGAGAAGCTGAGCTAGCTACTTCTTTAATGCGAGCAAGTCATTTGCCATCTTTTGGAATGCCAGATCTAATGAAGTGGCGGGAGAAGGAATCAAAGCTTTAGGCTTGGATGGTTCTCTCTTTAATTCACCAGATATTAGCAAGTTATCTTCAATCCGTATGGCAGTAGCTTGGGCGAGAACCAAAGTAGTGACCTGTTCTTGCAAGAGTAAGAAACTTACTTTTGAGCTCATGGTGTTTACGAAGAAACACTTCTGATTTTCTGGCATTGGTAGCATGGTAGGCGGAACTCGGTTGATTAGTGAATTGAAACGGGTGATGAAATCATGCATGGTTTCATTGACCTCCTTCTTCAGGTGAGTGATCTTGGATAACGCTTGAACATGTCCCTCGAAGGTTTATACCTTTCTTCAAATACACCCGTAGGGTGGCCCAACTAGTAATAGATCCGGTCAAGCACATGCTGAAACCATTCTCGCCATGGGTCCTTACAAGGTTTCCAGGAAGAGATGAACTGACACATCCTCATGGGTCACATCCAGGATACTACATGACATGATGAATGCAGATATGTGTGAATCCATACTTTGGTTTCCGCTTCCATAAAATTTGGGAAAATTCTTCCAGTTTCTGTGAGGGAGCGTATGAACAGGGTGTGGCAAGGTGAGAGGGCCCATAGCATTTCCCCATGGTACTACCATTTGAATGGCTGGAAAAAGGATGCGAGCTGGAAGCACGGCCCACCGAGTAGCAAAGCACTGCAAAGTGATGTGGATGCTCCTTATGAGAAATGATTTCTTCGTGGAGGTGAGACACTTTTGGATGACTGGTCAGCTGAACTTAGCGATGAGAAGCGTGTCGGTGTAACATTGAAGTTGTGCCTTTAAAGCAGATCGAAAGTAGGATCAAATTCTCCATGAGATCTCCTGATACGATTAAATGGTTCACCCGCCAATGTACCTTTCAGATCTGCAATATTTTGGAGCAAATTAAAGAACTCTTTCTATTGCACTTGTTGAATTTCTAATTTTATTGACAAAATCAGTAGCATGCACTTTTCTAGATATTTAATTTTACCCCTCTTTTGAGAACCGATTGTGGTTTAATGTCAAAGATCAACGACGATAAAACGATGGACAGCTCAGTAGGCTGATTTTCAGATCTTAGAGTTGACTTTTGGCAAGGGTTTGAAATTTTGCAAAACAGTCAAAAACTCAGATCTACGAAAAAATAAGGGTTTTTGTAAAAACTCAGTGAACTAAAGATCTCTAACTAGTCCCAATCTATGGATCTCTGAAGAAAATTTTCAGTTTAGATCATTTTTGCAAAAAAATTTGGATTTTGAACAAAATTTAAAATTTGCAAACAGGTAGTGATTTCTTTGATTTTTACTAATTTTCTAATTTACCACCACCATAGATCTGTTACATCATTCGATCCCAGTGAGTCGCCAAAAATGTTTGTCCGAAAATCATCGGGTGGACATGATTTATGGATAGATGAGCCAACAGTGTGCAAGGCATCACCCCTCTTTAAGTCAAGAAAGAGAAACTCGGTTTATTGCTATTCTACCAGCAGGAATCTTGTGCAAGTCTCACAATATTCTACCTTTGGGGTTTTGGGATCTCATCCTAGTAGAGGTGCTTCCAACTATGAAAAGAAAGGAGAGAAGGGAAAGAACGAAGATAAAATGGATCCGAACGGAGAAAAGAAATGAATTCGAAAGTAGAAATATTAGAAGGTCTCTATTTTGAGAATGGTAATAAATGGAGCCAAACCTACTTACATAGACGAACAAAGCAATACTGATGAACAAATGACAAAAAAGTAGAGATAGATCCAACAAAATAAATGCATAGATCTAACATAAGAAATATCAGATGCCCATAACACACATATTCAACACAAAGTCTTAATATTTGTATTAATGTTTTCTTTGTTACAAAAAGTACAAAGCCTTTTCTTCTCACTTCTATTTTTCATCTAAAAGGTGTCCACACCTAAATACAACAAGTATTCCACTATATATAGAAGAAGGAGAAGAAGGAAGGCAAAAATAAACCAACAACTAACTAAAAATATCTACAAAATATCTAAAAGTCAATTGTTGACTTTGGGAAACTTGGTGGATGACAACATCCCATGGTGCAACATGGATGATGTCATCATTTGTGCCAACATACTCTTAGATATTTACAAAAATAAATCCAAGAGGAAGAAGGCTATTCATCGTTGTCCCGTGGCTGAAAGGGGGTATCTTGCTTTTTTTGCTGTTCGAGAGAGGTAATGTGGAACTGGGTCCAATATTTCATGAATTTACTGACCATCGGCTGAAGTTGATCCTGGGTAGGACCCTTTGTATGATCGCCGATAACCTCGCAAGTCTCCTACTCATCTCTGAGTTTTTCGGGGATCTTTAAATATTCATCACCTTCCTCCATCAGGTACCCCACAAAATCACGGTAGGCTAGAATATTATTGATGCATTCTGTGTCAAAAGTGACTTCTAGCCCTAGCCCCTATGAGACGATCTCATTGAAGATCCGAATTATTTCATATTCCTTTCTCAAGGTGAAAGAAGGAGTGAGTAGGCCCAGGAGACATTCTTAGAACAATTTGCTCCATTTGATACATTACATTTAGGGCTTCCTCGCGTTGTCTATCTTTTCCGGGATGAATTCCATCTAATCGACACTGGTAGTCTAATGCAGCAAGGATTTTACTTGGGTACCTTGGGGTGATCGAAAACATTGATTTTTACCAAATCTTTGACTAAACAATGAGCATTTTGGAATGACTCATGTTGCAACCGAGCATGGTCCAACTCTTCAGAGATAGGTCCTGCAATTTCCTAGAGATCCTTCTTCGCCTGGCTAATGTTCGATATAGTTCGGTGAACTTGACAATTACTTCCTCATTGTCTTTGAGGATTTGATCTCTCAGCACAGAAATTGGCATACCTTGTTTACCAATTTTGGCATATTCATTTATCTTATCTTGGCTTACGACCTCGGGAGTTTCAGTGGCGATTGTAGGAGGTGCCTCGCCTATTTTCTGTAAGGCATGGAGAAGATGCTTGTTTTTCTCTTTTAGTAGCCTCTTCTCTTCCTTTGCTTCTTGGAGTTTCTTGCAAAGGGAATCCACCATGAGATAAGGCCTCCCCTTGAAGGCTTTCGAAGACGCGTTCCCATTTTGACTTATGTCACTATATAATCTGTAGGAGACAGATCCTTTTTATCCTTTGAAGGATCGGGATACGCGATTTCCATTAATCTTTCTCCCAATGAACTCGAGAGAAGTGAGTTATCGACTTGTTCTTCTTAGCCCCTTTCTTTGGGATGATGGAGAAGTCCATAGGTGTAATAGGGACTTTCCTCTTATGCTGACTCAAGTGCTGAGAAAGCCATGCTAGACCTAAGGGAGCGGGACCAGTGGTGGAAGAGGAGCAAGCTGCACTGCAGTGGATGAGGGGAAATGCATAGAGACACTTTGTGGAAGCATCGAGAGAGAGGCCAAGAAAGTGCTCACGGGGGGGGAGATCTGCAGGTGAGGTAGTTGTGGGAATGGAAGGGATCTAAGAGATGAGAGAAGAAATAGTGGGGGATAGCTCTGCGAGGGAAGAGAAGATGGAGGATGAGGAAGGGGGAATAGTAGAAGATGGAGGAGAGGATACAACCAAAGGAATGGTCGCTTGAGTCACATGAGAAGGGAGAGAAGGGACGGTGGGAACCTCCATGGTTGTTACAGTGGCAATATCCTGAATGGATGTGCCCATTGGAACACTCTCTGCCACTTCTTTCTCTGGCGATGCCAAAGTTACAACTTGTTCTTGTGCAGTAGAAGGAGGGCTCTCAGGGGCTTCTTCTTGAGTGGAGCTTGATTCTCCCTCTTTATCCTTCCCTTTTCCCTTTGGCATATGTTTCTACTTGACAGGTGCACTACCCAAAGGGGACATGGTGAAATATACTCCGAGGTAGATGAGGCCATTCATTCTGCGCACTCAGTGTTCTATTCGCCGCAATTTTTCTTTAACCCCACCTCAATGGTTTGAGGTTCCTTTGTTCTATCTATTTTGGAAAATGGCTAGCTATCCCCATACGTTTTAGATACACCGATCAACTTCTTGATCGGTAGTTTGATAACCTTTTGGAACAATGGCCATGCCATATCTTGAATAATCTCTCGCTAGGGCAAGGTGAGAGTGATCCTTTTTTCCGAGTTCGACCTCATGATACAGTCGATGTAGATATCCTCAATCATGGAATGTGGATCGGATCAAATTTTTCCTTGGGAGACAATTTCTTAGATCGAAGGTGGGCCTTGCTATGAAATTGTTCTTTAGATTGAGAGTAGTTCTAGCACTATGAACATTTCCCAAGATTTTTTGTGGGAAATGCAGGTGTACCTACCCATTGTAAGGGGGAAAGGAGTTCCACCCTTCTTTCTCTTCAGAACTTTTCATGGTATATTATAGGTCATCTGGGACAGCTCCAACAAGATTAGCTTAGGGCCAAAGCATACCTTGTAAATTTGGTGGGCTCCCCAAGAAGTTAGCTACTCGAGAGATGTGAAGGTGGGGAATTAGGTAAATAGTGCTCCCCACTTCTCAGTCACTGAGACTATGCTCTTGGTCATTCAACCATGAGTCATATTTGGCCTCAAAAGGTAGATGATGCCATAGAAGAAAGCATCATTGATCTTGGTAAACTACAGGATGCTATTTTCCAGCTTCAACTCTAGGTAGTAATCGTATATCTTCATCTGAGGCCAAACTCAAAGCATCGGCTCAAAGTCCTGGATAATCCCTCTCTGAGGCTGCAGCGTAGACTATGTAGGAGTTCATGTAGAACCTCCCCGTTGTGGTGATTTGTTGGAGCTACTCAAATATGGTGCTGCTTATGATCTCTGCCCACTCAAAGCGTTGATCAGGCACATTCTTATTCATGGTTTCTAGGTACCTGAGCATCCATTTTGAAAGTAATGGGCATCAAAAAGCCCAAAAACACTACTTGGGAAGGTGATAGTATCACTTAGTTCCTTGGAGAAGTCACTATGGTGAATAACCTATGGCCACTGGTTATTACCTTCTTATTCTTTAAGTACACTTTGTTCATCACCGCATGCATTTTTCTTCATTATCCTCCCATGCCTTGATGCGTAGTCTTCTTGGCTTCTGACCACAAAATGTCGGTGGTGGGGAATTCCTAGCATGATTTTGAAGTGTCGGGTAGTGAGGTTGATTATGACCTTTCCTTTTCATTTTCAACACACCTTGTGTCTTTGTTGTAACAACAGCAACCACCATCATAAACTCATTGTTTATCTTTGACCTTGACAGGATCCCCTAGCAAAATGTAGACCACTACCCACCAGTTTGTCCATCCAAGGACTTCCTGTGACCCTCCTGGTTCTGGCCCAGAAATCATCCATGTCGATGTGGCTGAGTTTGGAATCTCTAATGTCTAGGTCACATTCTACCTGGGACTCGGGCATTCTGACCCTTTGATACTTGTATTTCATCTCTTCCTCTGTAAGCTTAGCCTTACCCTTTGACTTGGTTGGCCTTTTGCTTGATGTAGACATATGTGGATCTGAGTTCAGTTGTTGATCTACAAGAAGGAGTGAAGTCCAATGCAAAAGAGCCATGTTAGCCATCAGATCTTCCATTAAAGCATCACAGAATGAGGAGTTAGCAATTTTAAGGCTTCTGGGTGTAGGGCACAAGTACAATCGTCGGGTTTGCTGGGGTTAATAGTATGGCACACTAAAGCAGAGTGTTACAAGGAATAAATCAGCGCCAAAGGGCGCAGGGCGCAAGGATTTTGCATATAACATCATTGTTATTGTAGACAGGGATGCGCCTGTGCCATTATATGTGGTTTTATACTGGGCACAAATAAGTTTGGTGTTGCATGGGAGCAGGGTGCACCAATGGCACATGAAATTTGCATGTAACATGGAATGTTGGTGCGCCGAAGGGCACAGGGTTAATGTGTGTAGCACTAACTTTATGTGCACAAAAGATAGGGTCTTTTGTGTGGCGCAGGAAAAGATTACATGGCACTATGTTGTTGTTAGTGGGATTGCGCTAGCGCCGGGTTTAGGATTTACTTGGTTTATGCATGGCGTAGGGATTCTCGTGTCTTTGCCGCAGCCAAGGTCGGTGTGCCTTGGCATGGCTGTGTTTTATGTAACAAAGGGTGGCGATTGCGCCCAGAGAAAAATGCAGTTCAGAAACAACTTTTAGGTTTCTTTCTCCTTTCTTGATGGGTTGCGGGCTTTTAGGCCTCTTTCTTCATGGATTTAGATGGTGAAGGGGTACAACAAAGAGATCTGGGTTCACTTTTGAGACAGAGCCCTCTTGGCGGTAGATCTGAAAAAAGGGGGAAAATGGCTTGGGAGGGAATATTTGCAAGAATGGTAGGAGGGGCTTATGGATCTTAGATTTATTTTACCAAACCTCACAAATAACCAACAAAACAAAAGCACAAGAGAAACAAGGACCACTTACCCGAAATATATAGAATGAGAGAAGTGAAGTGGGGTCCACGAACGCGACATGAGAATGACGGGTGTGCTTAACAGTGCAGAGGAATAAATATTTTCACATGTTTTTTATTGTGAAAGTGACAGGGTGGATGCACCTATATATAGCCAAAAGCACAATAAATGTGCCAACCACTTTTTAAAGAGGCGCACCAAAATGCATGTCGACATGGAAAATATTGCACCCTTTTGCGTGGATATGTTTTTGTCAACATGAAATAATTTGCACCTTTGGCGCAAATTTAGTAATCTTATCAACACTGGATTTTGAGTGCCTTGGCACACTAAAACATGGCGTAACATTTTTGTTGTCGACAGGAAGGCACATGCGCCTTGGCACTTGCAAGAAAGGCACATCACGGGAAGGTGCAACAATTTATGTGTCAACACTTCAAAAGGCGCACCAAAGGAAATAAAGGGGGCACAAGTTTACCCTGTGTTACATAGATAAAAGGTGTGCCCAACCAAAAAAGGACCAAAATGACCAAGTTTAGAAAAGTAGATTTCCCGGAAAGGGATTTTACAACATTCGAATGCCGAGGGACCTCGACAAGGAACCACAAAATTTCAGTATGGTTACCTATAAAATTTCCTTGTCAATTTTATAGGATAACACATTCAAAGTATTTTTCTAGCGTGAAAACAAAGTGTAGATGTAACTCGAATAAGAAAGAAAGAGTATGTATGGCCAAAATAGGCAACATGTTGTGGGTGAATTATGAAATGGAATGAAAATTGAATGTGATATGAACACCATGACACATGAGAGAAAGTGATTCAAGTATGAAAGGAGTTTCTTTTATAAAATACCCTCAAAGAATAAGAATAAAACACAAAACAAGAGTGTGTCATCGGAAATGGTTTGAATATGCATGCTAGAAAGATATGATCGTGAAGCATTGAGCGTAGAAAGTCTAAGTGAGGTGAGTTTCATTTTATAGTTAGGACCTCGGTAGTTGAGTATGAACTATAAAGCTAGAGTGTGTCATTGAGTAGTGATTATGTGTTAGAACTTGATGCTAGAAAGATGTGTCTTGAATGCACAGAGTGTGAAATGTGTAGTGTGTGAGGTTCATGTATGTAGTATGCCATAAATAGTCAAGTGTGAGTAGAGCATGAGATTACGTCATAGGGTACTTATGATACAAGTTGTGTATCAAGTAGTGTAAAATTCCTGAGAAAGCATGGAGCGTATTAGTAGAAATTTGAGACACCAATAAGGAAAGGGGGGAAAATAAACGTGATGCCCTGGGTTTGCTAATGATGGATATCTATGTGGTGATGTGATATATATCATGCCATTGTGGGAGAGTGTTATCTATGTCATGATAATAGATAAATCCAACACAATGGTAGGCAGAAGCAATAATAGGACCATGCCATGGTGGAGTTTGAAATGTGTCTTGGCCATCAGTATTAGGAGTAGTTTCTTTGACAAAAATATAAGTTGTAGCTTATGTGGAATGGATGAAATTGCAAAAACCTAATAGGAGAAGATGGTGGACTTATTTTAGGAGGAAGTTCCTTAGTTGGAATTGGTAATACCATAGATGAATTGAGAGGAGAAGGAGTGAGACTAATTTGAGAGCTGATTACTTAATTTGAGTGGATTGCATAGGTATTTCTTGAGTGATGGAAGAATAAAAATGGAATTGATGGCATGATGCTCATTAGACATAGATGAATCAAATTTAGGAACCCATTGGGATGAAAAAATTGGAGATGAAAATGTCACAACAAATGAGATAAGACCATAATGCTTAAGGTGGCCAATTTTTCACTTTATAGCATAGAATTTATTATTAATATGTCTATTAATTTGATGATAATTTCAATATGTATGACCTTGATATTGCAAGTTGATAAAGAGGATAGCGATGAGTATGTGGAAAGAAGATTAATTTATGATTGAGGAGTTGAAGCGAGAATATCTTGTTTCTTAGTATTTGAATAACACTTCGAGAGGTGTGGGGAGTGGAAATATTTGAGGTTCACTAATATGAGCACATGTAGAAGACATAGAATGAGGATGAGAAGAAGAACTAGCATGAGCCTAAGAAGCATCCTTAAGATGTTGGATTTCAGATTTAAGATATGTAATTGTGGATTCCATAGCCTGAAATTTATCTTGAAATAAAGAATGTAAAGCTTGAATTGATTTACAAATAGATTGATTGGAATTAGAACCAAGAGATTCATCAGAAAGATGATCGAAGATAACATTGGATTGAGAAGGTGGTATTTCAAGAGGGAGGAAGATAGATTGTACATATTTTTAAAGAACATAATTTTAAGATGGGTGCATTTGAAATAATTTAAGGAGACTCGAGAGACCTTATGAACCATGAGAGAAGAAAAATGAGGCTCCAAGAGTGTTTGAATGACATGGGTTCACCAAATTATTTAACAAATATTAAAATTTGTAAAAACCTAGATATTTCAGAGTCACATGAAATAGATAAAACACTAAAGTACATATCTGACCCAAGTAATAAGTTAAATGAATTTGAAACCGTATGTCCAATAGAGGGAATAGAATACATAGTTGATTTCACAATTAATATTGAAGTGTGTCGAGTGGAAACCAATGAACATGAGGAGGGAACTATTCCATCTAATAACTATTCTCAGAAAATTGTTTGACTTTGGATATTCTGGGTGAGGTGCTGGATTAGGTCGGGGGCACTGAGCACTGCTAATTTGGAGACAACTTTTGGGTACCCGTGACTACCTAGAACCTCGCATGCAGTGATTTTTATTGTGTCACACCAATGTCCCTAACCTTTTTTATCATGTGTATGTCACACTATTTCCATAGAATTCACATGTAGCCTATAAATCAAATGATCTCATGAAAATACCAGAACACATCAAATCCTAAAGAGGAAGATGTACATGGGTAGTCAAACTAACTTGGGAGGTCACCGACTAAGTGACTTTACAATCAAGCATTCGCAATGCATTTAAAAATCCATGTAGTTCTTGTGTGTGTGTAAGAATCATTCTCTAGGTGGCTCTTGTCCAAGATGCACTTTATAGAGAATAATATCTAGATGTAGCAATGTAAGTAGATGTTTGGATGGAAAAATGAACTTCCCCTCCTATGCGTGTATGTAGAAAATGTAGTACCTTGTCCCTTTAATAAATCTATATTTATCATTTGATGCTCTTGAGATTCCTTTGAATGTAACATTAGGTAATAGTAGTAGATTCTTAGAGATTAGTCCTTTTTTTTTCACATAAATTTATATTCATATGATTCCCTTAGTTTAATTTTGCAATTGACAACTGAAAGGCTGAACCATAAGAAAATAAGATGACCAAAAGAAAAAAGAGGGCTAGAAAAGGCGAGTAAGATATAAATAGGTCATGGGCACCCATAGGAGACAAGGGAACCTAGATGCCGGCATCTTGGTTGGGCACTAGTGTCCAGACACCAAAGTTATAAAAGATAAATCAATAAATTATTGACTAGGATGTAGGGTGTAAGACACCAGAAAGAAGACATGAAACACAAACCAAAGGCCATAAATAGTTGTCAATTGCTAGTTTTCTCACTTAGGAATCATATGAATTGTATTATGTGACTAAGACCTAGAATTGTACCCAAAGTGCATGATTTAGTGTCTAAACTAATCAATCTACCCACGTATCTTAACCACCTCATACTTATATCCTCACTCATCCCAAAAAAATCTAACGTCCTCACTTCTCAATAAACACAACCATATCCATATCATTATATCCCCTCCTCTCAACAAAACCCTATCTCCTAGCGTATTAAATCACAACCCTTCCACTATCTCCCTCTTACCAACCGCCTCCATAAAAACCCACTTATCTTCAACATTACCAATATAATCCTCAACCTAATCCTTCCAATCCTTGTAACCCACAACCTCATCATTCAATCCCCCATCCCCACACATCCAATGACCCTATGCAGGATTTGTTAAGTAGGTTGTTAAACCTTGAATCTACCACCTTGGGTCCCAAAATCTCATTCACTTATGAATAAATTTTTAATGAGCCTATCCATCCATCACCTTTGTCAAACCTTACCCTCTACACAGGAAACTCCCTAAATTCTCAAAATTGAATAGTAAGGAGGACCCTCAACAACACTTTTGTTCTTTTAGGCACACATGCTACCTCATCACACATGGTCAAAACCTCGTGCTCTGTAGTTTCCCCATGTCATTGACTAGTACAATGGCATTCCACAACACTCCCTCTTTTCATTTACCCAAATCAAAAATGTATTTATAGAAAATTTCTCCATTAATATTACGCATGAAATCACCATCACCGACCTCTATGCCATTAAATAGTTTGATGAAAAATCAATTAAATATTTTTTCGTTAGTTAGTAGGGTCTTAATAATAAGTTATCTTTCTCCCTTCATCAAACCAAGCATATCGAGCTATTCTCCAAATCTGTGCAAAAATATCTCATCAACACTTCAGATCTAATATTTTTAAACCTTTGAATACGAATTCACCATGGCTCATAAATTGGAACTCCATGCCATTGAGAAAGTCCACTTAAAAATTTGATCGAAAAAATCAAAACTAGAATTCACCAAGACATCTAATCATAATGATAAATCTAAAAATGTTTCCAATGCCATCATTGTTAAATCTTCTACCACATCTACCTCCCATATTGAGCCCCCACAAAGGGATCCTTAACCTACTCCCAACTATACCCCCTTAGGGAATCATATAGTTCAATATTTGATAAGCTCATGGTTTCCCGTCTCATCCATCTTCCTCATATCTTCCTATTGATGAAACATGTCCTAAACCCGTGTGGTATGACAAGGAACTCTATCAGTAAACACCATCAATTTTGTGGTCACAACATTGAAAGGTCTCGCACGATCAAAGACCTCATCCAATGCCTTATAGATCGACGGGATCGCCACTTTGATAATCCTAATTCCCCTCCATACTAATCATTATACATTTTTAAATAATCATTCCCTAACCACTCACCGAATAAACAAAAAATCCTTCCACATCCCAAGTGCCCAATGCCCATGCAATCAATACCTTAAATCAAGAATCAACATCATCATTCATTCCCATTATACCTCCATCTACCTTACCCAACTCTATCCCTTTGACACCTACAACTACACCAACATCCATGCTTGTGACCACATCTATGGAATATTTATATATCCGTCTCGCATCTCGGTAAACCAAAATCTCTTGAATCTACATCCAAAATCTCCACATCTACATATTCTAGATCTTCATTTTGATATCCGTACCTACCCCTATATCAAAATATATTACTACAAACACACCTACAATCCCTTCTACTCCCACAAATTTAATTAAATACACAACTACACCTCTACATGAATATACTCACATATCCATAAAACCCTTTAAACATCTACTATTTAAACATCCTCCCTTGATAAAACCTCAAAAGAAATATTTCTCCCATCCTCGCCTCCCATAACTACTAATACTTCTATACCGACATATTCAAAATCATCTATAACTCCTTCCAATCTCACCAAATGCATTATCCAAAAATCACTTCAATTTTATATCCTTGCACCTTCAACAAAATCTACTTCGCATCACCTAGTACATTCTTTGAAGACCACTCTATAGAAATCATCATCATCCCGGCTAAGGGTAAAGCCTTGCATCGAAATATAATAACCTTAGCCTCCCACTCAGAAATCACTAACCCATACACATAACAAGTTGGAACTTCTTCCCTCAAATCCCCATCAATCCAAGACACCCAACATCCAAACATTTATCTTATGGCCTCAACATTCTATTTTGGGACCGTGTCCTTCATCTAAATAATCTACCACTACCCAATCTCAGTCTAAAACAACTATCCCTCCCCCCAAATCCACATCCAAACCATATATATTGCCCCTTCAAAATCCACATCCAAATCATCCATCCCTCCTCCTCAATATGAATCAAAAGTCCCTACGAAAAATATTAACCTAAGGCTCCTATGAAGCCTCATAGGAGTAACTCTCCTCTCTTACCTTCATTACCTTCCTCTAAGTGAAATCCTCTTAAAGTCCATAACACTTCACCCTCATAAACTCCCATAGGATCATATATTAAAATATTTCAATGTCTTCTCCTAGCATCCACAATCACCCTTCCCCTAGGAAGCCATTTGATCCATCAAGGACCAAACCCCATGTGGTTTGACTCCAACATCGTATGTGCCTACCATCGTGTCCCCTGGACATGACACTAAACACTACTGGGGACTTTCACACCCTCATCAATAACTTTATCAAAGAAGATGATCTTCTCATCCAAAATGACCACCCTTGACATATACTTGCCAATACACGGCCAAAACCCATCCTCCATCAAATTCCACAACATCTAAACCCTACTCCTCTTCTAAGTCTTTTGTAAATATCCCTCCTCCCACATTTACATCAACTAAGGATGTTCCTCCCATTTATATCGATGTCATACTTATCACCACCCATTCTCATCCTCATGAGTCACAACCATCTATGCAATCCAAATCAAAGGTTGTCATTGTTGATCCCTCCGCATAACCCACTCCATCCCCTTCTTCATCCAAGGCTAAGGTTTCCATATTATCTGCAACACCAACCTATAAAATGGCCACCATCAAACAGAGTGTGGTAAGGCGTTACACCAAGATCCTGTTAATATTTCTCTGTATGATATTATATGAAATTCACCCAATCACCGACAATCCCTCATTGATGCCATGTAATGTATTCCCATCTCACCCGAAGAATACCATCCCTTTGTAACCCTTTTGGGGATCTCACCCCTTCCACCACTATTTCCTTTGATGATTCAAAGCTTCCAAACATCTTACTTGATTATCATGACCTCCACATGTTTATCACTTTGTCCACATCAATGACACATTTATCTATCTCTCTATGATAGATAATGTCACCAACATTAATATCAGCTCATCTCATACCTTTGATCAACTTAAACTTCCAAAATCCATTTTTTCTCAATCAACTATAGTAAATTGTGCCTTTAATGATGTTGTTGCCCTCGATTTGGGCACATTTATCCTCCCCATCCGCATCGGTGAAAAAATCCTCGATGAAGTCTTCTATATCGTTGAAGGGGAGTTTCAATACAATTTCTTTCTCAAACACCCATGGATTCATGCCAAGATTTGCATCCCATCAACCCCCAATGTTGTATCAAGTATGAACATGAGGAGATGATGCATATCCTCCCGATAATCAACCTCTATTCAAGGCATGTTACATGACCTATCTTCCAAGAGATGTGATCCTCCATAAAAATATTCATGCTCCAAATAATCCACTAGTTTTTCCATACATAAATATAAATTACCTAATGATGAATATATTAATAATGTGATTCAACATCTATCTCTAGAGGATTATTTAATCCTTAATCTCAATTCTCTTCCCTCCCTTAATCAGATTGGTAGACCCGATAAGGCTCTTATGTATTAATCAAATGTAAGCTATTTCATTTCCTTGATCGCCTCATCTCAAAAAAACATCATCTATGGTGGCATCGATCTCCATTCCTCTCATATTGACAATAAAAATCACACCAAACCTCATACCAATGGATTTTATTCTCTTATAACAAATCCTTCACCTACACCTACCTCCACCGTTGCGTATGGAAGAGATTTGGTCTAGGATGTTTTGAACAAGGTATGCATAATCTTGTCATTTACTAATCTCACAAGCCTCATGAAAATTTTGGAATAGGTTTTAAAGAACAACCCGCTGACTCCCTCACATAGCCTTTGTCTAAATATCCCATGAAAATTGATTCCTTGTCCACTCTTCCCCAATCCGACATGGATGACATCATGTCCCTCCCTTATGACTTTTCTTTAGTCTCCACCATTACTATGAGACCAGTCACTTACCAAACTAGCGGTGAAACTAGGTCCCTTCCTCTCATATTCCCCGACATGGTAGAGGATGATTCCCATCCCATCAAATTTCGCTAATGAAATGTTGATGAATCCATCCTTTCCTACATGGGGTCGTAAGATTCCTATCTTCATAATACCTTACCTTCTGAAAAATCCACCCTTCTCAATTAGTACACTATTAACATCAACATAGGGACTTCGCAAGAACCTCACATCCTCAAGGTTGGTGAATCACTCAATCCAAAATAACTTGAGGCCTTCACCTCCTTCCAATCCAAACATATCTAGAACTTTTTATCGTCATACACCGACATGTTAGGCCTCAATCCCAACATCATTTTCCATAACATCATCATTGTCCCATGTTGGAACACCACTACAAGAAATACAAGGATTAATCTATCTATAAAATCAGATGCACTCTCCTCAATTACAAGACCAGATACACGAATCTAAAAATATATGTTTCACTCTCTTCTTTTCCAATTCTAAACTTTTTCATTATCTTCTCAATCTTAAAAGCTTCATTGTCACTATCTTCAATCTCATCAAAACCATACACTCCAAGCCTTATCATAATGATCACATCATTTGATGGCTCATGCTCATGACTGAATTTTACCTAGAGTTCATATCTCAAAAATCTATAAAGGGCCGGTCTATCATTGATCAACTTGCAGTAATCCCCTCTCCCCAACAATCATCTTCTTCACGAACAATTTCCGCATTTAATCCATCCATATAATTGATCAAGAATTTTATTCTCTTAGAATGAAAATTTTATTTGATGGATCTAAGTTTCATCAAGGGGAGACACGGCGTTATCATCATTCATCCTTAGGATACCCCTATCCCCATCACTTATAAGCTTAAATTTGAGTGCACTAACAAAATGGTTGAGTATGAAGCCATTATCTTGGGACTCAAAACTAATGTCATGTTTGGCATCCAAATCCTCAATATCTATGGTGAATCTCATCTTATCATTAATCAAGTCAAGGAAACCTATCAATGTGAAAATGAAGTTCTTTATAAATATAAGGACATTTTTGAATTTCTTCTTGAGGAATTTGATTAGTGTACCATCTACTCCATCCCTTACTCATGTAACCACTTTTTGGACACTATGACATCCCTCACACCACTCATCCCATATAAAATCAAAGAATCCAAACTCTCCGTCGTTTTTCATTATCTTGATCATCCATACCATGTCCATGAGCTTCCTCACATCAATCTTGCTAGCGTAAATCAATCAGATCTCTATTACTCTCAGATATTAGACTACCTATCTGTATCCAAAATTACCTACGATCTATCTAAAAATTGTAGCATATCATTTCTTCAATAGTAAGCTTCTAACCACTATGTTACTCTTCGTGGAATCCTCTATAAGTTTGAATTTGATAGAATTTTACTTCGTTGCTTTAAATCCCATGAATATACCTGCACCATCCAAGAAGTACATGATGGTATCTATGGTGGAAACTCTAGTGGTTTTGGTGTCATCAAACACGTCCTTTTCCTAGGATATTACAGGCCCACTTTTAATAAATATTGTTGTGACTATATTAAGAAATGTGTTAAATGCCAACAACATTCCAATCTTCTCCACATCCCAAGCAAGACCTTGCATCCGGTTCAAGATATGTGGCCTTTCTCAGAGTAGGGCCTCAACCTCATTAGTATCATCAATCCATGATCTTCTTAGCGTCATCATTCCATCATCATCATTACTGAATACTTCACCAAGTGGGTGGAATCCATTCCACTCGCATCCACCAAAGCTAATAAAATCGTAAACTTTTTCTATAAAGCACATCATCTCGCCACTTTAAAATTCCCCATAAAATCATCACGGAAAAAATAAATTCCTTCAAAAATAAATACCTTAAGAATATTTATGATTCTTTCAATATCAATCTTATCTTCTTCTCCCCTTAATATCCTAAAGCTAACGGCTAGTATGAAGCCACTAACAAGACTATCCACAATATTCTTGCTAGAACCATTTGATGATCAATATGTAATTGGCATCTCCACACCCCCTTTACCATTTAGGCCTATCAAACTAGCATCCACACCTTTACAGGTGCTACTAATTTCTCCCTAACATATGGCTTTGAATCCATTTTCCCCTCAAAGTTTAAATCTCATCCTTATGTGTTTCTCTCCATGACATTATCTCTCGATGAATACTATTGTAAAGAGCATCTAGCCTAGAATGAGTTGCTAGATGAATGTCACTTAATCACTCTTCAACACCATCATCTCTATCAAGAGTGTATCAAATTTTCCTATAACAAGAATCTCAAGGAACAAAACTTTAACGCGGTGATCTCATCTAAAATTAAAATCATAATGTCACTACTTTGGAGAGAATCCAATGTGGAAAGTTTTCACTCAATTGGATTGGAATGTACATTATCACACACAAGTATGGGTCAAGAGCCTACCCTTTAGCCACCTTTGATGGTAAACTAGAAATAGATCCTCTAAATACTCTGCACTTACGATAAATTTATAGTGTTACAAAAATTACCAACATGATCCTAGTCACACTTAAGGACCTTATATCCATCATTCACCCTTCCATATCTCATCGTAATGATCTATAATTATGTGGTCTATAATCATTATCCTATCTATGAACTTAAATATGGGCACCACGACTCTTCCCATAACATATTACTAATGTAAAAGTTCCTACTTTTTGGTGGGAACCACAAAATCATTACATCCATCACCTTCTTATCTACCTACTTGGAACCATGCTAAGGGTCCATAAGTGTTGCTTGTACATATTATCATCCCCTCCTCAAGTGTTCTACTTGGCTATCCCTAACTCTATCCTAAAGTCAAAATTCTTAGTGCCTATATCAAAATATTTCTTATCTAAAGAAAAATTTCTCCCTCAAAGGATAGTTTTTCATGTAAATAAGAAATTATCAAAATTATAGACTGATCCCTCGAAGGACAAAGTTATCATACATATCTTATCCTATCATCTAAAAATTAAAAAGTCAAAATCAAAAGAAAAAATAATAATCATAGAACAATCCCTTGAAGGATGGATACTCCCTTATATCATGGAAGAAAAGGCTTCCCGCATTGATCAAAATTATTAAAATATCAAAATAAAAATAAAAATTTCAAAAGCAAGCATCCTTAGAAAACTTCCCGCATGGATAAACTTTCCCATCTTCCAAAAACTTCCCACATTCATCATTTTCCACAATATTACTCATAGCTAATGCATATAACTAAGACTACCACCTAAGGAGAAGTTATATTTCCATGTATAAGCTTAACCCCTTGGTCTTGTTTACGGTGGGTCTATAAGCACACCCTTCCGGCTTTCCCTTAAGGTATTAAATGTGACTAGTTATTGTTAGTTATGTGTTAACACTTGTCATTGGTCATAAGTGCATTCTATGTGTTGTTACCTCTCGCGCTTTTTCTATAATCCAATTGAAAAGAATATTTTCCACATATTTTCCTCTCTACGGAGAATTTATCTCTCATTTGGCTCATCCTATCAAGGTCACACCATTTTCAACTGCACTATCCTAACTTTTGCATCCATATCCAATCCATCATATCACTTCCGATCATATCCAATCTACATCTATCACATCATTTAATCTAAATCCATCATATATTCCTAACATCTAAGATTATCCAATTGATATCTATATCACTATCCATCAAATAAAGAATATATACATCACCCCTATATGTATTCATATATTCATCCATCACATAGCCTAACATATACATCAAAACTTGTCACATCTATTCTAATCCAAGTCATCTCATATCTATCACATCATTTACTAATCAACATATATCATATCTTCACATCAAATCATTTAATCCATATATCACATCACATGTCCATGTCAATATCTAAGCATTCTAAATCTAATATCTAATAAAAATATTACATCAAAGCACATAAACCATCATCACATCACCATAAAATATCATCAAAACACATATAAATTATGTAAAAATAATATAATCATCATCATATATATCATTAAACCGAGTCTATACATCCATGATATGCCTTTTCTAGGTTCTATCTAAAAAATATATACATCCATATAAAAATATATGTACAATGTTCATCCACTAAGTGGTAAACTATAGATCAGATGCTCTAAGTTGCGATCCCTATCCTCCAAGAGTTGGGGCCTATCCACCTCCATCTCTTCCTCCTTTCCTGTCATTTGGTACTAGATCCCACCTTAGCCATACCATACTAGTCATGCTCTCGAGATGGTGCCAGTAAGGATGACATCCCTAGTCTCTTCTCTCTTTTCAAGTATGCCACATACCATGACACTTCTAGTAGCCTTGTTTTAATAATGTTCTCATAATAGCATGCCTCCTCACCTAATGCGGTGTACTACTCTAGTGATACAATACTAGGTGGAACCATATGTCTATCTCCCTCTTAAGCCTCTTGTTCCTTACTCCATGTCACCTCATCTATAGATCCAAGATCTCCATACCTATCCCTATAGGCGTCCTTTTTCCTACATTATCGGGCCTCTCTTCATGGTGGGTCCCTTTCTTGGTATAACCCTATAACCTCCTATCATGTTGTGTACCTCTCTTGACACATGAAATCTAATGGGCTAACTAAGCTACTACTCACCCATATCCACCCTCTCCTCTAGGTATTACCTTATCCATTCTGTAGGCACATCCACCTTGTCTCTTACCAGTCCAATCTCCTCATTTGCCTTATCCACCCATTGTTGTGACCACCAATCTACATATCCTCGCCCACCCGCACATCATCTTCATCCCCTGGACTCCCCCTCCTCTACTAGTGGGTCCTCCATCATAGGAATAGCTAGGCCCTCTTTGTCTCATCACACATATATTGGATAGGAGCTCTAGCTACCCGCTATACTACTCTAAATTTTCTTACCACCCAAGTAAAGTGTATTTCCTCAATCATCTCAGGCCTCTACCCCTATACCCACCTCACCCTCCTCATGCTTGATAATGCTGTGACTCTATCCCCGGCCATGCAGGAAACCTTTGTATGGTCTCTTTACATGCAATCTCTACAATCTCTCCTCATACCACTTAACCCCCCACTCCCTCTGTCTCCATAACTATGGTCATCTTGCCATGTCAAAAATCCCACTACCAGCTCTATATGATCACCAGTCACCCATATAAGCCCTGGTGGACTCATTACAACTATATGCTCATATGTTCAAAAATTTAGTAAGAACCCCACATCCATGACCTTTCCTCTATTTAGATGTGTACATCTATAACTCATAATAGACATGTGCAAGAAAAGCAACACCAAATGAAAACATGTTCGATGCTCAACTATATGTACTACTACCCTTGTTAGTTTCCATGGAAAATGCCCTCCAACCGAGATCGACAAAGCATAACATGAAATTGTCATCATAATCAAGCATATCAATCTACTCCTAAGTGTCATTGACTAATATTGAGCTTCTATATGAAAGGCCCCAAAATAAATGCAATCCATGTGAGATCTACTCTAAATAACCATGTGAGTACACCAATCCTCCCTCTCACAATGTGATAGGCACCAAAAGTGCCCCCTGGATCGATAGTCTCAAAATACAATACACATCCTATAGTGTGATTGTCATCTCACCCATCCTGAGCTGAAATTGTGTTTGTTAGTGGGATCCACCTATCAATCAAGTGTAATCACGAGTCATGTATCTCTCGGCACCCTCCGGTGGTGGTAGAATCCACCCAGTACCACTAGCACCAGTGATCCCACTATGAATATATCACATCTTCTCTAATCCTATAAAATAATGTCGGGACCCAGTGTCTCAAATAAAAAGTGTCACTAACCTGAAACAAACCAATTAAACAATCACCCATCAACATCTCATCATAAAAAATCACCGTTTTTATCAAATTAAACTAATATCTACCTAGTCGATGGTGACCCCCTTCGATTGATGTTTACTTTCCTTCGATCAAAGGTGATTGGCCAAGTCATCACTTTCATCAAAACCTTCTCACCTATCAATTTTTCATAAAAAATTCAAAAATAATAAAAAATTCAAAAAAATATACTTATGCTAGGATTTAGATTCTTACCACTCACCGGGTCCTTTGGTGCTTCCTCACTCCACTTTGGTGACATCCATATCCCTAAAAAACACAATTATTTCTCTCTCAGAGCTCTCAATTGGAAATATCATATAGTGCAAATGATCCCCTTCGGCATCCCAAGTCACTTATATAGGTGTGTTGACCTCGGTCGTCGTCGACTTATCTCTCTCACCAAAAACCCAAGCCATGTCTTCGGAGACCCATGAAGTTATCATCAACCCAAACCCTAATTTTTCTTATTTTCCCTTGTCTTGACCAATCTCCTCATTAAATTTCCCTTTACTCCACTTCAAACTTGTGTGTCACCAATAACACACTTTTTCTTATCCTTCATATCTATCTTGCATTTCGCAACCTTTGCGTGGATATGATTGTGCCCTTTTCTTAGGACATTATTTTTCATCTTAAAGCCCACCCGTGTGGTCATATTTTATCTTTATTCCACCTAGGATGAATTTTTCACTTCCTCATGATTGCAGGACAACACATAATATTTTCTCCACTTTTTTGCGCTAACATTTGTCAAACCATCGTTTTGACCATCCTCACATTTATTTGCGCATAATTTTGATGTATTCCTTTGACTCGTGACATCCCACAACTTGATCTTTCATCCGAGAATATTCCCATTGGATTCCTTCCTTCTCTTGGTGATTCATGCTTTGACTCACGAGGTTAATAGGTCATTAGCGCTACCTCCATCGTAGGTCATGCCATGTCCTTACCGATGTGTTTCTAAGGTCATTGTCATATTTTTATTTTTATTTTTTCCCCATCAATGGTCATCCCATTGCACTTATGGAATATTATTATCTCTTTTCCCACCCATTTCCTTCCCTCATCCCTTCATCTATCTCTTTTAAACTTGTCATCGATTCCCCTTTGTGTCTTGAATCTCTAGTTTGAGGGAACACCTTAACCATTGACATTATTCACCACTTCTATTTTTTATCTTGTGAATTTCTTAAATGCAAGCCACTTAACAAAAAGGGGAAAATTTAGAAACCATTTTTGGTACATTGTCCCCTCATCCTATGTCTTCCCATCATCTTGTACATCCATCCTCCTCTTCCTACTGAAATTTTTATTTCCCCTCCTAAATGCTAATGTACCTCTTAAACCCTCCATTTCCCCTCTTAATTTTTATTTTGATATCCTAATCTTATTACAATCCTAGGACTATTTATCCCCTTTGTCTCATTTTAATCCTACTTAATTATCCATTTTTTAGTCACCCCATTCTCACCTTAATATTATTAATATTATTATATTTATTTCTTCCCCAATTTAATATCCCTAAGATTCCTCACCTATCACCCTTTTAACTAACCCTAATTTTTCCCCACGCAACCATGTAGCCATAAAATATTCCACCACCTATTTTCCAGCCATTTTAATCCCCTCTTCTCAAAATCAAATATGACCTCTATATAGAAGAATTGCAGTCTGCTCCAATCATCGATGACTCATGTGGGTCATTGAGACCCTATTTATGCACCTCCACCCCTCCTCTAAAGTGAGGTATTTTTTGGATTTTGAGCTATTCTATGAAATTTTTATTCTTTTTGTTCTCATCAGACACATTGTGAAAATTGGTGACCTCTCTAGAGATTTACATGCCATCCATGTGAATCTTGAAGACCTTGATTTTTCTTTGAATCCTCCTTTCATGTTTTTTCATTCTTTCTTACAGGTTATTTCAGGCCATCTTAGAGCTCAGCCACATCATCATCCTTCTATGATCATTGTCAAACCCCCATTTAATCCTCTCAATGTAAAACATTTCAAATCCTACTTTGGTCACCATCAACCCAACCTAGTCGCCATCAACTCATCCTATGTTATCCTTCCTTCATCTTTGCATCATCATCAACTTTTGTTCCATAGCCTCCCCTTTATCCAAACCACTCTATCTCAATCACCCATCTATTTATCAACCTTGATCTAGTTTTTTTGGCCTTGATCTCCTTGGACCCAACCCAGTCATCATAAACCCTACCAAATCCCTCATAACATCTACCTCTTGTTGCATCATCTTTGTTCATCACTATATTTACATCACATATGGTAGTCCGAATAGGTTCTACCTTTGTTTATAATTATCATTCAATCGGTTCTACATCGGTTACCTTTGACCATACTAGTTAGTCCTGTATCCATCAACCCATTTAGGTTTGGTTTGTTTATCATTTATTTCACATTACTAGATCTTTATTTCAACATTTCTATATTACATCATATCTCTGTTTCATATTATTATCTGCATTCTTTTATTAGTTATCATTTATTTCTCCTCATCATCAAAAATTTGGTTGACATTCATCCTAGGAAGTTGTTGGTTTCCCATAAGCTGGCCTTTTTAGGAAACCCGCCATCTTATTTACTAGTATTTTTCACATTTTTTTGGTGAGGTTATCAATCTCACAATGGGGAGTCCTTTTATGCCCATAATTTCATCATCGTCATCATCATCATCTACATCGGAGGTATCCTTAAAAACTCCCATAGTTTCAAATATCTTGAATTCTTGTACTCTCTTGTATTAACTTGTAACAAGAGCGAGGAATCTCATCAAACACATATCTTATTTAATTGTTGAAATAAAAATAAATCGAACCCCCTACATGAAGCTACTAGGTTTGAGGTGGGAAATTTGGTTCAAGTTCACTAATAAGTGAGGTTTAAAATCAAGTTCAAGTTTGACAATCTCAAAGTTTGAGCATAGGGAAATTATTATTATTATTATTATTATTTCTCAATTATGATATAATCAAGACCTAGTTCGAAATTTAAAACACAAAATATAGTAATCGAGAAGACAAATGGTTCCCGGTGAGATGTTTTTAGACTTTCCTAAGACACATCATAGGCTCACATGGAATACAAAACCTCCAATGTTTGAGTAGTTGGTGAGATAATCTCTCATACTAAGCGGCCAGGTGGGAAGGTGGAACCTATACCTCACCGGTTGGGTGCAATAGAGTGGGGAATTACATTAGTACTATTAATTTGGATCATGTGTCCTTGCCTTGTTGCCTTAGTTTTTTTCTTTGAACATGGAAAATATATTTGTAGTAGTTGATTGAATTATGTTATCTATTTTTTCACTTTTGACATCACTCCATTGTCAATCTCCTTATATGGAGCTATTTTGGTGAAGCCTAGTGTTTTTGTTTTTATTTATCTAATCAAGTAGTGATTTCAGATCATAGTGCATAACAAAATTCTTTAGCATTGTATGGGTTTTTGGATCCATGCTTCTTGGAGTCATTGTACAAGTTTTGGAGCCATTTTTATCTCTCTAATTTTTTTATAATTGGTGTTGGGTACCTTGGGATGTTCCCTTTTCCCTAGTTATTGTATGTGGATACCGCATTGGGCCTTGTTGTCAAGACATGCCTTCTTTTTATCCCACCTAAGATACAATTATGGAGGTTTTAGTTTAGGTTATTATTTATCTTTTTATTTGTTTATTAGGATAATTCCTACACTTATGTTATCCCTACAAATTTTGAGTTAACTTGCTTAGGTTTACTAGTTGTGTGTAGTTAGCTTACTAGTTATGTGGAGTTGACTTATCTACCGATGGAGTTACTTTAACTACCACTATCAATTAGTGGTATTTCTTCACCATTGATCTAGGTAGTAGTTGCACTTCCATACTCCAATATGTACATATTGATTAAACTGAGTTAATTTATAGCATTATGATGGATTTCCATATATGATATTTTTGATCTTTGTTTCTAAATCCTTTTGTAAGGCTGCTTATTCGGTGAATTCCTTTTATCTTACCAAATAAGGTGTTATAGTATCATATGAGATATTTGCGTCTTAGAACAATATTCTTATTGTTTCTTTCAAGTTTCTCTAATAATGTATGTTCTCTCCCAACTAATTTATCTCACCTAAATCTATATATTATTTGTTCTCACAACTCACTCATACAAAAATGTAATAACTCAAAACTTTATTGTTTACCAAAATAAACATATAATAACCTTCCAAAGATTGTTTCTCGCCAAAAATTTGACCACTAACAAAATTATTCCTAGCACTCCTCTTTTATATCTAACATGGAGTGATGAATTGCATTGGAGCTACAATGTGTTGTGATATCCAACTTCAAAATTTCCCCCTCAATATCGAGAAATGTGAGACGTTACTTTCCAATGAAAATGTATTGAATTACGCAAACAATATAGGCTCCATACATTTTTAAAAAAATATATGAATTTCCCCCTTTGAAAAATACATAATTTTATAGGGGAAGTGCATAGAGACAAAAGTCAAACATATGCCAAAACCATGATTAATAAAACTATATATACGGTATTAAGTAACGCATATGTGGTTCTTTTTTATGGTTCAATAATTCCTAAACCACAATTGCTTATGTAGTTAAATAATATGTACAAATTACAATGTGTACACATTTCTTAATGCATAATATTAACAAAATATTTTATATTTCTATTTATTCTTCCTCCCTCAAGCCACATTTTTCTCTTGAAAAATCTCTTTTCATGATTTTAAAATCATCAAATTTACACAAAACATTATCTAGATATCATGATGAATGTTGCGATGTAGTGGATTTTACAATGTCATTACAAAGGAAAAGAGGTGCAAAAACTTGTATTGTGCAAATTAAAAATTAAATAGAGTAATGTCTTGATATTTGTAATGTTATTTTGTATTAACAAATGTTTATTTTATTTTTATTATAGTCCCTCATCTCCCTCAAAAATAATAAAAAGACATTAAAGAATATAACCCTCCTAATCCTCCCAACTCTTCTAGCCCTCCTATAGCTCTAATAGAACCCAAAAATAATGTGGAGGATTTTTTTCACATATAGTGAAGAAAAAGAAATAAATAGAGGTGTTTCTTATTGTAACAAGGTGTAAATATTCTACTAAACCCCAACGTACTCCCCTTGCAAACACATTTGAGTCATTAATAGGTGAGGTTGACTTGAAAATGAGTCAAATTGATCACTGGACATCTTAAAAGATACTTGTAGGTATTTCTATGCAAAAAAATTATTTGTATTCGAGGTAGAACACACTTTGTTTTTTTGCAAAGGACCTCATTGACCCTAGAACCAATATTCTCATACCTTTGACAGGTAAATGGTTCCTAATCTACTACTACCATAATAATTTTATATTAAAAAAATTGGACCGTTTGTCTATGTTTTTGGAGTACCCATCTTATAACAACAATGAGGTTCCATTATCATTTATGAGGAAAATCTATTGTGATTTTATCTTTAATGAGGTTCTAAACTAATTTAACAACTTAGTTTTTAGGGCACAAGAAATGAAACTATGTAAGATAGACTATGTTCACATCATGCACCTATGAAACATACTAGATTCCCTATCCAAAATCCACCTTAGTTGAGACAATCCTTGCATCGGTGAAGGTGGTTATAGATATTGACACACCTGTATACACTTAAGGTGCTAAATGATACCCTCACCCAAAATATAATACCAGCTTTCCCATACTGATATTGGTGAAGGTGGAGAGGTAATCTATCCAATTAGTAGTAGTACAAGGACACACTTTTTCACATCTTGTGGTGAAATATGTATTGGGCCCAATGAAGATGAAAAATTCATGCATACTTAGTTTCAGGGAGTTTATGGAAGTCTATATGATGTGACTATGTTTGTGAGTATTCGAGAGATATATTTGGATTACACACCTAGAGAAAACCTTCATGGGTATTTTTATTTGTTACATGTTACATAAAAATAAATACATGTATTTTAAATTTTGAATATTTATATTTGAACATGTTTGTTATTTTGATTTACACATGGAATTCTTTATATTAAAACATTAGAGAGGCCCATTATTATCCCAACCACATGTTGTTACCATCTCGAGTTTACATATGTATTCACTAAATCAAAACTTATTATCAACATTTATCCTCTAAATATGTCATTTATATGCATGATTCCTAATAAAGAGAATTACTCATTAACACATCTTTACTTTACTTTGATATTACTTTTATCCTTTTCATTTTTATTACTTGTTCTTTCTAATTGACAACTTACAATTTTTTCATACCAGCTGACATCCTACTCAGCTATGATTTCTTTGTCTAAAATTTTTGAGCACCCAATATAGGACTTCATATTAGGGACACAAGAGCCAGGATGTTACTTTTCCCTCTAGGTTCCTCTTTCCTCCTTATCTCATTTTATGATCATTCAAATGATACTTATTTCTTGTCTTCACTAGTTAATGACAAAACTTAAGCAAATGAATCATATATATATATATCTACATGTGTTATTTGACCTCATTATGGGGTTAAGAATTCAAGAGGAACATGGCTATTACAAGGAGCTAATATTTTCTATCTACAAAACGAAGGACTGCATTTGGCACCGCATACTTCATTGCATGGGAGGTTTTATTATTAATTCCATATCACACATTTGCATTTGGATAAAGTAGTTATAGCATGTTATTATCTATGTGATTTCTAGTAGGACATCATAGCTAAAGGGACCCTATTCCAATCACAACAAAATAGAACTACATTAAATCTAAAATGTAGTGTAGTGTTTGGTGATAGTCACTTTGGTCTGACCACCAAGGTGGATTTGAATCAAGCATATGCATATTTTTTATGCATCCAATGTGTGCTTGAGTATTGTGCATGTAGATAAGGTTTGTTTTGTAGATATAGTGTGATATGGTAGTAGTACAATAAACATAATGTGACCTATAGTGAATAATAAGTGACAAAAAGTGAGACAAACATAATCGGATCTTGAGTATTTCTACATAATTGAGTGCATAGATCAAATGTTATCTCTTAGGAAACCCTATCCCATTTCTGGGCACTCCTATCATTGAGATTTTTGTAGTGTAGTTTCGTATACAAAGCATGCACAACCCAAAATCTCCCCTTTTAGATAAGTCTCTAATATAGAATCAATTTAGACCTATAGTTATAAGTTGATTCATTCTCTAAACCCTATCCATCACTCTGCATTTCCTTTGCTTCATATTGATTGAATATTGTTATATTTATTTGATCATTAGTGTCCTTGTCTTAGATTTAATTTTATTAAATTATTTGTTGAACCCAACATCCTTTCATGCCTATCTTATTGGACCCCTTCTCATCATGACTAGTACCTCTCGTGAATTCTCACCGAGGATTGCATGAACTAAATTCTTATCTTTTACCTTCCTAAAAAAGTTGGACTGTTACTTTTTTATTGCCTATGAGGAATCACGAATGATTTTATACCTCTGCTCCCCTTGCCACTACTATTTATACTACTACCACATCTTCTATCCATATTTCCTCTCCTCTTACCAATGCGGGAGATTCTACCATCTATATTCCTACTTCCACACCCAATCCTAATATTTATTATCCTCATTTCTCCCATATTCAACCTATTTACTCTTCTTCCGTAACCCATGCTTTACAATATATTTATCATGATTTGCAATCACAAATCCATCAATGACAACAAGATAATTTTTCTTCCTTTCCATCCCTTGATTCCTCCCTTCTTCTTCACAATTCTCTTACACTCAAGTGTATTCTAATTCACTCCTTTTAATTTCATCTCACCAAAGTTTCCTCTATTTTATCATTATGTTGATCCTCAAGAGCACCTTATATCCTTTCACATTGCTTTCCTAAACTACACATGTGATGACACCCCCTTAACCAATTTATTTCTATGAGGTTACAATATCATGCTTTGTGATGGTTCTATGACTTTCCCTTGCATTTTATTAAATCATTTACTACTCTTTTTGATTTGTTTATATCTCATTTTTCTATGAATATTGGAATGAAAATATCTTATGCACAAATGGATAAAATTAAACAAGGTTCTAATGAACATTTTAGTGATTATGTATTAAATTACAAGAACAATATTTCTAAAATGAAAAATGTATTAGTTAATGTGAATTGCAAGATCTATTTATTGAAAGGATTTTTCCTACTTTAAAAGAATGTGTGATTTTTTATTCATACCATTCCTTTCACCATCTATTTAATACCTTGAAGACTCATGAGACTAAGCTACTTTATTTGGTAAATCTCAAATATGGTTCTAATACTTCCGATCATTCCTCTTGTAAATTTCCAAAAAAGGTTCCCTTTAGACCCAAGTATTATAATGCTAAGCCTATTGTTAATGTTTTTCTTTACCTCATAGCTTCATCTCCAAGCCCCTCAATGTATATTTACTCAATTTCCTTATCCTCCACATATGTTGTTGCCCCAACTCATTGAAAGAAATATGATTTCTCTTCCACCTCATCTTGAGTATTACCCTAAAAGGTCACATGGAAGGAAGTTTGATGAACATGAAAATTTTAACTACCATAGATGTAGTGTCCATTATATTGACAAGTGTTTAAATATTGGACATTTGATTCAAAATCACATTGAAATAATGATATATAATTTTCTAAATCCACTTATTCCACTTCAAAATATACCAATAAAAACGGAAAGTTTAAAATTGTCAATAACCCATTACCTAAGCAAGAAAATTTAGTCCCTAAGTCATCTTCTAATGATACAAACCATGCAATACCTCCTCTTGATTCTATGTATAACCCTCTTGGATTCCTTGTTGGTTCTATTGATCTCCAATCACTTGTTATCACTTTAAATTATGTTTATTTTCATGCCTCATTCTCCTCCCATATATTACATATTGATGATTCTCATGGGGATTTCACTTAATAAAATTATGGTATAGCATGTTCATTCAAAAGGGTATTAAACAATATCATTAATGTTAGTTTTTACCTCTAATTGTTAAATTGATAATACCCTCTCCGGTATATTATTAAACTAAAAATACCCCATATATATTTTCCATGTACCTTACTTACCCATTTTTTATTACAATTCTAATTACCCCTTTTATTTATACCCTAATATATCAAACAGAAAATAAATCATGTTTCCCACTCAATTATTATTTTCTTAATATGCCTTTTCTCTAGAAAGAGAGTTTGAATCCATTTAAGACCTATTACCAATTACCTTAATGTTAAGCTTTAACCATTTATCAATATTTCTTCAAATAATTAATATGGTGAAATAATATCAAGTGTTTAAAAGCATATTCAATCCTTTTATTCTACCATCTTTTTATTTCTTTCTTAAGAATCTCCTAATTTGTATTTCCTTATTCAAAAAGAGATTATAATATAACTTTATGAACATGAAAATTTTACAATTTTAACGTATTTAGCTTTATAAACTCGAATTCAAATATCTTAGTTTTATATTAAAATTAACCCACCCAAAATACCAAATTCAAAATATAAATAAATTAAACCATTTCCCCCTTTAATGTCTATCAATATAGTGAATTTTTGTTATCAATTTTAATTAGCTCAATATAAATGAATGCACTAGGATATTTCCTTCTTAACGAACCTCCTTGTGATGCTTCTATCGAGACCCATATCATCAACAATGTTATGGTACATCCTACATTCAAGCACAATGCATGTTCATTATATTTCTTACATTCAATTGGCTTCCCTCTATCTCAGATGACACATAAGTCTCCCACTTCTCATGGCCATGTTACTTTACATATTACTATTGGGCCTCTTATTATGTTTATTCCATTTAATATTGGATCTAATGTTATGAATTGTGACATGATATTAGTAATATTTTATGTAATAGGATTTACTCAGTAATATGGAGTAGATTATAATGAATTTTTTCTCTATTAGCACATTTGGACACAGTAAGAATGATATTGGTAATTGCAACTCAAAACAAGTGGCCTATATATCATATGGATGTGAAATCAAAATTCTTGAATGAATTCCTTAAACTGGAAGTGTATGCAAAGTAACCATAAGGTCATGAGATTAAAGGCCATGGAGGAAATGTGTACAAGTTGATAAAATCACTCCATGGACTCAAGCATGATCCTAGATCATAGTGCAATATAATCGAATCTTATTTTCTTTAGAATGGATTTAGTAGGTGCAGTAGTGAGCCTACTTTATACATGAAGATACATTGAAAAGTTAAAATTATTATTGTATGTTTATCTAAGGATGATTTAATCATTACTAGAGACCTATCCACATATTCATTTAAATCATCCATGAAGAAATAATTTGAGATGACAAATCTAGGTATCATGCATCATTTTCGGGGATTGAATTTTAACAATAATAAAATAGAATTTTTAATTCACAATAAAATTATGCTAATGACATCTTGAAAATATTTATAATGGTAAATTACAAGCCAATTCCAACACCAGTTGTAGTAGGTCTGAAATAAAGTAAAGAAGACAACATATCATTTTTAGATCCAACATTGTTCAAAAGATTAGTTGGATGTCTCATGTATTTGATGACCACGAGGCATGATATTATCTACAGTGTGATCCTTATCTCAAGGTTCATGGAGTCTCCTAAAAATCACATTAACAAGTTGGAAAGAGAATTTTGAGGTATATATGTGGAACTAAAAATCATGGAATCTTGTACTCTACATTTGATGAGTTCAAACTCATAGGCTATATAGATAATGACATTGCCAATAATATAGATGAAAGGAAAATCATATCCAACTTTGTTTTTTTTCTTTGGAACTAATAGTGTCATGGGAATAGAAAAATAAGCCTATAGTCACTCTTTCTTCAAAAAAATAAAAATATGTGGCGGATAGGGTGCAACATTTCAAGCTATTTAGATGAGGAGAATACTAAAATATTTTAGGTAGAATAAAAAAGAAGATAAAATATATTTTTGTGACAGCAAATCAACATCAACATTGTCTAAAAATCATGTTTTTTACATAAGAGGTAAACATATAGAAACAAGATATCATCTCACCCAGGATTAGGTTAACAACAAAGAGATATGTGTAGAATTTTTAAATTTTCAAGACCATTTTTTAGATATTTTTACAAACCCTTTGGGAAAATAATCATTTGATTACTTGAGAATTTGTTTGAGTGTTTACGATGAAGAATATGCTAGATCCAAAAATACACAATCATCTCCATAATAATAAAAATATTGAAGGTTAAAAGTAACGGGAAAATTTCCATTAAGGTTAAAATTTATTTTATATCATGAATAAAAGTTTAAACATAGGAACGAGTTTTGGAAGTTACGTCAAAACTTATTGTACCACATGTGGTTTAGATACCTAATATTTTTCTAGCTCATTAATTACTAATCATGTAATCACATTACTTATTGTTACTCGTGTGTTTTTGATTATTAGTTCATATCGAGGATTTTATTCTCATATTTATTCATATTAAGATTATTTCCTCTTCTATTCTCCTTATTTTATCTCTCCTCATTGATTTTTCTCACTCATTTATCTTTTATGTTTCAAATAGCCTCCTATAACCATGAATCAATTTTTATTGGTCCCAAATAAACATGAATCCATGGTTTTCTCCCTTTAAACATGAGTGTATGGTGTTAATGGTTTCATTTGTGTTAAACCTTCTAACCATCCTTTAGGTCCCATGAGTTTTGGGTCCTTCTTTGTTATATTTCTCACTTGTTGTGTATCAAGTTATACAACATCCATGATGCTTCTTATTTGAATTCAAGAACTCTATAACTGCATTAACGTATTAGTATATTAATGAATATCAAGGGCATTAATATGGATTGGAAAGATATGAATTCCATAATTTAGAATAGATATTTAAGGGGCCTAAGAATATCAAAAACATATATTTAATATGAAAACATTATATATGTTAGAGATATAAGAGTGCAAAAAAATTGAATGATATTATTCATAATGAGGTGTACATAAATACATGTGGAGGAAAAGGATTTGGTTGAATAACTAAATGACAAGAAAACATAACTCGCCATGTAATACAATGTCATAATTTTTTAGTTTATGATAATATGCCCACCTTATTACATTTTTTTACAAATTTATTCCTAAATCATCATCATCATCTTATTGATTCATCTAATTTTGAGAAATGACATATCCTTTTATCTCCACGTGCGAGAGGACATTATCTATATTACGTAAACCTCTACGATAGATGTGCTCTCGTTTGTTAAGGTCATAGATGAAGAGGTGATCTTGGTATGCTCGTGTTGTGCTGTGCAAATGTGGTAACTCTTGAGGGTGTTTGATCTCATGTTCATCATCTTCATCATAGCCTTCTACAATCTTGAAATGACTCTTATCTGACTAGAAATCAAAATACTCAATCCATTATCTCCTTGAATTTCAAGTTTAGATACTTTTAAGAAACAAAGAGTAGATATCGATGCTCTCACGGGCTTGACTTCTGTTCTTTCAAATGTTTTGCATCTCTATGTTTTTGTATTTTTAAAAAATCTATGGGAACAATTCTCATGCTCTAAGTGTATTAGGTAGTTTTCAAGTAGACGTTATTAAGTGTAGAAAGTACCTAAAAATCAAAATATGGCAGGGTTTAATGATACCTCCATCGACATTCACAATGTCGAGACAATGAGATGTGAACAATGAATGAGATCTCCTCATGTCTCAAATTGAAAATACTTGTAAGAAAAGAAAACTAGACAATAGATATTATATAAATAAGATGATGTGATATTTGGCAAAGGTCGATCCTAGAAATAAAAAGGGACTCCCTTAAACGATGTCAATTATTTTTGATAAAATTAAGTGATTTGATCAAGATAAAAAGATAAATAATGACAATGGTAAGGAATTTAGATAAAGAAGCTAGAAATCTATGTGAAAAAGAAAATCATATTCTACTCCGTAGGTGGCCTAGGATAGAGTTAAGGAAATTTGAATGTCTTTAAAGTAGTCGTACCAATAAAACACATTTTCTAACTGGATTTTGTCGAGGAATTCAATTTTTTCCTCTATGTCTTCCAGGGTCAGTGTGAATATGAAAGTACACAAAGTAAGCTCATGAAGGATATAAAAATGATCCCTCATGAAATATTTTGGACAATCGAGGAGATCATAGATGCTCATGATTGGATGAGACCGACTTGGAGCAGACATTTATAGCAAAGCCATGCTTACAAGTAAAAATATTAACCCCGAGAGATATGGATGATGATTGATAAAATGTAATAATTTAATAAAAATTCTATATTTATAGGAATCACATACGATTCAAGGGAATTGCTAGTGATTGATGGGGATCATGAATGATTCCTATGTTTATCTTGTGTTTTTGCATGGGAAAAATTCACTTCAAAATTGGACAACCATACCCCAGTGTAAAAAAAAATCTATGTTATACCTTTCTAAGACACCCCCAAGTCAGCCTGGTCCCCATATTAGTCCTATCCTATCCTCCTAATGGTCCATATGTGTGTGTCATCCTTTCTTGTAGGTGATTTAGGAATAAAAATATCATTCAAGTACTTCAGGAGCAATATCTCTAAAAGCTTTTCAAGTAATCTTAAGAAGGTCTATCATTAGCCTTTTTAAGACAAGTTCATAATCTTCCGAGAGCTATGTCGAAGGACCAAATTCATCAAGTAGGTGTAATAAATATCCAACATCATATTGCAACTGATTTATGAATATTCTTGAAAGATTCATATGTTTAGGAGCCAGTTCATCAACAGTGGGTTTTTGAGGCCAAAGGAGCTTGCATCGCAAAAGAGTACCTGAACTTCAAGAGGTGATTTTAGGATTTCTGAAATGAATTGTGATAAAAAATATCAATGGAAATAATTTTTCAGTCCTCTACATGGTGGAAAAAATAGACTCATCATAAACTCTATGCATTTTCTTAGGTAGATCATTCTTCTAAGCAAAAGCTGGTCCCGAGAGAAAAATGAGGTTTTTTTATAGTGTTGAAAGTAGAATAATTGAATGTGAAACATTTGATCCCTCTCTAAAGGTCCTTTTTCATGTAATTTCATATAAATAAGTGTGCAAAAAGTCATCTGGGAGCTCAAGTTATGGTCTTTTCAAGTTATCTTTCAAGGTACATGTTTGGTACTTAGTCAAATTTCTTTAGGGACATGTGTCGAAGCATGAGGCTGAAGGAACTTTTTGTGTCCCCATTGTCCCTTCCCATGGGGACAAGAGGGAAAAAAATTTCACCTTCCCCCTTTTGATAATTTTGGTCACTCCATAAGACCTCGACGACTCATCTTAACACCTTTGACCTGTTTGACTAGCCCCTCACCTACTCCCACATGCATGCCACTTGTCAAGAAAGGGCTAAGAAGCCTTTTAGTGAACCTATTTTCATGAATTAAGGAGATAATGTGGATTAAAAAAAAATGCCCCCTAGTTTCCTTCCATTTCATCCTACGACCCAAAATTATCCTTCAAGTGCTCCTTTCTAGCCCCCCTCCATTCCTTTCGGCCGATGCATGAGCGATACTTGTCCAAAAAGGATAAGGCAAATTGTTTTTCACCTATTGTCCTAAACTAAGGGGAAAATAGGGAAATTTTTTTCACACCCCTCATGGTTTCCAAAGTTTATAAATACAAACTTAGCCAATTTTTGCTCATTCCCCCACATTTTCCATTCGTTGTGAAAATTTGCTGATTTTTAATAGAAATATTATTCCTCTATTCTCATCCTCCATTGATTTCTAACATAACCACATGATCTAAGAAGGAGAAAAAAAAATCACAAAAATATTTTTGAAGACTCAAGCAAGATTTTTTTGGCAAAAAGCTTTGAAACTTACGAAACATGATTGTTCGTATCTAAAAACCATTGCATGAATCCACGCAATTTTTTTTGCAATCATATAAATTTATAGGTGCCTTAGGAATCCAAGTGAAATATTTCACATGCACACCTATATTTTTAGGAATAAACCCAAATTTCCACGAGGAGAAATTTCAAATTTTAAAATCTTTCATTTCGGAGACCAGTTAAGGTGAAATTTAGGAGGTGCAACAAAAAAGAAAAACCCATATTAATAATATAATTTCATCAAATATCGAGGTCCAGAAGAACACTTTCTAAAAATATTATGCCTTCTACACTTGGACCTTCTATTTTTAGTAGGTATTCACAAAGAGCACTTTCGGTAAAAGAAGTGTGCACAAAGGTCATCCAAACGAACAATTTGAGCAATTGGAGTCGAAAAGGGTGGAAAATTACCATTTACTAAAAATATTTAACCCCCTTTTTAGGTATAGGAAATTTTCTCATAATCCATGAAATTCAAGTTTACAGGTGTCAAACAAGTTAATTTCATCTCATTTGAGTATGCAGAAGTGGGTGACAGTGATGTCACTAAAATAGACCTAGATAGCCTCAAAACACACATGCTCGACCATCAAAGGGAACCAATTGAGGAAAATGTATTCATGAGTGGACTATACATGAAGGGTGGTCACCTAATATGTGTGTAGAGAATTGAGTTGGTCTTGGTGTACTCACACCATTATGAACATGAGATAAGAACTATTCAGGAAGATGATGGCTCAATTATGGTAGTGATTTCTCCTAAGGCCATTTCCTATTCCTGCAAATCCCACCTGGAGCAACATGTCTATCATCTCGAAAGAAATGGCAGTGAAGGAATGGAATGACACAGATTCATACTTGTAAGGTCTCGCACTAGGATCATGGTTGAATTCGGGAAGGAAACCCTTTAGAGTGTCAAAATATCTCGAAGAAGTGAATTACATAGGGGATTTTCAAATGCAATCACCCTTCTCAGTCGGGTGATGGGATAAGAGAACACGAGAGATTTCCAGGAGTGGATGGCATTGTTCATATTGACAATCATCAAAGGGAAGCAAAGGATTGATTGGGGCTAGATCATAAGTGATAATTTGCACCAATTTCTCTTTGTTCTAGTCTCAAATAATTTCTCCATGAATTCTTATTTGGTGTATGTTCTCATGATATCGTAGCCATTCAAGGGGCTTGCACTTCCACAAAATATCTCTTCTAAATATATAACATTAAAGAATCATTTTCAAATTTGTTGAATCGAAGGAGAAAAATCAAAACTTCACCCAGGTGAATGATTCCTTCACAATGTTCATCATATGGACTCTAGATGGTAGCTACTGCGCACTCGAGGATGTCACCTCATGAAGCATATTTGATCAAACAATATGGCTCATTCTTCATTCAATTCTCAATTTTTCATATATTCATGATTATGGTTATGATCATGCTCTACTAATATTACCTCAATACCTTGGTGACTAGATATCATTGTTTGAGCTATGTAGACAACTTGGACATGTACACATCGGGGTTGAAAAATAAAATAAGAAAACTATCTCTTTCCCCATGTTTCACGGGATTCTTCACTGTAAAAGTATTCACGATGAATTGCACTTGAAATTGGCCTTCTCTCCCTAAAGCTTGCATTCATTCACTCCAAGGAGTGAATTTGACATCGTAGTTAATCGGGATACTTTCCATCACTTGAAGTTACATCATGTCCCACGGGTTGAAGATTATTAAGAAAATTATGTGGGTGATTTAACTTTCAAAGAAAGAGACTACATGAGGATGACCATCATAGAAAGGAATAAGTATATGTTCTAGTGGTATGAATAAGGTATTCAAGATGATGGTATGGAGCTGTATGATCTAGAGTATAAATCGGTGAAGGATTCTCCTTTACTTCCAATGAATTGGAGTGTTCGTGAGTTAGGAGACATAGCTGAGTTAATGGAGGTTGTGATCAAAAGAACAAGATAATGGTTTCAAAATAAGAAGGTTTCCGCCCTCACATAAGGAAGTTTCCCCACACTTCAGAGACATGTATCACATCATTCATCATCAAAGGTCATGGAGGTAACTTCAAGTTTAGGCCACTCCGGAGGAAGTTCAAAGTGAAAGGTTGTGGAGTTAGAAAATCGTACTACTAGAGGTCACACAAGGAAGACAATATAATAGAAGATCCCATGGTAAAAGAGCATGTTGAAGAAATTTTCTAGTTTATCTTCCATCTCCTAAACCCTGCAAGATGTTCCACCTCCCATTGTCACTCCTCTTGCACAAGAGATACACCTTCCACCCGAGAAAAGACATGAAAAACATGTCAGTTATAGAGCTATATCTAGATGAGATATTTACTTGGATGAAGGAAATTATTACAAAATAAGATCTTACCTTCAAACAAATCATAGTCCTTGATCTTTTATAAATTCCATCATTGAGTCAAAGGAAAGAAGAATAAATTTTCTCAAGTATCCTATCAGTTTTTAGTGGGACTACATGTAAGTAGTATGTAGAAGTAGTAAGACCAAAGGTTATCAATATAGTGGATGAAATGACACTATTTTAATATGAAATGAGCAATATTCCCTTAGGCCTATCCACTCATGAGGAGATGAACACATGTTCCAAGAGTCTTCCACTCGCCTCCTTGTGAGGAATCAAGAATACAAAGAAAATATTAATCATTTGGAGGATCAAGTACAAAATCTCTCCTCATATGTGCAACACTTGGTGGACCCCAATGCTTCATCAATACCAATTGAATAGTTGCTCCGATAAATAGTATTGATCTAGAGTCCATCTGAAGAACACATGAGTTCATACAAGGAAAAACCAACAACAAATGGATGAGTGTGATCATTGAAAAAGGAAAAAAATTACTTCTAGAGGAAATATCATTGTTCAAATATATGTGTGCAACTTCAAAAAGGCTCATATGATCAGGGAAGGATTAGAAAAGGAAAAGGAGCATTGGGACCTGATTCATCCATTAGTGGTGGAAATGGGAGATAATTCTTCTTAGACATTGATAAGAAAGAAAATATTTAGTGCTCCATTTGAGGACTTGTCACGTGTGTGGGAAAGAACTCTTGTGACTAGATATGAAATGATAAATGAACTATCAGTGAATTGGACTCAAATGAGGAAAGGCCTACAAAATCAAGATTGTGTAAATAGCAAGATCTAGAGGATTGGAGTGACCATCATCGAAGAAAAACCTGCAGTATGAGTTGTTAGGACTATTTAAGGAGCATGTCAAGAAAGAGGATGGAGACTCACTATCATTTAATGAAGATACCTTAGAATCTCTATCTGGGATCCGAGCCACCATTTCATTCATAGAGGAAAAAAATTAGTCTCGTAGTTTGAGAAATGTAAGGATATCAATGATGTATTAGATGGCTAGATAGAGTCTCTAAGTTGTGTATACATCCCTCATGCAGAAGAGGTTTCATCTGTAGTAGCTCGTTTCAGTAAATAATTCAAAGGATTTGAAATTTCACTAGTGGAGCTCGGTGGAGATCGGTTAGGAAGCGAGGTGAGATCGGTGGAAGTAGATTCTTCATCGGCTTAGTTATTTGTCTCTACTTTCTCTCTCATCTTTACCTCCATTTTCACTCTCCTCCCATGTTATTTATTTGTTGGGGTTGCACTTTTACATTATGTCATATTTTATTTACAAAGTGACTTTATGTTATAATGTAAAAGTCACTCTTATTTTATAAAAGGGGCTTAATTTTCTCCTAGTAATATGAGAATTCATAAGTTGTGTAAAGGAAATGAAAGGTCATGTCTAGGGTAGGAGAAGATTCTCTCTACTTCTATAAATTGTAATGGCACCCTCATTCCAAAGGTTATAAATTTTGTGTGTTGATGAGAGATTATCACTTTGAAGAAGAAAAAGATAACATTTACTCCATTTTTTCATCTCTATGTTCTTCTCACTCTCACTATGTACATTTTTCTCAAGTGTCAATGAAGAAAAGGAGTTAGTTTCCTTTTTGATAAGGAGGTTTCTTGAGACTTTGTGTTAAAAAAATTGACTTGTATTTTCTCCATTTGCAAAAATTGTGTTTCTTCTAATCTATGTGTTCAAATTTCCTATTTAATGGCTATAGCAATCTGATTTTCTACCTATAACTTTAATCCCCCAATCCTTTCTTACTCCCTTTCTCAATCTCCTAGAAAATTCCACTCTTGTAAGCAATTGCAAGTTTTGCCATAGGATTAGTGGAGTTCCCTTGTTGGATCCCTACCCATAAGGCCACCATATAATAAAATTTCACACGTGCTTAATAACATGAAGTTGCATCATTTGAGAAGAGGGACTTATAATCCCAAAGTTTTGGAAATATAACCACCAATTTGTATACCAAATTTTTTTAACAATAGTTTTGGCCCCCTGTGGGGTAGACTTGGTAAGCATGTGCACCCAAATACGATCGCAAGAAAAGACAACAAAATTGAAAATAAAAATAAAAATAAAATAAAATTAGAAGTTGATGAGTCAAATGAACCCTATGTCTCATATCCATGGCTATTTTGAGTAACCCTCCTACCCAAAGGCCTGAGTGGTTATTCCATATTCAAGAATACATTGGTTTGGATTTAAGAGAAGTTATCGACATAATAGAGAGAGTTTTACACAATACATCATATTCATAAGAGTTTTAGATCTTAAAGAAGAGCATCTAGTGAATTGGAAAGAGCGAGACGAATTCAAACACCAAAAATAAGATCCTAAATCCTCAAGGTGGTAGATAGGATATATACACGATCACAAAGGCAAGGAGGAAATACCAACCCAAATTTTGAAGAACTTTAGAAAAGGAAAGAAATAATCAGAAATTCAAGGTCTCTCCATCATCATAAACTACTCTCTTGGAAATCTAATTGTTGTTAATATATTAGACATTTAGGTTCTATATATAAATGAAAATATTGAAGATTTCACTAACTTAGAAACTAAATAAGAAGCTCAAGCAAGGGCTAAAGCTGAAGAAAGAGATGAAGAAGAAGTAAGGGCAGAAATTTAAGAAATAAAAATAGCTGAAGCAAGAGAGAATGCAAGAGACGCATCCAAATCCATATCTAGAGAAATAATTGAGGACAAAGCTGGTAGACGAAGAAATACCTCACTGATTGTACTATGGGGCAACAATACAGCCCACTTGAACTTCCACAACTACTCAGGAGCTATCTCAAGGATCAAGGAAAATATTTCATAAGATTTGAGGATATGGTTCTTAACTCCCTGAAGAAAATGTAGTGGCCTTCATCACCACATGTGGCATGTTGGGTGTTGAGCATGAAGATGTATCATTACATTTTCTTGGAGTCATTTTAAGAAAAGACAATCAAATGGTTTTATATTCTAATGGTAAGGTCAATCACTTTTTGGGATGCTATAAGAAAATGCTTTGAAGATAGATTTAATTCTACTGAGATGATTTTCAAGATCTCTTGGTACAAATAGTACATAGTATGAAAGACTCAAATGAAGGCATGAGATATTTCATAAAAAAGAGTTATCAAGAGGATTCCTACGGATGCCATGCCCTCATACAACAATTTGAAAATATTATTCATAAGTGCTAAGCTTCACGAAGTTGGGTTTATTATCAAAAGATCTCATCCCATAACATTGAAATAAGCCCAATACTATGCTATCAAGATGGAATATGATCTAATCTTTGTCTGGTAAAGTGAAAAATCCCAATGGTAAGTAGAAGGTTCAAAGTTAAGGCTCAATCCCCAGCGATCCGGGCTCAATCCCCACCGATCCAATGATTCAAAAAATGGTGAATGATATGAAAAATAAACTCTCCTAGATTACTATGAGGAATTGACCAAGGAAGAAAAATCCTCTAAACAAGCCAAGGATAACCCCACCTAGCTTTCCTTTACAACACCACCAATAAATGCAACATGTGACACCAAATAATAAGAATAAGATGTAGAAGTGGAAGAACCAGAAGAAGAGGAAGAATAAAATGATGGAAATGTTATTAAAATTGAAGAAGTTGATGGTGATACTCAAAATGGCCTTGTTGAATATTTCTCAGCAAGTGAAGATGAAGATGATGAAGACAAGCAAAGCTTCTCATGAGTTGTGTTCAATCATGCCTAGTATAAGAAATGAGATTCATCTTGATGTAGTTATAATAAATAAAAAGGAGGATGCTCTGTTTAAGTTCCACATAACAAAATCATTAGCATGGGATCTATGCTCCCACCATCGATGGATTGAGATAGGGTTAAACTAGACCCGTTAGCAATCAATAATCCATTTACCGAGGCAAGTAAGTCCTCTGGTACCACCCGTAGTTCAAAGTCTACTTCTAAATCCAACTCATCACCTAATGATATTTATGCTAAATATTCTAAGGCTCAGTCAAAATCAGATACTTCCTCTCCTTCTAAGCCCACTACCACATCCACTAAATATACTCAAATTCCCAAGGTAGTGCCATCTTTGCAATGTAAAATTTCTACCATCCTAGGAATGTCATATCCACTCACCATATCTCATTTCAATTATGTTGAACATGTGAATAATACCAAATTCCAAAATTTGAGATGAAATATTTGAAAATGCACCCGACTCTCAGCTGAAGAGGTTTTTGATGTCATCTAAAGTAGTATCCCAAAGGCTAGTTTTATAAATTTCAATGCTAAAGGTATAATCCACACACCACCTATACCACCCTCACAGAATATTCTGGTCCTTAGTGCATCTAAGACAAACAAGGTAGAACCCTTTTACCAATCCATTCTAATCAAAGGTTATCAACTTAATGTATTGCATTATAGATTTTGGAGCCTCACGACAACAATGTTATGCCCATCAAAGTAGCTAACACCTTGGGACTTATCTTGACTCATGCAAATGTATCTTTCTATTCTAGGGAATCCAAAGAAGTTTCATTGGTGGGTAGAATAAAATATTCCCAAGTAGCCTTGGCTGAATTTCCAGAGAAAGAATTATTTCTCACAATTCTAGTAGGAGACATCTTAGTGTCTTTTGGAATCTTTGCTTAAGAAAGAGTTTTGTAGGGATCTAGGTGGTGAAATCCGGATGGATTGGTCATACTGTGACCATTCATGTGAAGGAGAGATAAAAATTATATTTCTATGTGTAAGAAAAAATATACGGTCAAAATCAGATGAACTAGGGAAAATATCTTATTTCTAGATAACCAAATATGAAATTACTTCCTCACATATGAGAGGGATGAAAAAGCGCCTTTTCTCACCGAAGATTAAGAATATCAACTATGTACCATAGAGTTATATGGAAGACATTTGATTACATGGCGAGGAGATGACGTTTTCTTGAATTCTCCTTTAAGTGAATTCTTTCCATTCTCACTTAAACTACAATTTGAAAATAAAAATACCACTATAGAATATGAGGCTCTTCTCCTTGGGATGAATGTTTTTAAGTATGTGGGCATCAAGAAACTCAAGTGTCTCGGAGAGGTGATCATAAAAAAGTAAGATACTAATATATCAAGTTAAGAATACAAGGCTTTAAACTATAGAAACAAAGTATGGAACTGCATTGAATCCTTCATGCCTTCTCCATCATGTTTTTCCCTTGGTATAAAAATGAAAGATCCGACTCTCTTGAGATTTTATCCTCTTTGGTAACTCCACACCCGTCATTTAGAAAATATGAGGTGACAATGGAAATGGTGTTTAGGCCAAGTGTGCCCACAATGTGAATCATTGGTAGGTCCTTAATTAAAATAGACAAATCCTCACCTTCTTGGAATAGAAGGATAATTTCAGCAGCCTATTTTATTAAGGAAATGACAACCCACATAGGGATTCAATAATGAGGAATATTAGGAGGAAACAAAGGATTTTATGAGGAGGGAGTGCTCAAATTAAAAGGGAATAATATTTATAAATTTCTAGTGTCATTGGAATATCTATTTGATAACCATGATTGATTCATCAAGGATAGAGTGAAGGAATCATCAAGGTGTACCGTTGAGTTTGAGAAGGAGAACATTGGATCTCCAGAGCAACCCGAGAATAGTGAAAATAGGAAAAAATTTCTCTCTGGAGGAGAAAATAATATTCATCTCACTATTGAAGAGATATTTAGATGTTTTGGCTTATTCATATGATGAGATGAAGTCTTTCCGAGTAAAGATAAATGCATCATTCCATTCCCCTAAAGAAAGAATAAAATCCCTTTAGGAAAAATCAAAGGCTCTATAACCCAAAATAATAAACACAATCAAGAAGGAGGTGCTGAATATTTTGAATACAATAAAATTTACCCTATCCAACATTCCATGTGAAGAAAAAAATCATTATGGTGTGGAAAAAAGAACGAAGAAATAAAGATTTGTGTAGACTTTTGTAACTGAACCAAGCCTTCCTTAAGGATAACTATCTACTCCCGATCATGGACCATATCTTGAAAGTGGTAAAATGTTCTGGGTTTCTATCATTTCTTTATGGATTCTTGAGTACAATAAAATTGAAGTAGTAGAGGAAGATAGAACCAAGAAAAACCTCACTACACCCTAGGGAATATTTACATACAACAAAATGCCTTTTGGTCTAATCAATGCGGGAGAAAATTTTCAAAGGGTGATGGATCTTGCATTCAAAGATCTATAGCATTGTATTGTGATATATTTAGATGACATCATAATATTATCAAAGAGTTTAGGAGATCATCTTCATCATATGGAGAAAGTAATCATAAAGTGTAGGAAACATGTCATATCTCTAAATCCTAAAAAGTGCATGTTTAGGGATCATCTGAAGGTAAACTCCTTGGGAACATAGTGAACAAGGATGTGGAAAACATTGATCTAGAAAGAATAAAGGATATTCAAAAAAATTCGTTGCCAATAATAAAAGGGAGTACACTCCTTCTTTGTTAAGGCCAATTTCCTTTGGCACTTTGTCCCATACTTAAGCTTAATTGACTAAGAACATAACAGAGATGATGAAGCCACAAGATAATTTCAAATGGAATAAAGAAGAGAAATAAAGGAATCAATAGCATACACCCCCACTTTGGTGAGACCAGACTTTAATAAAGATTTCATATTATATTGTTATGATTTGGAACACATGATACCAACCATATTCATGTAGAAGAACAAAGAAGGTATAGAAATTCCTATCACCTTCATGATCTCACCATTGAAGAATAATGAATTGAAGTATAACCAATAGGATAAGCACACTTATTTAATAATCAAGGAAGTGAATAATTTATAATTCTATATTCTCAATTCGCATGCCATAGTCACGGTAAAAGATCAGTTATCAAGTCCATTTTCACTCGAGAAAGACTCATGATCAAAAAGAGGCAATTTAGTAGCGAGAATCCAAGAATATGATTTGGAGATCAAGCCTCTAATATAGTAGGGGAAATGTAATATGAAGACTACATGCATAAGATGATGCATTTTTGGTCAAGAATTATATAGGATAATGTCAGTCCTATGAATGTGTTAGTAAGGACTTGCCTCAAGTTATTTTTTCGTAAGCATGAGGATGAATGGTATGCGAGATATTACTTAATTCTTAACCTATGGTGAGTACCATTCTCACCTTAACCATAGACAATGAATAAATATCAAGTTAAAGGAAACTAAGTTCATCATATGGAACCATGCTCTCTACAAGAAGTAATTCAATGGTTTCTTTCTCAAGTGTGTGGATAAAGAAAAACAAGAGAATTTTTGAAATCATACCATGATCATGCTTGTGGAGGATAGTTCTCAAGGATGGTTTCAGATCATAAGATCCTCTAAGGTAGATATTATTGCTAAACCCTTTTTCAAATGTTGAGGAATGGGTATCCAAGTGTGAGGCATGTCGGCGGTTCGTTGGGAGACTATAACTCACTACACTTCCTCTCAAGTGTGGTAATGATTGAGAACCATTCCAACAGTGGGGTCTAGACTTCATCGAATATTGAATCCTCATTTAAGTGTAGGTTAAACCGATGTGCTCATGGTGATGGATTATTTCACAAAATGGGTGGAGGCTATCCCAACAAAGAAAGAAATTACCAAAGCAGTATGTAATTTCATCAAGGAGAACATCATTTTTAGTTTTGGTATAGAAGATCATGGTAGACAATGCCAAATATTTCTCTTCAAGGATCTAACTAATTTCTACTACACATATGGAATCTCACTCTCACATGCATCTCACAATTACCCGTGGGGAATGGTAAAGAGAAATAAAGAAATAAAAACATTATGACCATATTACAGAAATTAGTGGATGAAAATCAACAAGACTTTCACAAAAAGCTATATGATGCATTGTGGGAAGACAAGATAACACCGTAGAAGGCCATAGGTATGTCCCCATTTCATTTTATATATGGGATAGAAATATAAAATCTAGTTACTATGGATATGTAGACTTTGAAGTTGCTTCAAATAGTAGATGATAGGTGATACCATGATGTTATCGATAAAAATATTTAATTTCTTGAGAATCTCAAAGAAGATAGGTTTAGAGTGGTGGATATAATCAAAGCTCATCGATTGAAGGTGGAAAAATTTTTTTGACAAGAAGGAAAAGGCTCATGAACTAAAAATGGAGGTCATGCTCTACTATGAGACAAGTGGAGATATCCAAATGGTAGCCATGGGAAGTATAAATCATTGTGGTTTGGTCCATTCCATGTTCACTAATCATGTGGAGAAAACTCTTTTTATCTTTCATATCTGGATCTAACAAAATTGGAGTTTCTCCTAGTGGGAAATATATAAAAATATTCAAAAGTGAAAGTGAGTTATCCCCCACATTATATCATGGGTGATTTTAGGTGTGTGTTTCCCTTTCTTGTTGTGTGTGTTATTTAATTTTTGTGTGTTATGTGTTTTCCATGAGTGTTTGTGTGTACTCCTTCCTAGATATTTTTTTAATGACTCAATGTAGCCCAATGGATGAGGAATTGGTCCATTTTTAATGTTGATATTATAGGATTTCTCATGTCATTTCCTCACTATGATTTATTCATAACATTTCCCCAAGCTAGAGCTAGTTGTTTTCCTATGTTTTTGCAAGGAAAAATTCACTTAAAAACAAGACAATCATACCCTAATGTCAAAAAATTTCTATGTTATACCTTTCCAAGACACCCCAGTTAGCCAACTCCCATATTAGACCTATCCTCCTAATGTTCCATATGTGTGTGTTTCATCCTTCCTTGTAGGTGATTTAGGAAGAAATGATCATTCAAGTACCTCAGGAGAAATATCTATAAAAGTGGATTTTCAAGCAATCTTAAGAAGGGCTATCATCATCCTTTTTAAAACAAGTTCATAATCTCCAGAGATGTATTGAAGGCCCAAATTCATCAAGAAGGTGTAATCAAGATCTAGTATCACATTTCAACTGATTTAGGAAGATTATGGAGATATTCGGTGGCTTATGAGTCAGTTTACCAACAATGGGTTTTTGAGGCCGAAGGAGATTGCATCGTGAAAGAGTACTTGAACTTCAAGAGGTGATTCTAGGAGCTTTGAAATGATTTGTGAGCCAAAAAAATATCAATGGAAATAATTTTCAGTCATATATATGGTGAAATAAACAAACTCATCATAAACCCCATACATTTTCTTAGGCATGTCATTCTTTCCAATCAAATATGGCGGTCCAAAATACAAAGGAATTTTTTAGGGTGTTGCAAGAATAATAGTTGCATTCAACCAATCCAATATTTATAAAAAGTTAATTTCATAAAATTTCATATAAATAAGCATGCAAAAAGTCATCCAAGAGCTCAAGTTATGGTCTTTTCAAGTTGTCTCTCAAGGTATGATGTTCGGTACTTAGTCAAATTTATTCAAGGACACGTGTCAGCATGAGGCTGAGGTACCTTTTTGTGTCCTCATTTTCCCTTTCCATGGGGAAAGAGGGACAAAACAGTGTTACCTCCCCTCTTTGAGTATATTAGTCACACCATATGACTTTGACCACTGATCTTAACACCTTTGACTAGTTTGACCAGCCCCTCACCTACTCCCGCATGCATGCCACTTGTCAAGGATAAGGGATGTTTTTGTGCACATATTTTCCTAAACCAAGGGGACAATGGTGACAAAAAATTTCTCCCTAGTTTCATTTTGATTCATAAATAAGACCCAAAACTAGCCTACATGTGCTCATTTCTATCCCCCCTCCATTCCTCTCGGCCAATGTATGAGCAACAATTTTCAAAAAAATAATAAGACACATTTTGTGCACCTATTATCCTAAACCAAGGGGAAAATAGGGACAAAATAATGTGCCTCACCCCCTCATGGTTTCTAAATCTTATAAACACTAGACTTAGCGAATTTGTTGCTCATTCCCCCAAATTTTCCATTTGTTGCGAAATTTATCTATAAATATTCCTATGTTATTGTCATCCTCCATTTATTTATTCCATGTCCACATGATCTAAGAAGGAGAAAAACATAAAAAAATCTGTATTTTTGAAGAGTCAAGTAATATTTTTGCCAAAAACTCCATAACTGCGAAGCAAGATTGCTCGTATCTAAAAAACCATTGCATGAATCAATGCATGGATTTTTAAAATCATCCAAATTTCTAGGTACCTTGGGAATCCAAGCAAAATATTTTACATACATGCCCTATATTTTTTTAGTGAAGAAACCCTAGTTTCCTCATGGAAAAATTATAAATTTTAAAATCTTTCATTCCGAGACTCAGGTTAAGGTGAAATTTCGAGAGGTGCAAAAAAAATGAAAAACCCATATCTAGAAAAATTTATTTCATCAAAAAATGAGGTCCAAAACACCACTTTCAAAAATGGTAAACCTCCTCTACACAGGGACCTACTATTTTTAGTAAGTCTTCACAAAGAGTAGTTTCAATGAAAGTAATGTGCATAGAGCTCATCCAAAAGGACAATTTGAGTGATTGGAGTTGGAAAGGGTGGAAAATTTCCATTTACTAAAAAAGTAAATCCCCTTATCAAGTATAGGAGAGTGTCTTATAATTCATGAAATTCAAGTTCACAAGTGTGAAACCAGTCAAGTTGTATCTCACTTTTCGGTGGGAATGCATGTAATCGAGTATGTAGGAGTAGTCAAACCAAAGGTGATCAATCCAAAGTGCATGAGATGACACTGGTGACTATGAAACAAGAACTATTCCCTTAGGCCTAGCCACTCATGAGGGATATGAGCACATGTTCCGAAGGCTTCCACTTTCCTCCTTGCAAGGATAGGAGAATACAAAGAATAGATTGGTCATTTGGAGGATCAAGTACAAAATATCTCCTCGTATGTGTTGCACTTAGTGGACCCTGATGCTTCATAAATACCAATTGAATCAATTACTAGAATAAATAATATTCATTTGGATTCCATCTAAAAACACACGAGTTCATAGTTTAGGGATAATAAAACAACAAATGGATGAGTGCGATCATTCAAAAAAGAAAATTTTGATTAGAGGCATTCTAATTGTTCAAATATATGTATGCAACTCTAGAGACAAGGCTCAAATGATTAGGGAGGGATTAGAATAGGAAAATGGGTATTGGGACCCAATTCATCCATTGGTGGTGGAAATGAGAGATACTTCTTCTTGGTCATTAATAAAAAAGAAAATATTTAGTAATCCATTTGAGGACTTGTCATGTGTGTGGTCAAGAACTCTGGTGACCAGATATGAAATGATAAATCGATCTATCGGAATTGTACTCAAATGAGGAAAGGGCCTACAAAATGCAAGACCTTTTCAACAAAAATATCTACGAGCTTAGAGTTTTCTTCATCGAGAAGAAAACACCACTTCTAAATGAGTTGTTAGGACTATTTGAGGAGTTTGTAAATAAAGATGTTTGCGACCCACTATCCTTAAAAAAATATACCTTGGAATCTCTATACGGGATCCGAGCCACCATTTTATTCATATTGGAAAAACATCAGTCATGGTTTGAGAGATGTAAGGATATCAATGATGTATAAGATGGATAGACATATTCTTTAAGTTGTGTGTGTATCCCTCATGTAGAAAATGTTTCATCTATAGTAAACTTGTTTGAGTAAATAATTCAAAGGATTTAAATTTCAATAGTGGAGCCCATCGAGATCTCATAGGCAACGAGGAAGAATTGTGATATATTCTTCACTTGAATTAGTTCTCTCTCTCTCTCTCCTTTCTCTCTCTTTTTTTCTTGATTTTATCTCTCCTCCACATTATATTTCTTTGTTGGGGGTTACACTTTTACATTATGACTTATTTTATTTTTAAAAGTGACTTTATGTTTATAATGTAATAATTCATCCTTATTTTGTAAAGGGGGACTTAATTATCTTCTGGAATACCAAAAAGTCATAAGTTGTGTAAGTAATATGAAAGGTCATGTGGGGGTAGGCGAAGAGTCTTCTCTACTTGTATAAATTGTAATGGGACCCTCATTCCAAAGGGTTGTCAATTTTGTGTGTTCGTGAGAGAGTATCACTTGTGAAGAAGAAAAAATATATCATTTACTCCATTTTATAATCTCTATGTTCTTCTCACTCCTCATTATGTACAAATTTTCTCAAACATCAATGAAGAAAGGAGTTTGTTTCATTTTTTGATAAGGAGATTTATTGAGACTTTGTATTCAAAATCTTAACTTTTCTTGATGCCATTTTCAAAATTTCACTTCTTCTATTCTATGTGTGTTGGAATATTATGGTTAATGGTTATAGGAATATTATCTCTTACATATAACATTACTCCCCCTATCCTTTCTCACTCCCTTCCCCACTCTCTATAATATTCCACTCTTTCAAGAAATTACAAGCTTTGTTGTAGGGTCGAGTAGAGTGCCCCTATCGAATCCCCATCCATAAGGCCACTAGAGAATCAAATTTCATGTGCACATAATAACATGGATCTACACCATTCAAGTATAGGGAGTTAGACTCTTAGAACCATTCAAGTATAGGAGTTAGACTCCTAGAGCATTGGAAAGATAGCCACCAATTTGTCTATCGGACAAATTTTGTCACCAACACATGACAAAAATTGATTTTCTGATGAATGTTTTGATTATATTTGATGTGGTGTTGAGATAGATTATATTTAATGTTGAAATATGTATTTGATTTTTATGTGGAATTTTAAGATACATATTTGATTTTGGTGTGACTGTAATGTATATCAAAATTTATTCTAATCATTGGTAGGAATAAAATGTGAACATGTTTGCTTCGGATTGGGTTTGATACATATGTGATGGTAAAATGTATAATGAAGGCTCTTGAATTTTTTTCCTTATAAAAATGTTAACACATAACTAACAATGAGTAGTCACATGTAGGATCTTGAACATGGATGAAATTGAAATGTATACCTTCTAGCACATGGGAAAGGTTGAATTATGTAAGGGTGTGTGGGAGAGTAGGTTCTCCTTTCAAAGGTTTTGAAATCTTATACCCCAGATATAATTTTTTTATGCAAAAAAATCGACACTGGGAAGTTTTCTCTAATGGGAAAGATGATTGATGTGGGAAGATTTCCTAGGATGCTTTTGATATTTTTACTTTTTGAAGGTGATCAATACGGGAAGCCTTTTTACAATGGCATGGGTATCCATCCTTCAAGGAGTGTTCTAAATTTTTTTAATTTTTAATTTTTTATTTTAGATATCCATCCTTTGAGGGAATGTTCTAAAAAAATTTAATTTTTGATTTGATTTTAGATATCCATCCTTGAGGATCAATCTATAATTTTGATAGGCGGTTGTCCTTTGAGGGATAAAACTATTTTTTTGACAATATGATTTTGATATTTGATAGTTGTCCTTTGAGGGATCAATCTATATATTTTGATAAGATTCATCCCTATATATTTTTGAATTTATTTTTATGCCGAGGGTAGGCCCAATAGACCATTTCAAGGAGGGGAAAATTTGTGTACACAGCACGTGTCTTGTAACATTTTTTCGGTTGGAAGACAAGGTGGATGGATGTAATGATTGTGGGGTTCCTGTTGAGGAGGAACTTGTCCATGTGAAATATGTGATGAGTAGATCCGTGGTGTGTATCTTAAAGTATCCGAGGATAATATCTTCAGTAGATGAATATGAAGACTTTGTGTTTTAATTCATTGATCCTGCTAGCTTCATTGTTGCTTTCTTCTATATTGAATGTGAAACTATTCTAGTTACTGGGTGTGAGCTCTGCAATCTACTCATGACAGTAATCTTCCTTTCCTAATTTATCTCCTTCCCCCTCATCCGTTGTGATTTTCCTCCCTTGTACCCCATATAATTTTTTTTTATATAGGTTCGGTGGAGTGTTCTTGTGTGATCTCTAGGAAATATTTCCACCCACAACATTTAGATATGATTAGGATTAGTTTACTTTCAATAATGGGAGTTGTACCATTCAATGATGAGGGCATATCCCCATTAATATTTGTGGAGACACCTTCCACCCAATAAATTTTCTCACTAACAATTTTTGGTGACTCTACTGCAGTGCACTCAAAAAGGATCTCTACCCAAAAATCAAGAAAAATTACAAAAAGTATATATTGACAAAATAAAATTATATATATATATTTATGTTTCACTCCAAGGATTCTACAAGCCATGATAAAATGTGCAATATGATCATCAAGGCGTTGTTTACCATATCCATAGAACTTTAGGAAATTATTTCTCGATCCTTATGGAAGCTTATGAAGTGGTTGTGTAGTAAAAATGGGCGATATTCCTACCTCATGGAATAATGGGTTAGGTTCTTTCTCTTTCTTTGGTTGTCATGATTTCTTTCACTTCAGTGACTTCTTCTTCAACTATTGAAACACACACACACACACACACACACACACACACACACACACACACACACACACACATATATATATATATGTTTCAATAGTTGAAGAAGAAGTCAACGAAGTGAAAGAAATCATGACAACCAAAGAAAGAGAAAGAACCTAACCCATTATTCCATGAGGTAGGAATATCGGCCCATTTTTACTACACAACCACTTCATAAGCTTCCATAAGGATCGAAATAATTTCCTAAAGTTCTATGGATATGGTAAACGACGTCTTGATGATCATATTGCACATTTTATCATGGCTTGTAGAATCCTTGGAGTGAAACATAAATATTTTTGTACAAATGTTTGTGGAAACAATATAGGATGCAACGGTAGATTGCTTCCACTACCTACTATCATAATTGATCTCAATTGAGGTGATATTAAGAATAATTTCAAAGAGATATTCAATACCGATCAAGATGCTCATGCCATCCTTAATACACTTTCTTGAATAAAGAAAGATCCAAAAGAATCCATGAGGGACTTCATGGCCAAATTTAATAGCATGGTCAACAAAATACCTGCCACCGATCTTCCCACTGTAAATAACTTGAAGATGTTCTTCATGAATGCTCAAATACTTGAAGTGAGTTTCTTTCTATGGCAAGTTCAACCACAAGATTTAGACCATGCTCAAGAAATTTCTATCAAGGTGGAATATGACCTCATCTTGTCAGGTAAGATCAAGAATCCCTCAATGAAAGATAAAACCCAAAATTCCCAGGATAGGAGAATTGATCCAATGGTGTAGAAGTTGGCAAATGAAATGATCTTGATGAAAAGGGAACTCAATCAACTAACACATCTTCCAAATCAAGATGGAAACTAGATCGCAGAAGCACTTCAAAATATCACCTTGGAAGCTCCACCATTCATTGCAATATTCTAGAGCTACGAAGATGAGGAAGAAGAAAGTTTTGAATATGAAGAGGAAGGAGAAGGTGAATGTGCTTAGGTTGGATTTTGTGAATGCATGCTTGATGATGAGGAACCCAATGAAATTTAATCATATGCCATTTTCACCCAATCCCAAAAGTAGAAAAATGGCTCCTCTTTCGCTGCCCAAACCATGAAATTGAATCCTTAAATGGAGACTCAAGGAATAATAATAAAAAAATGGTCATGAAATCCTTCTTCAACAAGGAAATATGAGAAGAAACATGAAGCCACCTTAACCAAGAATCCTTATGCCTCTTCAAGTAAGTATTCTTCTTCTTTTCATGGAAAATTAGTTTCTATAAACATTTGTGTTAATGCTGCCATATCCCGTGATTCTCCCACATCCTCTTCATCCTTAGACATTGTTGATAATATTAAAAAATCCAAGATCCAAATTTCTGCATTTAAATACTTAAGAACTCATCGCAAACAATTGAAGAGACTCATTCAACATGTCAAAGGAAGTAACCCTATTTATAAAGATTCCTCTACAAAAGAACCACCACAAGCATCTCAATCCACTCCATCTCTTAATTTCCTCACTTCCAAACCCTCTACATTTAAGAAGGTTGATCCATTCTATATAGCCTTGTTGGTCAATGGGTACAAGCTAAACAATTACATCATTGACTTTGGTACCTTGGGAAACTTCAAGCCCGTAAATTTTGCTAAATCTCTTGGTCTCTCCTTTTCCCTTACCTCTGGTAAATGTCTCTCCATTGAGATGAAACAATTGTCTCTCATTGTAAAAGTAAAATATGATGAAGTAGGATTGGTAGATTTCCCTGAAAAAAATCAAAATGAGAATCCCTGTAGTAGGAATACCTTGCCACATATGGCATGTTATTGGGATGAATCTTCTATGGAGATGTTGGATGAGATATACAACTAAATTGGTCGCATTCCACCATCCCGAGTCAACTATAATACAAAGAATATGCTTCCCATTTGAAAAATGAAATATATTGTTCAATGGCCAAACGACCCAATGATAGACACCCCATGCCAAAATTCCAAATTTGGAAATTTCTTCATGACCTTCGAGGAAGATCTCGAGTTTTCCATGTTGGTGAAGGAATGTCCAAGCATTAAAAATCTAGTTAAAGAGCACAATGAAGAATTGATGAAAGCCGAGTTTGAGAAGGTGTACATTTTGTGGGATGAATGTGTAAATGAAATTTCTACGGTGGATGCTAAGGTTAGTGATGGGAACCTTGAATTACAAGAATGAAATATCAAAGTGATGAGAGATGTGGATAAATAATAAGGAATGATGATCAACAATTTCTTAATAGATAAATTCAATGTTTTAAGTGATTGTCCCGAGGATCACTATGGGTTTTCATGTAATGAGTGTTCCAGTGAAATCAAAGGATTCTCTTTCTCATTGGAAGAAGATGACAGGGAATGCAAGAATGGAAGTGTACCTTCACCTCTCAAACTTGAAATGGAGCATACCCAGGAAAATGATGATTTCACTATGGAAATGGACTTCTCAATTTTCGGTGATCAAGAACGGGAAGATGAAGATGATGACATTTCAGCTCCAGTGTTGTGCTCATTTCCACTTCATAAGGATGGAAACACTCTTAGGAAAAATGGAGAAGCAGATTGCACCTTAATCTTAAGGTATGTTTTTCTCAAAATGGAAACCTTCTCAATAGATTTCAACCTTTCAGTGCTCACTCCACTCAGGAGATCGATGCCCTCAACATAGAAATAAAGGATGAAACCCAAATGGGAAAGGAAATAAATAAGAGGACACTTTACATGATGTGTGCCCAATCTTGAGTTCATTCTCTTTTCAAGAGAATGATGCAATCAAATAAAACACTACATAGGACATCATATGGTATAATACCTAGAACATGAGAAAGGTGACTACATTGAATAGTTAAAAAATGGAGAAGATCAAGAAGAAGCACATGATGCTAAAGTTCATGAGATATTTTCTAAGAATCAACCCATGAAAGTGGTGGTCATGAAGTAGATGCATAATGAAGAAAATATGTCTGGTTATGGAAATGATAAGTCAAGAGTGACCAAGAAACATCTTCATGATAGCGGAAAAAAATCAGCAAATGAAAAGAACTGAAAGACAAGGAGAAGCTGGAAAGAAGGTGCCAAAGAAATGAAGGCAACGAAATGTATAAGAAGACTAAAAATCAAGCCTAATTTATCACGAGGATTAGAAGAGGTTCATACTTCAGTGAACCTATCAATGTATTTTTAGAAGAATGGCATGCAGTGACACCCGTTTATGGGTAAACACTCAATTCAAGTTTCACTTGATGAAAAGCGGGTTGTTCTTTATATGTATATAGGAGAATTAGGTTATTTCCATTTTTTTGTGTGTTTCCTCATCATGTTTTTATGTTTCCTCCTTATCGGGTGTGTTTGTTCAATAAAGGAAGTTATGTAGCATATCTTTCAAAGTGACTCTAAATCCCAATGGATAAGGCACTAGTCCAAAAATAAAATGGATATTCTAGGATTCTCATGTTATCTCCTCATTGTGCTTGAACCAAAACATGTCCCCAAGCTAGAGCCAAGCTGTTGTCCTATGTTTTGCAAGGGAAAATTTCATAGAAAGATGGAAAACTATACCAACGTGTCAAAAATTTGGAATTCATACATTCCTAAGACACCCTTGTTAGAACAAATGCGGGAAGATATAATTGAAGAATTATAGATCCACAAATTAATAGTTGAGGATTATAGATTATAATGTGCAGACATTAACTAGATGTTTACATATGCATATAATAGTTAACAGATCATGAATGAAAGAAAATAACAATAGCTGAAAGTAAATGAGACAAGAGACACTCGATTTAAGTGGAGAAACCCGAAGTAAAAAAATCCACTTTGAAAAATCATTTTTGTATGTTAAGAATTCAATAGTTTAACCCAACACTTCAACTTCACTCCACGGTCTCACAAGTAAATAGAAGAAAACTTATGTCTCATTGTATAACAAATTTCATAAATAGCTAAGCATAGATCAATCGATCTATAAAATCATTATCCATTCGAGATCACCAAATAGTCCAATCCTATGAAGGATCATCCTATTTATATAGGATGGTTGAAGCTTGATTATACCACTTCACTTTTTTCAAAGCTATGAAAGACCAACTAAGATTATTAAAATAATCTTTAAGATAAGGGGTTGTCTAAGTGGTGGTCAACCAAATGGTATCCCCACTTGAAATTAACACCCCAACACTCCCCCTTAATGTTAAGTGGGAAAAAAAAAACATACATGCCAAATTTACCTTTTTCTACAAAAGGATTTACAAATCCTTGAATCAGTAACAATGATTTAGGCTAGCATGCAAACAAGGGAAATTAGCTGATCTTCCCATACAAAAATTCTTAAGACAAGTGATTTACATATGAAGACTTACATCATATTATGGAGCCTTTTATAAACTAAGGCATACCCACAACTAAAGCTTCGTTGGGATTTACAAGTAACTTCATATAGGGTGACACATTTAATTATTACAAAATAGAGGAAGTCTTTGGAAGTTTACAATGAATTACCTTATGCATTTACCCATGAGACTTACAACTCACATATAATGTTATAACCATGTGTAACTAATCCTTAAAGGATCACTTTGTTACATACAAAGTGGGTGGTCATGATCCACTCTTAAAAGTTAACCAGGTATTTTATAATAAGCCATTAAGAGGTGGAATTTTCATGCACACTCCCCCTCAATGGAAACTTTGATAGGCCCAACAAGGCACAAAAATTGCAGTAGTTCCCAACACACAATGGCTTGAAGAAGGTATCTTGATTATAATCTCTTATGTTGAACTGCATTCTTTATCAAGAGTAATATGGCCTTCATATAGAGGAGGAATCCTTCCTTTAACTACTATGTGTATCATAACTAGCTCCTCTTTAGCCACATGGATCTTTTTCTACTCAAGTGATGGCATCTACATCAAAACTTGAACACAAATTCAGCTCCATATCCAATCTAAACATCAACATGGTTAGAGTCATGATAGAACCCACAATATGCATAAAAATAACATAATAATATGATTAACAACTAACCATGTTACATTACAAATATGTTGAAAAAATTCTAACATATTATACTACTAAAATATTTATTAGATGCAATCAGTATTGGATGTCTCAATACAAACACAAAGGCGTCCCCAAGTGTCATTTGATATACATATAATAATATTTTAGTAATCAAATAAAATGTTTTATCAACAAACATATATATCTTATTCCAAGCCTTTTATACAAAGATAAGACTTGATAGATAACTGAGCTGATCAGATAATCAAATCATTCAAGAGTGATCACAGTATTCATAGAAGAAAATGACCATGTAAGAAAAATTTAAGCTTAGACATGTCATATATGATCATATTTTTATGCCAAAAACATGATTTAACATTAAAAACATTGTCTTACTTCTCTTGATTCTAAGAATTATATTCTTGTTACTACTAAGAGATCATGACTGTTTTGACAAAAGAATCATTATAAAAAAATAGTTAGAGAAACCATGCTTGTGAAAGCACCTGACACAGGAATCCTAGTCAAAGTCAAGGATTGAAATATCTCCCCCTCAATGTCTACATCCATTATACCAAAAGGAAACTGAAAAACAAACTTGTAGAACAATTTTAGTTTTAGGATACTCAAGAGGAGGCAGAGAGGCAGATTTACAAAAACATTTCTCAAGAACATGCACATATTCTTTGTAACCTCTAGGTACAAATTTCATGATGTATAAATGCACTTGATGCATTACAAAATATGATATCAACTTCTATTCTGCCTCTTTCTATTTTTGACAATTGTTCATGGTTAGACATGGTGCTTACCACGTAGGCAACTTTCACAAGTTTCATGATCTGAATTTATCTTTGGTAGACCAAAAAAAATATTTAGTCTAGAAATATCATACAAAATTTTAAAATTTACATGACCAAGTATTTTATGCCAAAGTTAAATATCATTCCTAGAAGAAGAAGAAAAGAAAGACTCGGACATAAAACCATCAAAGATATACAAGCCATTTTTCTGAATGCCAGAAGCAATAAATTTTTGAGCCTATCTTTCACATACCACTTATCTTGTAGCAAAACAAATTTACAATTTTCTTTAGTTAGCTGAGAGCAAGACAAAAGATTCTTTTTCAATTGAGGAACATACAAGACATTCCTAATTACACCATTTAATAACTTAACATTTCCACAACCTTCAAACCTAATGATTGAGTTATCTCCTAGATAGATATTATCTTCACATTTAACTACATCGAGAGGATACCAAGAGTACAAGTCATGTTCTTGGAGGAACCAATATCAAGAATCCATTCATTTTAATTTGAAGCTAAAAGGGCAGTATACAAGGCAATAGATTGCTCAACCACATTTGCTTGATTTTTCTTTGGATTATTAGGCTTATTGTTCTTATAATTATCACCTAATTTGTTAGTCTTCATCCTAAGATCAGAATATTTATGCCCAAATTTTCCACACTTATTAAAAGTTTCATTAAATTTTACTTTAAAGTTCGATTGTTCTTAGAAGAATTAGTCTTAGGATTTAATATAAATCTAGATCGATATTAGACTTCGATTATGATTGCTGCTATTTTTATTATGAGAAGACTTATGATTCTATGAGAAAAGATCTGAGAAGCAGTCTCTTTTGAATCAAATTTCTCCATGACTCTCTCTTCTTGAATAAAAAAGAAGACAAAGTGTCCAGATCAGGAAGATCATTCTCATTCTGATACTTAGAATTAAGAATTGAGATGTAATTTCTGAATTTTTTATGTATATTGATTTGTATAATGAAATATAACAGTTTATCTTGAAATAGTTCATAGTTACAACCATCCAATTGAGCTTTAATGTCCTTAATTTTAGCTAGGTAATTGAATATGTTCTCATCCCCTTCATGGGTGTTGTAAATAGCTCTAAAACTAGTTTAATGATCTTAGACAACCTATTGCCTTCATGCATGGTTTCTAATTGCTTTCATGCATCTGCAGGCGAGTCCATATGACCTATATGCATTAAGAATTCATCTCTAATACTTTGCAATATGATGGAAAAAGCTTCTTGAGATCTCTCGAGAAAAGAACTAAGGTTTTCGGGGTAGATTGTCTCCCTATGAGACATTTTTAAATACCGATCCACAAGATCCCAGAGCTTTCTAGCCATAAAAAATATTTCAAACACACTCTCTAAATGCTATAATTCGTTCCATTCAAGAGATGAGACTTATCCAACGAAAAACTGGTAGAAATGGCCATTTTTGATGCTCAGATGGAAATGGAAACAAATATAATAAAAAGAGTCAAGGAAGCCAAGTGGATGAAAACAAATAGATACGAGATCTTCTTAATTTGCTATACAAATGTAAACAACTCTAAATTGATCAAAAATAGCTTGATTGGGTCAAATTTAAGATCAATTTAATAAATCTTAGTCGGGGTAAATTTTACATGCGAGCTAACCGAGCTTAGACTCGAGTTAGGCTAGAGTAGCTTGACGATTTATTTATCAACTCATAGGGGAAACCTAAAAAATGAGCTACTTAAAAAATAAAAACAAGAGATACACGTGTCAGCTTTAAAATAGATCCTCAGTGCAAACGTGAAAACTTTAAAAATTGAAGTTAATACTTTTTTGGGTTCGCAAAAAAAACAAACAAACATGCATCAAATACTATAACAAGACTAAAAATCAAAATAACTTCGTAGAAATGAAAAAAATCAAATGAGACCGACGAGAGCGAAGCAGATGGCATAAAATGATTGGCCCAAGCTTCACAAAGACAAAAATTTATAGAAAATTAAATATCTAATCAAGAAAGATGTTAGATTGAAGCCACTTGGCACTCTAAGAGTGGGTATGACTTTGCAAACATGAAAAAAGGACAACAAAGCTATTTGGAGAAATTTTATTGGTCCAAGCTTCACAAAACCGATAGGATCTTAATAAAAAATGAAAAAGTGAAGCTAGATGGCGTAAAATGATTGGATCGGGCTTCACAAAAGTAGATATAGTGAAAATAAAGATTTTAAAAATGGAATGGATTTAAACACTCTAAATTAACTGGATCTAAAGAGATCTTTCAGATCCACAGTCAAAACACAACCCAAACAGCTATAAACGGCGTGAAAACTTAAAATAAGCTCGGAGATGACAGATTTAAATCGTAAAAAGCGAAACAAGATGCAGAAGCAAAGATATAAGAATATAAAAGCTCAAACATGATCTAAACAACCAATATTTCAAAAATATTTGGGTGGGAATTAGAAAATTAAACCTGGTTTAGCTTGAAGTTGTCGGTTGAATTTTTAGGGTTTCACAAATCAAACGATCTTCAAGCTTCTTCTCTCTTACAAGACAGAAAACATCTAGATCTATCTCTACACACACATAATCACTAGCTCTGATACCATGTTAGAAAAAGTGTAGGAAGATATAATTGAACAATTATAGTTCCATGAATTAATAGTTAGGGATTATAGATTATAATGTGTAGACATTAACAAGATGTTTACATATGCATATAATAGTTAACGAGATCATGAATGAAAGAAAATAAAAATAGCTGAAAGTAAATGATACAAGAGACAACAAATTTAAGTGGAGAAACTCGAAGGAAAAAAATCCCTTTGAAAAATAATTATCTGTGTATTAAGAATTCAACAGTTTAACCCAACACTTCCACTTCCCTCCTCGGTCTCCGAGTAATCAATAAAATAATTTTGTCTCACTTTGTATAACATCTCACATGAGTAGTTAAGCATAGATCAATCAGTTTATAAAATCATTAGCCATGTAATATCACTAAGGAGTTCAATCATGTGAGGGATCATCCTATTTATATAGGATGGGTGAGCGGTTATCTTTGCTTCACTTTTTTTCAAAGATGTGAAAGAATGACTAAGATTATTAAAATAAACTTTAAGACAAGGGGTTGTCTAAGTGGTGGTCCACCAAATGGTATCCCCACTTGAAATTATCACCCTAACAACCCCAAGTTAGTCCTTCCTCAACACCAATCCTATCCTATTAGTGAAATTATCTCAAAGTGAATGTCATGTATTTCCCTAGGTGATTTAAGAAACCAAAATCAGTCCTCCTAGGTGATTTAGGATCTTCTAGAGCATTCAAGCATTTAATCGTTTTGGGAAGGGCTACTATCAGCCTTCCTAGGAATAGTACACCACCCCTAGAGTGGATCATAGGAGAAAAAATAATTTTGGAGGAGTATTCAAGTTCTAAGAACATCAAGGAAATTATTTTTAAATATTCAAGGAAGATTCGGAGGTGTTGGAAGCATTTCACCGTATGTAAGTTTTGGTCTTGAAAGAACATGCACCATGAAAGAGGACATGACTACAAAGTAATATTTTGAGAGCTTTGTGGTGATTTTAAATCCTAAAAAATTATCAATGGGAATAAACTTTAATTTTCTACATGGTATAAAAAAATGGGACCTCTTGAAACCTCATACATTGTTTCTGCATGACTCACTCTTTTGGCGCCTTATTGGAGGTCCAAAGGAAAAAGAATCCATTTTAAGGATATTTAGTCATAATTTGACCTTGAAACCATAATTATTGGATTAATTTAATTATTTTTAGGTATACTAATATAAAATTTCATCAAAAACTCATTTGGGAGCCCAAGATATGGTCTTCGCAAGTTGGTCCCAAGGTGAGCTTTCCGATACTTAGTCATTTTTTAAGCTGGACACATGGTAACCTGTGGTTAAGGCAGAATTCCTTGTCCCATTTGTCCCTTTTCAAAGGGAATAAAGGGACATAAAATTCCCCTTCCCCCATTTAGTCTCAGTCACTAATATGACCATGTACTCACCTGTTAAGCCTCGTTGACCAGTTTGACCATGTCCTCACCTACCGTTGCATGTATGCCACATGTCATGCTGAGAATGAAGGGGAATTTCATGTACCCTTTTTCCATTTTGAAAAGGGATTAAAGGGACATGAAAATGTGCCCTACCCCTATTGTGCCTTACGGTTCTCCATACATCAATTAATGGCCCCAGGGTGATCTAATTCAACCCCTCACTTAAGTTGTTGAAGGAGTAAATACATGCTAAGTGTCAAGATGAGGATGAAGGGGATTATCATGTCATGTTTGTCACTTTCAAAAAGGGATGAAATGGACAGAAAAATGCACCTCCTATCCCTCCGTCCATTTTCAACCTTTAAATACTAGTACTTAGTCTATTTTCGACATTTTTCCTCCTCCACACCTCCATATGTTGTCAAAATGCTAGAAATTTTTTTCCTATGATTGAATCCAAATGTTTTGTCTAAAATAAAAATTGAGAAATCCTCCATGATATAAAAAAAAAAAAAATAAAAAATTTCCACATTTAAATGAAGAAAAATGAATTTTATTTCGAGAAAACCCTCGAAGTCACCCGGAGAAGAATTGTTCATATCTTGCAAACTACTCAACGGACCGGATGAAATTTATTGCAATATTTTAGATTTCTAGACACATGAAGATCCCATATTTTTTTACATGTCCGTAGTATAATTTTACAGGGTAGAGAAACCCCCATTTTTGTAACAACAATTTAATTATTTAAAATCTCTTGTTTTTGGCATCGAGATCAAGTTAAAATTTCAAAGGATAGCTATTGGGAAAAAACCATATCGGAAACATTCATTTTATCATGAACCAATCACCAGAGACGTAATTTCCATAAATAGTAAGCCTTCCTAAATGGGTAGATCCTATTTTGCGTAAGTTGTCACCAAAAGAACCCTGCAACAAATGTAATGTACACTAAGGAGAAAAGCAAGGTTAGATTGCTCATCCGGTTTGAAAAATAATGAAATTCATCACTTACTAAAAATAGTAAGTCTCCCATATGGGTGCCTGCCATTTTTAGTAAGTCACCTCAGGAGAGAAATCTAGGAGAAGACAGTGTACACAGGGGGAGTAATACAGGCAGATCTCATTGGTGTGGTCATTCCAGTCAAAAATCACCACTTACTATAAATAGTAAGTTGTCTTGTAAGAACTTGCTATAAATAGTAAGTTGTTCTAGAAAGTAGTTTTCACAAGGGGAGTGTATAGGGAGATAAATCATTCAAGTTGGCATCATTAGTTAAGGTCCAAAGAGGAAAATTTTGATTCTTACTACATATATTAAGTTTACCTTTCCAAATATAGTAAGTGTCGATAAAACATGAATTTCAAGTACACGAGTTGTTCTAGTTTCTCGGGTGTGATCAATCATGAAGATATGGTGGAGGTTCATGGTTTGGAACACTCGTCTCATATTACAAAATGATAAATATATCATGGTATTAATGATGCACTAATCACTTATGTAAGTAGATATATCATTCCAAGGGAAATCTCTATCAAGTGGAACATATTAGTGTCACATAGAATCAACATGCACATTGCTCATAGGCCATCCTAGATATTGGGAAATCTCAAATAGTGTTTTGAATACTCATTCGATGGTCTAAGGGTTATTTGCATCATAGATTTTGTGTTCATCATAGGGTGGGGAAAAGTGTTCAAAGTAGTTCAAAGGAGAAATATTCATCAATGTGGAGGGTAGTGTCATAAATATTTGCTCAAAGTTCATGACTACATCATGGAATTCAAGCATACAGTCATGAAGAGTGCCCTTCACCTCTTCCATCCTCCTCTCTTTACCCCTTCTATCTTCTCGTATCCTTTCTAACTCTTTGTTGTGCTTCATCATTATATTTCATCCTATTCACTTAAGTGACTTATTTTAAAATTGTAAAAGTATTTTCTTAAACTTATAAGAGAAATACTTAATTTATTGAAAATGAAAATTCACAAGTGGAATATGGAACAAGAAGAGTCACATGAGGGAGGTGAGGGGTCAATTAAAATTAAATAAATTGGGATGGCTTCTCCATTCCAAATGATTCCAGAGTTTTCAATAACTATCACTCTATAGCAATTGTGAATCATATTTATTGAGCTTTGGATCAATGCACTATCAATAAAACCTAAAATTTCTTCCACTTTCATCTTTTCCATTGATTTTTACAACTTTTGTAAAAGTCAATCAAGGAATAGAGTTTCTACTTGCCAAGATGTGTGAATCGTGTAGCTTTGTACACATGGTTTCCTCTCATCATTGACATAATAAGCATAGTTGGTACGAGCATCTTTTGTTTCTTCCACTTCTTTCATTTATGCACTTTGCAAGAATAGTGATGCAAGAGCTTTGTATCTTTGGTAGATGAATATGAAGACTTTGTGTTTTAATTCATCGATCTCGCTAGCTTCATTGTTGTTTTCTTCTATATTGAATGTGAAACTTTTTGATTCTCGGGTGTGATCTCTACAATTTACTCACAAAAGCAATCTTCCTTTCCTAATTTCTCTCCTTCCCCCTCATCACTTTGTGATTTTCCTCCTTGTAACTCATATAAAAAAATTTCTACATGTTCATAGGATTGTCCATGTGTGATTCCCGACCAATTTGGCCACCCACAACATTTATATAGGGTTAGGATTATTTTAATTTCAATAATGGGAGTTATACCATTCAATGCAGAGTGGCGTAGCCCTCTTAACATTAGTGGAGACACCTAATTTTTCCAGCTGAAAAAGTTTCTCAAAAATAAGATCCATATATGGTGCTTGTGGAGGACTTTAAGACTGGTTTTTCAAAACCTAACCAATATTTTTTGTCAATTTTATGGGAATGATCAAGAGTTAAATCGTGAATTACTTGTTCATAACTTTTGAGTCCAAAACCCTTCTAGGAATAATGATGGAGGTACATTGCAAATTCTGATATGAATGGTTTGAAATGGTGTTGATTAGTAAAATGTGGTGAAGGAAAATCAATCCCTCGGCGAGACGAGATTGGTTTTAAGATGTGGTGGACTAAAGGAGATGAAATATCATTTACTAGGCTCATACATGGGATTTTTTTAGGTCTTCAGTATATCTTCAGCTTAGGAAGGTAATTAAGTGTAAGGAGGTGATACTTTCCTAGTGAAAGGAGCTGCATAACATCGTTGAAAGATTGACAACGCGATGGAAGAAATGGTAAAGGTTTCATTAGAGGAGCTTGAATTCAATTTGGGGACAATCATGTCACTCGATCAATATGTCAAATGACATTCTTTCAAAGGGTTTGGATATGTGGGGATAGTGAAATTTTTACCCTCTTGTTCATATTTGAGAAAATGATGGAGAGTATAAGGGATGTATCAAGGGCCGACCTAATAGCATGTTATATTGAAATTACCTTCTATCGGATATAAGAGTTGTGGGGGTTTTTAACACCAACCTTGATTAGTAAGATGACCATGCCCAATATGGGAGAAATGGTGTCATCAAAAGCTCGTAATATTATAGGTGACTAGGTGACAATGGTGTTGGGTAGTTGAATTTGATCAAAGGCATGTGATGATATAATGTTAATGTTGACGCCATTTTTTATCATGGCTCTCTTAACTAAAGTATGGTTGATTTGGGTGGTGATGAATAATGGGAGATCGTTATATTGTGGTTGTAATGATGGGATTTCATATATGTCAAAATATATGGCAACAAAAAATTTGAGTTTACCGACTAAGTTAACAAATGGTTGTGGATCATCTAAGCATAATGATATAGAATACATTTATTCGATCATATATTGTCGATGTTGCCTTGAGATTTGCACAAGATCATAGAGAGATATTTTCACTTTGGAGCTTGATGAAGTTGTTTGATAATGTTATTTTGCATGGAAGTGGTGTTTTGATCATGTGGAGTGATGAGGAAAAAAACCTTATCCTTGGTAGGAGGTTTTGGAATCGTTGATTTGGGATTGAGCGGGATGGAGACCTTGGAATTTATTTGATCCGAAGTCTTGGGGTCATGGGTACAAGTTTTGGTAGTGATACATACTACGTCAATTTGATGAAGAGGGATTTCTTGGAAGATTCCATACCTTTAGTAGATGTCGATGATGGTTTTTATGTTGTAGTATTATATATCGGTGGATTGTATTTGATTGTTTCTAGATATTTATGGAGAAGGCCTTTGTTAGAAAGAATTCAAATTGTAGCTTGAAGGGGTTTACATTCCTCTATAGAATGTCCTGATGTGTGATGATAATCACAAAATTATTCAAAATTATACCAGGAAGGTTTCCATCCTCAAGAGACAAATGACTTAAGAGGAGGTAAGGTTATGATAGACTATTGGATGAGCCTTTCAAGGGTTACTACATAGTGTCCTTTTGAAGCGAGAGGTCGAGGCGGTGGTTATTTTGATGATACATGTGTTGAAGGGATTTTTTTATGTGTTAAATTATTAGATGCAAGATGGGGATTGATCTTAGACTATGTCAATGTGACTGAAAATTTCAACCATGTGTGAGGCCTTAAGATAGAAGGAATGAATTTTGGATGTTGTGTTGAATAATTTGGATGATCAAGAGATATGATTGTCACTTTATTAGAGGAAGGGATGGCTAATTGTGTAATTGATTTTTAATATTATACACATAATGTTGAGTGACATGGTCATCATAGGATATTTTCACATATTATAAGATAGGTTTGTTTCTTGAAGCTTGTGAAGAGATTATAGATGGGTTTGAAGAGGATGAGATAGATACGAGATAAATTTGTGGTCTTCTGACCGTAATACCGGGATACATACATGATTACATAGGTGCTTCTAGTGTAGAGACACGGGGTGTAGGTGATGTAGTGGATGATTCATTTTTGTTTCTATGATAGAATCATTTTTGGATGATTATGATGGTGATTTTTTATGGGAGCACTAGGGCGAGGGTGTATATGATTTGCTCTTTCATCATGTTTATGGTTTGATGCGAGTCAAAAATATTAGAATGTGGTTGAATGGTGGATGGGGCATGATTTGGAAAGGGTTGTTTAAAAACGTCCAAATTTTTATTTGGAGGTGTATTTGGGTTATCCGATTATTGCAACTAACATTTTTGATAAGCTCTTAAAGGAAAATTATGAAAAAGTTACACCCTTCAATGTCGTGACATTTGACCCTATGGTATTTATTTTAATCATTTTATCAATACCAAGAGGGTTTTGAGACAGATGTGTCGATGGGGAAGATGGGAGGAAGGGTGATCATACACGAAGCCAAGAGTTTATAAAAACTATGATGTAAGATTCATTGATAGGCATATAATTTTATTGAGGATAGTTGCATTCAAAGATCAAATGTTTTATAGATTTTTTTACAACTACATTCACCGATGTATTATATTTTTCGTGAATGGAGGATGGTTTGACCGAAGAACCAGGTTTATTTTTCCTTATCTAAGTTTTACCCTATCATCCTCAAGAGTGCACAGTTCAAGATTGCAAGCCATAGTGAAGTATTTGTCAAAGGTTCAAGAAAGGATTGGATTTGTAGTTTGGATGATATATGATTGGAAAAGGAGCAAGAAAATAAATCGATTAATTTTGTTTTTGGGAGGAAAAGGAAAACTAACTTAAAATGCCTCTCCAGTGGGTGACAAAATCCAAGAAAGACTCATATTTGAATTTCTTGATGATGTATATATCATTGATAGTGACTTTACAAGTGATGTTAATCGAGAAGTATTCTAAAAATAGTTTTGCGAGATGTGCAAATAAGAAAAGTGAATACTAGAGAATACTTTTGTACCAATCAAAGGGAGGTCTAGCTAAGGACATGGGGAATGTTCTTAGTGTGTAAGGTCTTGGTCATGTGCATTGAGATAACAAGCATGTCACAAGGCTTGAATGTGTTGTTTTGGGTCTTCTTTCATGTAGAACGTAAGTAACTTAGGGATTTACTAATGTGGAGGATATGCTTTATACAGTATGGATGGATGGATGGGCTTATTAAAAATGTGTTTGTAAGATAGAGTTTTATTGAGAAACATAGAGGAAACTTTAAGGCTTGAGATCCAGTTCATTAATGTCTACTGAGGGATCATTTTGTGATGGTTTTTGTTGAGGATTGAATGATGAAGGACCTGGTTGATTGTATGTAGATGGATTTGGTTGTTGGTATGGCTAGTACAAAAAATGGATATTATGTTGGAGAGGGGTGTTCATAGGAATGTTGTATGTGGGTTGCGAGACTATGGGTTGTGAAGATTGGATGTATTGATATTGAATAGGCATGGATGTGTTTAGGAGTTACGAGTGCTGGGGTATATATTGGAAGGGGATTGAAGTGTGGATAAAAGGTTGGGATTATTGAGGTATGTGCTAGAAAGGAATAGAAGTGTGGATAAGAGGTTGATATTGTTGAGGTGTATGCTGAGAGAATATAGGGGTAGTTGATGAATTAAGGAAAAGGGATGGACACTAGATATGGAAATCATATTAATGAGTGGTGTCGATGTTGGGATAGACAATAACACATTTGAATAGATGATGTGATTTTTGGGATGATATAGGTTGAAAAAAACTAAATGGGATGGATCTTGAGCTTTCAAGAGGTACTTGGATAGTGGAGGAGACTAAAGGAATTAACGTAGATGAGGATGCATTGGTGTTGTTTTGGGATGAGGTAGATCCAGATGAGGGATCTAGTGAGGATGATGATTGTTGATTATATGTGTCTTCGAGGAAACATCATTGAGGTCAAAATGATGATGGGGAAAAAGATGTGGGTTTATATGTTTTTGATTTGCTAGAACAGGATAAGGATGCATTTATGGGATGACCAGATTATGGTTAGATCAATAAACCGAGAAAAAGTTATAAGTAGTAAATGTGACATGCGGTCATTTTTAGGTGTATATTTTTATATAAGGTCACCACTGGTTAGCTAGGTAAGTGTTGAGGGAAATGGGGTTTGAATCCAAGATCACGGTGAAGACTAGATCCATATTATTAAAGGAATGAGAACTAGGCCAATTGGGGATTTGTGATGTGGCATATTGACTACTAGGAGAGTGTGGGGGTTCTTGATCATTTGTTGATGGTGATTAATGTTGATTCAATCTTCCGGGAATGTTTTCAAGCGAGACTACATGTTTTCCAAGGAACTTTGTAAATGCTTAACCATGTTTTCAAATTTATTTTTATGGGAGTGTTGTAGGGTTAAGACCATGAAAATATACAATAAAAAAAGATAAGAAAAAAAGACTCTAGAGAGTTGATTACAATCAAGAAAACAAGTCACACAAGAATTTTTTTATCTTGATTAAGTTAGAAAAGGTGAAATTTGAACTATGGTTTATGCGATGTCATCACCAATCCGGCACTATGATAAAGGAACTCCTCGTGCTATGATTATTTACTAATGCACAACCTTTAGTTTGGTGGATGTAATCTGAAAACACAATAAGCATAACACAAGAATACCATAGACTATGATAAAAAGAATGATGATAAATCTGAAATATCGAGTAAATTATAATATTAGCATGAAATCAATCTCACCCATGAGGTGCTTCAAGTGTTATTGACTTCACTTTCCTTTCACCAAGACTATGGGAGAAACTTTACAATTACACCTCTAAATGGCTTCTTCAACACACCTTTACATTGATGGCTTCCTTTACACACTTCATATAATATTTCTCACTACTTCCTTCTATGCTAAATGAGGGGGTAGCCTCTTTATTTATAGAACTTCTAGGCTTATCCATCTTATCTCTAAGATAGGATAAGAAATCCACTCTGACGAATCATATTCCATACCTTAACTCTTATCTGTACATGTAAGCTTATCTTTTAAGATAAGATAAACCTTATCATTTCACATGGGTTCCAAATTTTTAGACTTTTTACAAATAAAATACACAAAATATTTATGACCTCACTCCTTGTCCTTATTACCAATATAATATTTCTAATTCCTAATCATGTAGACCCTACTTCTCTACTTACCCTAACTTTGACATTTTAACATTACCGGACCACTTACGACAAATATTTACTTTTTACCACAACATTCCTATTGTACTTTTGACTATTACCGTACTATACATTATTGGTGGCGTCGTACTGGTAGTGCCATTATCTTCTATCGGACACTACTACTAATTATACTTAACAACATCCTATTCCTAATACATACATTAATGAAATAGAAATTACGGAGGAAAATTTTAGTGTCGACATCTTCCCCCTTCCTAGCTTCTACTCCATCCTCGGAGTAGACTATTATGGTGCTTGGAAAATCTTCAACTTGTCGTGGTTGACCCATTTCGTAATGGGAGTGCCATCCAATTCCTCCAGTCGGTACGTACCATTTTCATGCACAACTACTATTTTGTAGGGCCCCATCCATTTTGGAAGAAATTTTTCTGTCTTCTTTTTTTGTATCTGGAATCATATACTAGAACCAAGTCATTCACATGAAATGGAGACCACCGGATCTTTTGATCAAAGTATTCCTTCTACTTCATTTTCTTCTTATAGCTTGTATCCTTAGCTATTTCCCTCATTTCCTCTAGCAAATGAAGATGTACCAACCTTTCTTTTACTGAATCACTTTCATCCATTCTTTCATTTTCCATTACTCTGACCGTGGGAATATCAAACTCAATAGGAAGAAGCTGGATCAATTCCATAAGCCAACTGAAATGGGAGTATCCTTTGCTGACTTTGATGTTGCCCTATATGCCCACAATTTGCATGAATCCTTTTATCCCATTTATGTACTGCAAGGCTGCATCTTTTGCTAGAATTTGACACAACACAAAATTTGTTCGTTCCACCTTTCCATTTGTGCTGGGCTTGTATGTTGTTTCCTTCTGTGCTTAATAGAAAACTTATTGACTAGGGCTTCTACCACCTCATTAATGAAGTGGCTTCCTTGATCATTACAATTTCTAATGGATAACCAAATATGGTGACAATGCGTTCATATATGAACCTTGCCACTTCATCCATGGAAGTTGTTTTTAATGGCCTAGCTTCAACCCACTTGGTTAAATAATGCGTGGCAACTACAATATACTTATTTTGGCATGAGGTAGTTGGAAGTGGACCTACTGATGTCTATTCCCCAATTTTCAAAGGGACCAAGTGGAAGAATAGGGCATAATGGAGTGATGAAGTCTTACGGTTACCATGTGTTTGACAAATATCACATGTCTTACAATAATTATAACAATCTTTAAAAAAGTGGGCGGTGATAACTGCATCAAGATCCTTCTTGTTGTAAGTTGTCAGGAGAAGTGCCCTCCACATGTACCATTGTGGAATTCTTCTAGCAGCTCCTTCCCTTGATCACGTCCAACTGCCCTCTTTATCTTGTCCATCGAGGTCCTATTCGAAATAATACTCCATGTAGAATAGAATATGGACGACTGGCTTGAGTAATCTTTCTCTTAGTCTTTGCATTGGCACCATCAGGAAACTTGAATTCATTCGAGATAATTCCAAATATCTATGTATTCACTAGGGATTGTGTCGAGGATAACAATCTTTGCATTGGGGAAATCATCATCATCACAAGATGATCCTAAACCATCATAGGCTCGAGAGAGTGCATATGCATTGACATGCTTCTTTCTTGGCCTATCTATAATATCAAATTCAAATTCTTGTAGCAAAATTATCCATCTTGCTATCCTCACATGATGGGTTAGGCTTATTTACAATATATTTTAGAGCACGATGATACATTTACAACTAGAAATTTTTGCCCTAGCAAGTAATTCCTAAACTTCTTTACAACAAAAATGATAGCCAGAGCCTCTTTTTCAGTTATAGTATAATTTACCTCAGCACTGCTCATTTGTCTGCTCCCAAAGTAAATTGGATGTTCATTCCCATTTTCATCCTTTTGGCTCAAAGTACTTCCTAGTGCTGTCCCGAGGAGGCATTAGTGTACACAATGAATGGCTTGCTCAATCTGGATTCTTTAAAAGCAGGTGAAGACACGGGGCTTCCTTGATTGTCAAAAGCTTCATGCACCTTATTTCTGGTTCATAAGTAACATCCTTCTTGAATTGGGTTAGTGGTTTATGCAATCTTTGAGAAATTCTTGATGAACCTTCTATAGTAACCCACATGGCCTAAAAATGATCTCAACTTACTTCTATTCATAGGAAATGGTAACTCTTTGATTTTGAAACTTTATCGGGATCGGTACCAATACCATCTCTGGATCTGACATGCCCTAACAAAATGCCTTTAGAACATCCAAAGACACACTTTGTAGGGTTTAGTGAGGATTTTGCTTAATCTAACCTTTGAAATGTTGTCTTCATCTAGTGCAGGTGGTCCATCTTGCTCCCATAGATGTAAAAATCATCCAAAAATACTCTAATGAAGTTCCCGATGTAGGGTTCGAACACCCTATTCATCAAATTTGGAATGTTCTTTGGAGCATTACACAACCCAAAAGGCATAACTCTATAAAAAAATTCCCCAAGGAGTGGTGAACGTGGTCTTCAACTGATCTTTCTCTACTATACGAACTTGGTTGTAGCCGCTATATCCATCAGCAAAACTATAACACTCCTGGCTAGCTACTTTGTCCAAGATCGATCGAAAATGGAAGAGGGTAATGATCCTTCTTTGTTGCCTTATTGAGCTTCTGTAATCAACACAAATGCCGTAGCTTCCCATTCTTTTTATTGAGATCACAATGGGAGAAACCCATTCTAAATTCTCCATGACAAATATGAATCTGCATCAAGTAACTTATCTATTTCTTCTTTTACGGTCTTGGAAAAATTAGGATTCATTCTATATGGCATTTGCTTTATGGGCTTAGCACCATCTACCAGCTCAATAGAATGTTCTACCCAACTTACTTGACGGAGTTCCTTGTAATCAAAAGTGAATATGTGTATGTACCTTTGAAAGAGCTGGAGGTAGGATTCCTTCTCACTCTCCATCACAAGCATCACCAATCTTTATTTGTTGGAGACGATCATCAACTTCTTCTTCAGATAATTTTATGGGGTCATGAGTTGGTGTGACTGGAAGGATATCCATGACTGAAACATCAACCTCACTTTCTTCATCTTAGTGTCCACTTCACTAGTACTAGAGTAATCAGAGGATGTCTAATCATTAGTTTCATCACTTGAATCCACAGGTTCTGCCTTATGATGTCGAGGGATCACGTTTATCTTCACCCTCTCTCTACCACATCCAAGTGTCATGAAACCTTCATTCCATTAGTTTCTTGCATGAACTCTCCTTAGCCATGGTCTTCCCAGCAACATTGGGTATGCAACAGTACCATTTTTCATCACCTAAAAGTCTACCACACATACAACACCCATAACAGATATTGCCACATTTGAAACTACACCTTATGGTTTAGTTTTTCCCTTATTTAATGACCTTAACATAAGTGTTGAAGGGTGATCAATTTTTAAACCCAACATATTCATTACAGACTCGGTCATTACATTAACTGCAGCACCTCCATCAACTAAGACATCATGAATTGAAATACCATTACATAATACCTCAGCTTGTGGAGCATAGGGATCCGCCTCTGCCTCCAAAATAGGGACCTCAACCTCCTTCCTTCGTTGAGCATTGAGTCCACTTCGCAGCTCCCGCCTCTTCTCAGAAGACATAGCCAAGAGTTGACCATATGTAATATTTGCAGGCCTTTTGGACAGATCTTCCAAGATGGAGTATGGTCCTTGCCCCTATGAAATCAGAAAATCCTGCACACCCAACTTTCTTCTCCTATGTTTCTTACTAGTTTCTCCTTTCATCTTCTTAGGATCATTTCCATCTTGATTATCTTTTTCTTTCTTTCTTTTTGTTACAAACACATCTACTTCATTATTTCTACTCTTATCTACTACATCAAAAGAATTCACAGGTGATTTTCCTTTATCATTATCTCCTTTACCAGATGTAGAAGCTCTATCTAGACAATTATACTTATAATGACCCTTTTATAACAACCATAATATACTGACTTGAGAAATATTTCTTTTTGGACCTCTATCTCCTCCTGAGAACTAAATTCTTTTCCTTGAAGAAGATTAATAGTTAACTGACCCATCTTTTTGAGTAGATCTTCATACTCAGTAGATGTACTAGGAGAAATATTTGTGCTCACCGGGAGTGGTTGTGGATTTGGACAAAGGTCTTAGTGTAGGCTCTACTTTAGCAACAATTTCTTTGGGCTCCTCTTCCATGCTTTCTTCTTGCCTTCTTGCAATCTCCTTTGCTTGTTCAATGGTGGGAGGTCATACTTCACTCGTTGTCGATCTCTAGCTTCATCCCAAGAATGAAGTGCTTACATAGGAGATTATCCATGCCATTCATCAACCCATCCGCTAATCCTTCCTTAGGATCGGGCATCAAGCTTCCTCCTTAGCTCTAGAACACGAGCATGATAATCCCTTATCTTCTCCTTCTCTCCTTAGGATAGCTTTGTGATCTCGATCATGAGATCTGCATATTTACATTGTTCACCAAATTCTTGAAAACTTTCAGTTAATAAATCCCATGAATTTTTCACATTATCACCTAGTGTTTCAAACCACCTAAGTCTTTGAACCATCCAAAAAGGTAGGAAAAAAATTTAGTCCATTGTTCCCTTCTTATAAGGCCATTACAAATACAAGATCGTTTAAACTCTTGAATGAAAGAGGAAGCATCTTCATTAGATTGGGCTGAAAAAACAGGAATCTTCCCCATTTTCAAAAGTAACCATAGTAAAATACCAACCCAAGTAAAATCAACAAGACTTATGTGCACAAATAATTGGAATCACTTTGTAATAGAAAGTGACTTTACACCTTTCTAGAGTAAAATAGAAATGACCACGGTAACTATGGTAAAACTTGACTTACTACGGTAAAAATTGACTTTACTATGGTAAACACTATTCACGGTAAAAAGTGAAGTTATTGCGGTAAATACTATTCACGGTAAAAAGTGACTTTCTTGTGATAAATACTATTCATAGCAAAAATGACTTTACCATGGTAACTACTATTGATGGAAAAAATGACTTTACCATGGTAACTACTATACACAGTAAAAATAAGGTTACCCTCGATTGATTTTTGACTAAGTGGGAATATCTCTCCGGAAAATCCACCAGCGAGGAATGGTCCGGCAATGGAACCAAAATGTCATCACCAATCCGGCACTATGATAATTCTTCACGGGAACTCCTCGTCTTTATGATTATTTACTAATGCATGACCTTTAGTTTGGTGGATGTAATCTGGAAACACAACAACAAACATAACACAAGAATACCATAGACTATGATAAAAAGGAATGATGATAAATCTGAAATATCAGAGTAAATTATAATATTAGCATGAAATTGTTACAATCTCACCCATGAGGTACTTCAAGTGTTATTGACTTCACTTGCCTTTCACCAAGACTATGGGAGAAACTTTACAATTACACCTCTTAATGGCTTCTTCAACACACCTTTAAACTGATGGCTTCCTTTACACACTTCATACAATATTTCTCACTACTTCCTTCTATGCTAAATGAGGGGGGTGGCCTCTTTATTTATAGAACTTCCAGGCTTATCCATCTTATCTCTAAGATAGGATAAGAAATCCACTCTGACGAATCATATTCCATACCTTAACTCTTATCTGTACATGTAAGCTTATCTTTTAAGATAAGATAAACCTTATCATTTCACATGGGTTCCACATTTTTAGACTTTTTACAAATAAAATACACAAAATATTTATGACCTCACTCCTTGTCCTTATTACCAATATAATATTTCTAATTCCTAATCATGTAGACCCTACTTCTCTACTTACCCAAACTTTGACATTTTAACATTACTGGACCACTTACGACAACTATTTACTTTTTACCACAACATTCCTATTGTACTTTTGACTATTACCGTACTATACATTATTGGCGGCGTTATCTTTGGCGGCGCCATTATTTTCTATCGGATGCTACTATTAATTATACTTAACAAAATCCTATTCCTAATACATACATTAATGAAATAGAAATTACGGAGAAAATTTTAATTACGGAGGAAATTAAAATCTAAAAGCTGGTTTCAAGTGATGTTAAAGGATGAAGTCCTTGATATACCCAAAGGTACGTGAGGCCAATGAATGTATGTTGATTTTAGTTTGAGGTGTGGTATTGGGGTGTACCCCCTCACTTCATGGTCTGCGGTGATAAATGTGTCGCGGTGCTTAAATGGTGATATACCTCCCACCAACTTATTTATAATTTTACATATGACCAAGTCGGCTTATCCTCTTGGTGATGAAATCCAAGTAGGTCCACCGACCATATGATTATTTTTAAGCTGATTAGATTTTACATGATTTAGTTGTGTGTTATGGGAGTTAAGTAAATGTAATTTTTAACCCCTAATTAGAATATATAGTCAACTAGATATGAAGGATTCAATTTAAATCTGAAAAAGAAGTGTTGATTCAATAAAGACAACATACAAGTGCTAAAAAGAAAAATAATGAACAAAATGTACCTATGGCTGCTTTTTGAATTTCAATTTTTATTAAATTTATGATTTTTATCTCAAATGAAATTCATAAATAGGAACTCCCAAGGGAAACATGTAATGGTTCGAGTAAATATAGGAAGAAAAATGAAAGAAAATCCCCAAGGAAAAATGATGAGTAATCAAGAACAATCCAAAGAGATCGTTGGTGATTTTCACTAGGAACCATGGGAAATTCACCAAAATCATGGATATTTACCATAATTCTTAATGATTGTAGAGAAGAGAACCAAAGAATTATTATAATTTAATTTAATGAAAAGAAAGGGAACAATTTCCCATCGGGCATGTCACGTATGTATGAGGTAGTTTTTGGGTAAATGGTATTAAGTGTGGCAAGTACCTAAAACTAAAAAAATGGCAGGGTTTAATGATACATGCGCTTACAGTTATAATTTCGGGATGATGAAATGTGAAAAATGAATGAGAGATCCTCCTTTTGCGAAGTGAAGAAACTTGAAAGAAAAGACAACTAGACAAGAGATATTAGATAAATAGGATGACAAAGCGCTCAATAAAGAATGATCCCAATAATCCAAAGGGGTTTTCTTGAAGGATGTCATCTTGTTTTGATACATTTAAGTGAATTTATGAAGATAAAAAGATAAATATTGAAAATTATAAAAATTTAGATAAATAATCTAGAACTTGAGGTGAAAAGGAAGATCATGTTTGGTGTCATCTTAGCTCCTTCCATGCATATCATGCTATGTTTCCTAATGCACCCCTACATTCCTTCTCACTATTCTTGATACTAATTAGTATAGATTATATTTCAAAAGTGTAATTTCATGAAATTCAATATTCAAGGGTTTGATAAGTTCCAAGGATTATTTTATACTTGATCATAATTCTTAACCTTCATCATGCACATTCAAGACACTTAATCCTACTAGTAAGCCTAGATCCACCATATTGAGTTGAGAGTGAAAACCTTTCTTAAAATAGTTTGGATTATGATGTGGATGAAATTTAGTCTTATATGGTTCATAAACTCTTTAAACAATTTACCTCTTCCCTAAGAAAGTTCTTACCTGGTTTACCTTAAGATGATAGTTGATTTCACTTGCTAGAAGTCCATTTCTTGACTGTCCACTTTAGTTGATAAGATCATGACCATTTATAGATAAAGGTCACTCGATTTGGACCCACCTTTCCCATTGTTCCTTGTATCTCTATTTCTATAATTTATCATCATCATTTATAATTCGTACATCCATCATTTCACGATAAAACTAGATCTTGTATGGACCATCAAACCCCAAGATCAAGCATTACATGGAAAGTTATCTCTTATAACTCTTCCATATCTTTTGTCAATTACATTTGTACGAGAATGAGGAAATTTTAGCATGTTTAAAAATTATAGAGGATGGTTTCATCATGATATAACCCTATAGGTACAATTTCCCATATGCTCCTTTCTAGATCTTTATAGTCTTATTATTCCTTGTCCTAGAGATTCTTCTTAGTCAAACATGTCTTAGATTTAGAGGTTTCAGACTCTTTGGGTTATTTTTTCATAATGAATGAGATCATTGGAATTTATCCACCATTTCAAACCCTAGGTAGAGACTTGAAACCATTTGAAGGATCTTTTGCATCAATTTGAGGAACAAAGGTTAGATAGTCATCTCATATGTCCGATTTAAGACTCGTGATATAATAGTTGGTTAAAAATGAATTATTAAACCTTAGAAGACATCATGAGTACCTTACAAACACCTTAAATATTCCTTGATATATCATTCAAAACATTATTAATATTCAACACATGAGAAATTATCAAGATTGGATTATTTTACTTCCATCTTAGTTCACTTTCATAGCTCCCCTTCACTTAGACTTTTTTCATTAATATCTCAAACCACACGTGCCTAATCAAATTTAAAATTTGAGGACATATTATACCACTGGGATAGATATTTCATGAAAATTTCAAGAAAATTGGTCTATTAAAAATTATTTAACACCTTTCCCTAGATCTAGCCCGTGAAGAGAAAAATGACCATAAAGCCTTATAGCTCAACTTCAAGAGTTCTAATAAATTAGTATTGGTTTGTAATCATCTTCTTTAAATTTTTGTTGTGAAAGTTAATAATTTGGGATAATTTGTGATGGATTGAGGGTTTTGACTCTCCCCCTTATAAACCCTCTCCACACGGTCCATAATAAGCATGTAAACCATAAAGAAAAGCCTCTAGTTTATTGATATTACATCATCACATTGTGCATCAATGAAAAAAATGCATTGAAGGAAGAATTAGAGATATATAAAGATCAAAGAATACACATGAATCTCTTTCATGACTAACAATAGTCTTAAAAACTTGTTCTCATATAACTCTTTCTCTTAAACTCCACATATTGGTTCCTTCATGCAAAAATATTCACTTATTTTGTCTCTCTTAATGAGATTTTGACCTTCTCCTCCTTGAATAGGTATCGACATAGCTGTTAGTTGTCTTATCATGCTTAATCTCCTATATTTGGTGAGATTTTCCTCAACCATACATGTTATAAGCAAGGAGATTTGATTTTCCAACTTTGGTACAACCTAGATGAGATCATGTTGACTTCAAAAATTATGGAACTTCCCATCAACATAGCACACTCACAAAAACAAATCATGCACACCTAACACACCTATTTTCACTCTTTTTACTTTTATGGGAAATAACCAAATTTACATCAAAAATTCAAACTTGAAACTTGGAGGGAAACACATTCAAATTTCAAGAATACAAATGCATGCCTTCAAGGATTATTAAAACTTATTGATAGTCTCCAAGCATGATGGAGGATGATCATGCATAAATGTTCCACTTTGTAGGTGGGATAGGCTAGAGTGGTGGTAATCAAGGTATTCAAAGTAGTCGTATGAATAATCGTAGTTTCTTGTTGGATTTTGTGAAGGAATTCAATATTTTCCTCAATTTATTCCAATTTTGGTGTGAATATGATAGCACACAAAGTAATCTCATAAATGATATCAAGATACTCCCACAAGAAGGGTTGTTGGATGATCGGGAGATCATAGATGCTTGTGATTGGATGAGGCCTCGACTGGAAAAGTCATCACCAACAAAGACATGCTTGCAAGTAGAAAGATTAAGTCCAAAGATATGGATGATAATTGATAAAATGCAATAATTTGATATAGAATGATAAATTGACAAGAATCACAAGTGATTAAAGGGAATTATTGGTGATTAATGTAAAAATTTGATTTTCTTGATAAATGATAAGTTGATAGGAAACAAAGATTTAAAATGATTGTTTGTTCTTGTTTTGATGTAAAACCATATGGGAATAAGAGTGTATTGATACAAGATTATCTAGGAGGTGAAATGGACTAAAAAGACTACATAAAGAGTGATTGGGTCTATGATATTGGTTTGTTGATTGTCTAATAGTGCGTAGAGAATATTTGTGGACTTGCGGGTGTAAAGAATGATGTGTTGTGGCTCCTTAGAGTGGAAGAGTCTTGTTGCAGGGCTTAGAGATTGTTGAAGTGGTAGAATTTTTTTGTTGGTTCAAAGAAAATAGGGGAATGAAGATGCAAAAAGATCCAAAAGGTCCTTGAAACACAAGTTTGGGATCCTATTTATAATCGTGGGTGATTTGTTAGAATCACCAATGATTCAGGAAATCGGGAAGAATTAATTTGGAAGGTGTTTTAACCACTTCCAAAACAAGAATTTTGGGTATGGGGATGAGGGAAAATGGTTAGGGAAGAGGTTAGGTGAGGTTTGGAGGTTATGAGGTTTGGGTAAGATGGTTAGGATAGGTTAAAGATGATAGGAGGCTTTAGGGGGGTTATAGTAAGTTTTTATGTGTAAACATAATTTACCGAGGGTGAAAAATGATTTTATGGAGTGAGTAGGGTGGCTTAGATAATGTTTAAAGTGATAGGTTTAGTGGAATAACATATTCTTGCGAGATATATGTGGGTGAAAAAAACTTGGTGTTTACACTTAGACTACTTCACGGGATCATAGGTTGGTTTTTACATTCTTATTTTATATATTTATAGCATATTTGATGAATGAATGAAGGGTTTTGAACTCATGTTGCTCTAATTTGATTCAATCAATTTCCACACGTTTCCTAATAATTTCTACACTCCGCACATGGTCCAATTTTCTAAGCAATGTATGCCTCGATCTAGATGTTGGTTTCTTAGAGGCACAAGCTCCAATTCTTAGATTTTTCCTAAGGTTGTTTCATTGTTGTTTGGGTGTTTCTATTTCGAACTCAATTGGCCTTACATGCTCCTCCTCCATATCATTGTGGCTATCTTGGGATACGTCATTATCTATTTCCTTGGCCCAGAGATGGGACATCAATATATGTAGGGTTTGCAAGTACAACATTCGGCCTCGTGGGGAGTTTCCACAACATTATAGGCACCACCAATTGGTTCCATGCTCACTACATAGAAAACCAAATGTTTTTGAAACTTTTCACTAGAATGCAAGCTCCTCCCACATGTTTTTTTATCTTCTCATGCCAAGTAGGATGATGTTACAAGAGGTGATCCATACCCTCTTATGATTTTTTCCATGACTATGACATACTCATTTGTGTTGGAAAAATCGGTTTAATTTTTCCTAAGAAAAGAAAAAAGTAGTTTTTTTTTCCCATGCTTTTAAATTTTTAGGTAGTTTGATTTTATATTCCTAATTTTAGGAAAAGCTAATAAAACAAATAAATCAAAAGCTTTGTATTACACAAAAACATGTGTTTTTTAGCTTTATTTTTGAGTTGGGTGTTTTATTGTTAGATGAACCTATCTATGTATTAGAGGCAATTGTAAGTTTTGTGATATATCAAACAAATTCAAAGAGATTGTATTGAGCCCATTCTCTGGAACTAGAAGAAGAAATATATTCATAGAAGTGCTGATCTAAGGGTCTAATAATATGTTTTATTTGTAATTATTTATTTTATTTCTGTTAGTTGTTATTTCATGTGCCTAATTTCTTAAAATTGGTATCGAGCATGGATTTTTTCACTAGGTTTCTAATCGACAACAGTTATTGTTATCCATATTTTTCCCCGGGCCAAATATTGGATCACCAATGACCAAGCATAGAAAGAACCCAAGAAAACTCGTTAAAATCTGTAAATAGGTCATATAAGGACTCAACAATGGAGTGGAGGGGGTTGAGAAAGATTAAATGACCCTATGTGAAAAGAAATGACTCTGTCAAGCCGTTTCCATGTCTTAAATCCATTTTTCCATTACTGGTAGACTCAATAATAGAATAACAGGTCAAAAGACAAGGAACAATGCCACGAGAAGAAACAGGAGCAAGGTGGAGAAAAAATGGTGAAGTTTCAAAGTTTTTCGGGCTCAAGACCGTTCAAGAAAGAGTCCAAAATCAACTAAGTATGGAGGAGGCAGTGGAAAGAACCATGTGTCCTGATGACGCTTCTCCAAAGTTAAATCTAGAAAAGGGAACTCAAACTTGCACCAACCCTCCACATAGTAAATGGTCAAATAGAGTCAAAAGGTGGATAGGGCGGGCCTCAAAATTGGCTAAGTATAAAAGTGTAAGCGGAGAATGCCAAGTGTCAGTGTGGCACATCTCCAAGAGTTAGTCCCAAGGTGGAGAACCAAATGAGCGTGAGCTCACCACCTAGTCCAAAGTTCAAAAAGGATAAAAGGGACTGTTGAGAAGTCCCGAGACCACCGGAGACCAACAAGTGTAAAATCGATGCTCCTCCAAAGGAAAATTTTGAAAAGGGTTTCCAAACAAGTGCAAAGTGCTCCCGTGTGTCCTAGGTCAAAGTGGGCCGTCTGGGGGAAAATTGGTTTTTCGACCCTTACCCCAAAAGGTTTAAAAGTTACAAAATGGGGTGCGACTCCACCAAAGGGAAAAATTCAGCATTCGAGCCCGAGTCAAACCAAAGTGGGGAGTTAGAGGAAAAGATGAAAAATTTCCTTTTGACAAAAAGGCACAAAGGAAAAATTGAAGTGCATCTCCCCATCCAACCGAAGGGTGCCATGTGTTTAGGTAGAGCTTGAGGATCGCGGGGTTTTCTTCGAGTTTTGCGTTTTGTGAAAAAGGGAAACAGATAAATTACGGACCCGCAAACCTAATTTTTGCTCTAATCTGACTACCACGTGTCCCATATCAAAAAAGGGGATCCATTTTTCAAACTATTTTCCCGCCCATTTATACGGACTCGATACAAACTTCGAAGGGGCATATATTTCGACTCATGGCTCAAAATATTGCAAAGATGACACCGTTAGAAGTGTCTCAACGTCTTCTACATCATGAAGAGATAAAAATTCATTTTCTTAGGACATGGTACATGAAAAATGGAGAAACATCTTCAAGCCTTCAATACAAGATCTTCTTGCCTCAATAACCAGATCAGATTCGATTTGTTCTATTGTTTCCTCTTCCTCCAAGGCACCAAACCAAAGATTGATGTAGTAAAGACAAATTTGGGAATAGATTTTATCAAAGGCATTAATAGTAGTGGTTGAGATTCAACCTAATTTTCCCACTCCTCTCTCTCTTTCTTCTCTCTGATTGAATCTATAAATATAGCGGGACTCATTGTAAAGGGTTGGACATTCTTTGTTTTGCAGGCTCCCCTTTCCTTCTAGCAAAGGGATTCGTGGAGTTCAAACCTTCCATTAAAATTGCAATATGTTTCTTACCTCCTAGCTGTTTTGTAATGCATTGTATCAATCTACAAAGCAATAAAACACATTTGTGATCAATTCTAGATCATTTCTATCTCTTTTTCTCACATCTAGTCTTTCATTATAAATCTAGTTATTTGTGCTTGATTATTGTATGTATTTTGTTGGTTTGTGTCTATCAGCAAAACTAGTGTTCATCATTCCTTTGGTGCATCACCTTGTAGTTTAGTTATTTCTTATTTCTTATATCCCTTTTATCCCTATTTCCTTGGAAAATTTTAGGTTAGGTATAGAGATAGATCCTCCGTAAGTTCTCACATATGCACCTAAACAAAGGAATAGAAACCAGCCTTTAATTTGGAGAGTTCTTCCATTTTTAGCAAGGTCCCACACCTTAGGGAGAGTTCAATGTTATGCAATCATACCAAATGACTCGCCTTAGAAAAGAAGATCTATATAACTCATTTTGGGGTGCTATGATTCTACACTAACAGTTTTGGCATGCCTAGTAGGACGAGAGAAGTCTCCATATTTTTATAGTAAGATTGATGTATACTTATGATTCTAACTTTAAGAAGTTTTAAAATTTTACATTTGGAAACTCCAAAAGAAACAAATCCATTGGTTTTAGTAGTCCAAGAAAGTTCATGAGAAGAATACAAACACGGTCAAGAACCAGAGAGGAGGGATTATTTGTCTATCTAGACTTATCCCCAGATAGAGGGAGGGGAGGAAGAAGATCCCAGAGGTCTCTATCCCCACCAAATAGGGCCTTATCAACACCTCCTCCCAGCAGGCCATTCTCTCAATCAAGAGGGGTTCTCAGGACGATCAAGATGGCTCAACTAAATCCTTATGTCAATTTCACCAATAGCAGCCCACTTGCTCTGAATGCACAAAATATGGTCCCAATAGTAGCATTAAAGAGCATCTCATATTTCACCTTTGGGAAAACCTTTGACTTCTCCTGGTGATCATATCCAAGATATTGCAAATGTTTGTATAATGTATGAAATCCATGAGATGAACATGCGCAGTTAAGTTTCTCACCTCTTTGCTCAAAGGGAAAGCTTCAAAATGGTTCGGGATCCTTGAGGAAAGCTCTATTTAAAATTGGAACCAGGCTGCACAACTCTTCATGACTAGTTTGGAGAAAATGGTGATAAATTATCCTTGTTGGAGCAACTAACAACAATCAAGAGACCCTCAAATGAGTAGTGGTGGATTTCAACCTTAGATTTCAGTGGACTGGGACAAGATTCCAACAATAGTAAAGCCCACTAGTGAAGGTGCCTTCTTATACTTTCTTAGGTCTTTAAATTCTGATATTTATTTGATGATTCGGTCAAAGGGGGCACAACTTTACCTACAGACCTATAACCTTTCCATAGGGGCGAGAGAACCATTTGATACAAAGCTGGTAAAATCACTCCTAGGTCATCCATGCCTCTGTATCCTAAGTTAGGAGACCTAGATACTAGCCAAACGCCCACATTAGCTCCTATACCCACCCCTAGGAATTAAATCTCAGCTGAAGCCTCCACCTCATCATCTAACACTTCAAAAGAACTCCAGGAAGCCATGAAACAACTTCAAAACCTAGGAAATGAGCTAGTAACCATCAAAAGATAACAAACTCGAGTTCTATGCCATATCATCCTCAAAGCTCAGATGTCGTGCCGGACCCCATATCAAGCAAATAGACCACTAGCATTTGGCTATAATCAGAGTCAATATCAAGGACAGCCTCAAGTTGCTAGACCTTTCAGTCATATGATCCAAACATAGGTTCAACATCAAGGGCATTGATTCCATCACACGAGAACAATATGACACACAAATATGATTGGTGCTTCCCATGTAATCAACCACATAGCCAATCAATGTGTTTTAATGGTGCACTAAATTAGGCCTTGATGGTGCAAACTAGTATAGTGTCATAAGAACCTAGCCAAGAAGGAGATCAACAACAAGGAGCTCAACAAGAGGGACCTCCAAGTGAGACTATGCTTGTCAATTGGAAAGCTGAGGAATTTTGTGGGATGAATCAATTCCCTTCTCAAAGTGTAACTACCAATACACGGTCCAAAAGGAGAAATATTGAGAAAGCCAACAATGAAATTAGGTGATCCCTCAACCTACCACCACTCCACAAGGTTTTGGTGCTCTAAATATAACTCCCAACATGCAAGGCCAACCCAAGCCGCCTTCCAAATCCACTCAAGCACCGATTGTGACAACCCATGTGCAAGAAAAAAATGTTTCTGGGAAGGGGAAACAAAAGGATAGCTCATTCAATATCATTGAGAAAATGAAGAAGAAAAGTGTGAACATTTCAATATGGGAGTCACTGGCCATTCCAGAGCATAGGGATATGTTGCAGATTTCCATGCAGAATTGGTCAAGCTCAAATCAACCCCTAGCCAACAAGAGAGAGTGCTTGCTAATGCAGTATCACTTGGGAGGAACCATGGGGAATAAGAAGGTAAGAACCTAAGACCACCTCCATTCTATGTCTCATTGATTATTGGAGACAACTTGGTGCCCAATTGTATGATTGATTTGGGGCTAGTAGTTCGTGACACCCAAACAAATAGCTGATCAACTGGGTCTCCAATATGAATTCATCTCTAGAGGGGTAGTGTAATTAGATGGGAAAATAGTGAAAATTGTTGGAATCATCAAGCATCTGAGCCTCACTTTGCATGCTTGCCCCAATGTGACTATTTTATAGAACGTATCCATCATAGATTTTCCACCACATTTTTCTTTGTGTTTGTCCAGGGACTTCACTACCAAAATTGGAGGCTATCTGTCTGCTGATTGGTCACATATGCTCTTTAGAACAAGGTATGGGGCAAAGGCCACAATCAAATCCAATCCCATAGTAGACTACCACATTGAATCTTGTGTGCCTAGCCTAATCAATGTAAACTACTCATCTTTTGATCAAGAAGACCTCCAAAACACTTGTGAAGCAGATACCAAGGTGGGATATATCCTAGACACTGACTCTCGATGAGTGGGAAAATAAAATACATGCTTTTGACCCCTATAAGGAGATGGAATAATCTAAGATAGGAGTCTACTATCTACATGAATAGGATCTTCCTCTTCTTAGCCTAATTAAGCCAGAGTGTAAAGATGACAATGAGGTATTACAATTTTTCTTTGATGGCTCAAGGAGTAGACAAGGAGCTAGAGGAGGAGTTATGATTATGTCCCCAAAGGTATGAAATATTATTTGGCCTTCATATTTCAGTTTGCTGCTCAAATAACAATGTTGAATATGAGGCTTTGGTCCATGGTCTTCATTGGGCAAGGAAGCTAGGAATTAAGAACTTGCAAGTATTTGGTGATAGTGAATTGGTCACCAATCAAGTCGAGGACTTAATGTAGTCAAGAATGACCTAATCAAGAACTACAAGAGAAGGGTATGGGATCTCATGGAGGATTTTGAGGCCTTTAGCATTGTGTCCATACCAGAAGGAGAACAAAGGGGAAGGAGAACAAAGTTTAGACAATCATGTATGTCATTTTGTAGCTGGGGGAAGCAATCTATCTGGACTTTTGGCACTCAGGCTTTGAAGGGAGTGGGTAGCACATTAAAAGGATGTGATCTGATCCTAACTATTTTAGGTTGTGCCTTTCAACCAAGGTAAGAGAACCTATTTTGTAACCTCTGTTATATGAAAGGAGATACATGTACCTTTCTTTTGCATAAATTTTATAGAGAAGACCTTGGGAAAATATGATCAACACACCAGATCTGACTCTCACGAGTTGTCACTTCCAGATCATGGAGATACTTTCACAACAAGGAAAAGGTTACTAAAGACATTTGAGACCCTACTTGCTTCTGCATGTTTAGGTGATGAGGATTGTGCATTGGCATACACACATGAAAAACAGGGGTAGTATGGGTAGGATTGGTTGTTGTTAAATGAATTTTTGGTGGGAGGTGGGGTAGGGTGAAACTAGATTCACTAGATCCTTGAGGAACCTTACAAAATGGAAAGTCAAACCAATAAAATGCCACAGAATAGCTAAAATGTTTCTTAACTAGAATATGTGCTTCAATGGAGGCCCAGATTAGCACTCTTTCACACAATCTCTGAGATTCTATCATGAAGGCTTGAGTTAGAAAACCCAAAAAGCATCAAGATCTAAGCCAAATCATGCCTAAGGTACACCAAAGGCTTATAGACAATCTCTATCAACAGATGAGAGAAAAGTGATTTTAAATCATTTATTCCAATCCCAAATGAAAGCTCTTCTGAGAAATGGAATTGCAGATGCCACTAAACTATCACAAGGATTGAGGCCTGTGTGATTGAATCAGATTTTAATACAAGATTGCAATAGAAACAAGAAAAACTACTTGCATACATCCAAAAATAAAATAAAACACATTTTCTCAAGACAACATAGAAAAACTTGAATTTGATTAAGTCTATTAGTAGGGAAAGTTTCTAGAACAATCTCAGAGCTTGTCAATGGTTGTACACTTGCAACCACCTTGACAATAAAACTTAATACAAAAAGAGATAACCTAGTTTCTCAGATGGATTCTCAAAAGACAGGCTTAGTCAAATTTTCCTCTTGGGAATTTTCTTTGACCTCTAGCACTCTGACCTCCAACTTCCAACCTCCCAACCATTTGCATGAAAAAAATTTGTGCCATTTATAACCTTTACAATAGAGCCCTTCCTCCTAAAAGAAAAAAATGTTTAATGCACCAGTGTTTGCCATGATTCTTTCGTGATTCATAGAATCAAATCTGCAAAAGTCTCGGTGCTCGAGGGGGTAGATTTCATCAAATACCTCCCGCATTCAACTCCTTCCTCTGGTAGATCACTCTTTCTTCAATTTTCCAACCACTTCCACCCCTAATCTATCAAATATGGCCCCTTGTGTGCTTGGGAGAAGAAAAATGGAAAATCTGATCGGGCATGAAAGTCAGACCATTTTAATGGTGAAAGATGTCCTCAGATCTTCCCACCAAACTTAGATATCAACATTAACTTCCTTCTCTACTTGGCATGTAGAAAAGACCAAGAAATCATGGAGACTCGCACTCCTAGATGTGTTTTAGAGAAATGGGGGAAAATCAGATTTAGACTCACAATATTCGTTGATCTTTACTTTGAATTTGGGCCATCCACGTGGTAGATTCAAACTTTAGAAAAAGACAGGGGCTTCCTTGAATTTTTACAACTTTTTGAAAAATGGAAAAAAATTTCCATTTTCTCCACACCTCCCCCTCGGGAAATGAGCCTGACATGTGTCAAATGTGATTGGAGTGGAACCATGGCCAAATTCTACCATTTTACTCTCTTTTTGGAAAAGGAAAATTTTCCAAATTTTCCCCATCAGCTCCGCCCTAGGAAATGAGGCTGACATGTGTCCAAATGTGATTGGAGTGGGGCCACGCTTCCTTTTTACTTTTGACTCTTTTTTTCTCAAAAGGAAATTTTCCAAATTTCCCCAGAGCCCGCACCTCCACCATTTGTAGGGAAAAACATTGACTATTTCCCTCATCGGGCTTGGGCCATTTTGAAATTTTAATCCTTAAGGGGAAAAAAATCCAAGTTGCCTCCGATGGCCCACCTTTTGACTTTTCAAACTACCACATGTGTCACCATGGCGCACCTTGAGGTGGTCCCAAAAATTTGATACCTTGAACGAGCGTGGGCTCGCCACGTGTCCTATTTTAGAAAAAGTATCTGAATGCTTGAAGCTCAGTGGAAGGTGCCACGTGTCATGCTCTGAGGTAGTCTCCTTTTGGCCATTGAAAAGTCTAAGTAAAAATAAAAAAGAGAGGCCTCCACATGTGTCATCATGGGTGCTTCTTTAAAATGAAAACTCAAGGGCGGGTCCCGAACATGCGGTGGTTCCTCCACGTGTCTCCCAACTTCAAGATGGTGCCCAAAGTGGAGACCCTGAATGAGTGAGTGAGCTGCCACATGTGTCTGTTCCTTCCACCAAACTACTCCAACTGCATAAAAATTTTGTCTAAGTCCGGGCCAAGCAGTGGAAGCCTCCACGTGTCCTCCCGTGCTACTACTCCAAGGAAAAACAAAAAGTAGATCTTCAAATGAGTGTCGTGCCTCCACGTGGACACATTTTGAGTTGAGGCTTTTCATGAATTTTTCTAAGTACCCAGCTGAGCCGCATCCAACCAAAAGGTGCCACGTCCCCTGTAGATACAAGGATGTAAATTTGACTGGGAGAAACCCCGTCAAACCGTAAAATATAGAAAAATGACCATTTGAGCTTGGGAATGAAATTTTCTTCAAGGAAAAAAGTTTAGAAATGTTACAGGGCTCAAATACATTCTTCAAGGATACATCCATTCATTTTCTTCAAGTACTTAGGGTAGAAATGATAAGGAAGACAAATCCTGACCATGGAGAATAGAAAACATGGGGAACCTGAGTTTTTGATGAACAGAGAATGGAGAGACTCAAAATATAGGAGGACAAAAAATAGGATCAAACCATGGACCCCTAAGTGATTTATGACCAGGAACAAATTAAAAATGGCCACAAAGATTAACCAAGCACAACACAAGGAAGGAGAAAATGACAGAGGCCATAAATCAATAATTTTTCAAAGGCACAAATGGGGTGAGACAATTTTGAGCACCAACATAGGCTCGACTCGGGGATGGGCACTCCTGTGAGTGCCACAAGAAAAAAAGTAGACCAAGTGCCAAAATATCCATTGGGAAAATGGAGTCATCTTGTAGAGCAGAGAAATAAAGCCATCTTCAAAAAAGATAGAGAAACCAGCAAAAATAGGTCACCGAGGACAGAATGAGAAAAAACAAAAAAAAAGGAAACAAACAACAAACTATACACTTGTACACAAAATTTATGCCTTGATTTAGGGGAATCAATCAAGAAATGCTTCAAATGCCTACCATTGATAGGAAACTCGAGTAGTTCACCATCTAAGTCCTTGAGGAAGAAGGTATGCTCCCCAATTCTGATGTCAATAGAGTAAGGGCCCATCCATAATGAGTCAAACTTTGCCATGCTTGCCCTTATCCTCATGTCTTGTTATCCCATAGTAGCACAAGATCTCCAACATTGAAAGCTCTGGGAGTGACCTTCTTGTCAAATAACTTCTTTCATTTTCTCTCTGAACTTTATATGCCTCTGGTGGGATGCCCTCCTCTCTTCATCAAGCTCAACAATCTGAGTTAATGTGGGCATCATAAGGACCTACCTCTTGATCTTCTAGTTATTTGCATAAACTGATATGAAGATAGTTGCATATGAAGAGGTAGTAGGGCCTGAGTCCCATATACCAACTCAAATGGACTCTTTCTAGTGACCCTCTTGATAGTGATCCTATCTTCCCAAACAACAAACTTCAACTATTCACCCCACTTTCTCTTGTTCTGCTCCAATGTTCTTGATGATCTTCAACAAATTTTTATTATTGGACTCAGCTTGTCCATTTCCTTGGGGATTGTAATTGGAGGCATATGTCAAGTTGATCCCATACTCTTGCACACATTGCCACCAAAGGTTTAGCTCTAAAGCTCATGGCATTATCAGCTATAATCTTGATTGGTACCCCAAACTGTCAGATGATGTTGTTTAGCACAAAATCCATGACAACTTGGTGTGTTGCCTTCTTGGTGGGGATTTCCTCCACCCATTTAGTAAAATAATCAGTTGCTACAAGAATCCATTTGTGGCCAACACTTGAAGGGTCTGAAATCTCACCAATGAAATCCATTCCCCATTGCTTGAATGGGGCTTCAATTGATACAGGATGCAAAGGAAGGGATCCTGAAGCTTTCAGTCTTCCAGAGAAGTGTTGGCAACTTTCACATCTTCTAACCAACAAGGTTGTATCCTTGAAAAGAGTTGGCCACCAATAACCAGCCCTCGGGATCTTATGTGTTGTGACTCTTTGCAAAAGTGCCCCCCACAAACTCCTCCATGGAGATCAACAATTATCTTGGGGCTTCTTCTTCAGTAATGCACCTTAAGAGGACTCCCTCTAGGTTCTTCCAAGCTAACCCATAATCAGTGATGACATATTTTTGGGAAGCCAACTTAAGGGCTCTCTTTGGTTCTTACTTAAGTGCTCAGGGAAGTTTCGGATGTCTGAGATAAAAGATTACATCTTTATACCACTCAGAATTCATCAACCTTTCAAATACACCTACCCTTTCTTCTTCTACCTCATTTACCTCAATATTTTGCAAGTTTCTCTCAGCCATAAGCTTAGCCAAGCCCAAACCTCTCACCAACTTTGTGGTTTGGATGTCCATATCATATTCTTGCAATTTGTTCACCCATCTACATCTTTTTCTTGAGACCTTCCATCTCTGACAAGATGTCCTTCACCATGGTATGGGGAACATAAAAACCTTAGAACTTAGAATATAAGGTCTAAAAACCTTTGTTGCTTTTACTAAGGAAAATGCCTACTTTTCCATGATGGTGTACTTAGTTCAGCCCCCTGCAAGGCCTTACTGAAAAAGGAAATTGGCCTCTCAGCCCCTTCATCATCCTTCTAGCAGCAGGACAAAAGCAATAGTGTTCTCTGAAGCAAAAGAGAACAGTTGAAAGGGCTTCTTATAATCTGGAGCTGCAATACATAGGTGCATGCTTGAGTGCCTCTTTAATCCCATTGAAAGCTTGGATGGAAGCCTCCTCCCATTTGATGACTGGTCTTTCTTAGCATGGAAGTGATTGGAATGGTCAGCTCAACAAAGTTTGATATGAATCTTCTAATGAAGTTTATTTTCCCAAAGAAGGACTGAATTCCTTTCTTAGTCTTTGGGATTGGGACCTTGTTGATGGCCTCTACTCTTTCTGGATCAATCATCACTCCTTCTTGTGACACTATGTGACCAAGAAACTTTTCCTTCTGCACTCCAAAATGGCATTTCTTTGGATTGAGTGAGATGCCATATTCTCTACATCTTATCAACATCTTCTCCAAGTGCAGCAAGTGGTCACTTCTCTTTCTAGAAAATATAGTTACATCATCTTGATAGACTACAATAAATTCATTGATGTAACCAGAAAAAGCAACATCCATTGCTCTTTGAAAGGTGGCTCCAGCATTCATCAGACCAAAGGGCATCCTGACATAAACATAGGTCCCCCAAGGAGTAGTGAAGGTTGTCTTGATCCTTTCTGATTCCTTCACCACAACTTGGTTATAACCAAGAGAAACCATCCAAGGTGGAAAGCAACTCAGAACAGTCACTAACTGCAGCATGTTCTCCATATTTGGTAAAGGATAATTATCCTTCATTGATGCTCTATTTAGATTCTGAAATCCACACATAATCCCTGATGTCACCATTTTCTTTCTGACTGGTACTAGGTTTGCAACCCAAGAAGAATACCTTGTGGGCTGGATAATCCCTCCATCTCTTAGCTTCTTCTTAGTTCCTCTTGCATTTTGAGGGATAAGAGTGGATTGATGGGCCTCTTTTTTTTCCTAAATGGCTTTGCATTAGACACCAAGGGGATCTCATGTTGAAACAAGTCCTCTCTGTATGCTTTTAGTTTAGAATAGGTCCAAGCCATACAATCTTGGTATTTTTTCAACAATTGGATGTATGACTGCTTTCTCCTCCTTTCTGAGATTACTGCCTAACCAAATTTTCCTTGGCTTCTCCTTTGTACCAAGATCATGCTCCTCAATATCCCTTGAGGCTGTCATGCATCTATTAATAATGTGATCAACATTATCAAAATTGGACTCAAGAGCAACCAGACCCTCTAGGAATGGTATTAGTCTTTAGTTGGATGATACCCTTGCCAAACAAGGTTTCTTTTCCTTCTGTTGTACAAACCATTGGCTCCCAATCAATACTTTGATCAGAAAATTCTCCTTGTTTTGTAGGAATCTTTGATTTGAGTATCATCATCAAAAACCTGCCAATGCTTTAATGTTGTTAGGGATAAAGGTCTTGTCAATACCTCAACCTCATATTCACAATATGGGGACATTGTACAATTGTCAAACCGAGACCCCAACACTGCAAGCTTTTCTACCAAGTCATTGAACTTCCTATCATGATGCACAGTATGTTAAATGAATCAAACATCTCAATGAAGTCCCAAACTGCATGCTTATATTGTTTCATTCATTCGTTGATTCTTTGTGGCATACAGTTTTTGACTTGTTTCACAATTAATTCTGAGTCTCCTTTGACAATGATGTCCTTGACACCATATTTCCAAGAAATTCTTAAACCCAACAATAGTGCCTCATACTCAGCAATGTTGGTGCATTCAAAGTTGAGTTTGAAGGAAAAAACAAATTTTTTCCTGACTAGGAGAAAGTAGAACAATACCAACACCATTCCCAAATTTGGAGCAAGCTCCATCAAAAATAGAGTCCAGGGAGAGCCTATTTGTTCAAGGCATTTTTCATTCTCAATCTTGTGCTCCTTTCCATCAGAAAAAATCCCACAAAGTTATCTGCATCAACATTTGTGTACAATACCTCATAGGATGCATTGTTGGGATCCTCAATAAGATGCAACATTTTCTTTTCCCCATACAACTGACAAGGCTTGCCCTCAATTGGAATGGTAGCATAAGACATATCCATTTGGACACTCCCACCAACACTTGCAGCCCATTTTCTTGATAGTAGCATGCCCCACTTGGCTGGGCAATCAACAATGACAACATCAAGTTTTAAGTTTTTTTACTAGGTAAGTAAGCTGTAAGTTGCACCACTAAACCCTTCACACATCCCACTACTGGCACTTCTCTGGAGTCCATGGTAGTGCACTTCCCATATGTTGTTGTCACTTTGATGTTTAGCTCATTCATGACTTCAAAGGCATGACATTGCATGATGCCCCTGAGTCAAACATGCAGTTGTGCAGTAGTCTATCCTTTATGATCAAAGTGGTGAAGAATGGATCCACATTCATTTGAGAGTCCACCAAGGATGTTCCCAAATAGACCTCAGGTGGTTCATCTAGCTCTTCTTGATGTTGGTGGTGCTTTTGGTTCTTCAATGATTGGAGGAGTCTCCACAATATTTACATTTCTGCCTAGGGAAGTCTTCTCTTCTTTCAACCCCAAGTATTCAAATGCTCTCTTTTTGTGCTCAAGAATCCTAAGAAACTCAAACAATTGGACAGAGACTTTGATTTGACTCAACACTTGGGCAATATCATATGGGACATTTTTGGCAAGGCAGTATTGGAAGGAAAGCCAACACACTCATTAGGTGGTATAGGATTTTTGACAACTTGGGCATGAGGAGGGGTATGATTTTTGTTTGGAACTATGAGGGCTTTTAGTAGATGCATCTTTCTAGGAGCCTCTTTAGGAATGTTTGAAAGTAAGGGAGCTTTAGGCTTGGCTTGAGGCCCTGCCCCTTTGACAACCTTACTTCTTGTGTTATATTCCCTCTCTTGAGAAACAACAACATTCATCAACAATTATCTATCTTCCTCAGATGGGATTCCTCCATCATACTTTTTATCATTAAAGCCCTTAAATATTCAAAGTCATTATTGGGAAATTCAAAATCTTGTACATTATCTACTTCTAAAGTATGAGAGAGAGGAAGAATAGGTACCCTATGAATGCAGTCCCAAAAGGTGGTAGCAGTTCTAGCACTTATCACCTCAGTTGAAGTTTGCCCCTTGTTGTGAGCTGGTGGAGCAACCCATCATGCAAACATCATCATCATTATCATCATCTTCTTCTTCTTCTTGTTGATCTTCTTCACAAGGAGCATGAGGCATGAAACATTTGTCACACCAATCAATGACATCTATGTCTCTTCCACCACAACAACTCTAGCAGTAGCCAAAAGGAGGGCACCATTTTTTTCCCTGGCTTGGGGCTATCTATTTCCAAATCCAATAGGTCCCTTGCCTCTATCATCAAGATCTTTGGTGATTTGTGAATCTATCTTGGCCTTGTGCTTGTGTTGACCTTGTGAGCTCTGCCCAATTCCTTTCTCAGCCTGGGCTAGCTTGTAGGAAATTTCTTTTGACCCCCCCAAAGTCTTCACAACTTCTTCCAAATCAGCAAGCCTTGCTTGTTTGGGGTTTTTTGGGTTAACCAACTTTACACCTTCCCTTTTTGGAGGCTTTCCAATTGCCTTGATATTGTTCTCTATTTTGCAAAGCCATGGTGAAGGCCTACCTCAAATTTGTGGGGTTTTTGTCTCTTAAATAATATGCACCTTTTTATCAAATGCATCAGTATATTTGATCAAACATGACTCATCACAAGGCCTTATTCTAATAGGAAATCTTCTCAAGGTCTTATTAAACCTTGTGTTGAAATCATGTATTGACTCATTAGGGTTCTTCTTGATGTTTTCAAATTTTGTCAAAAGAAACCTAGGGTCATTTCTATCACCATATTGCAATCTGAATGCATTACTCATCTCAGTCAAGAATCAATAGAGTTATCTGGAAATGCTTTATACCAGTCCCTAGCATCCTCTTCCAAGGTATGGATAAATAGCTTGATATATACATCTTCATGTTCAATCTCAAAATCTTCCATCATATTGATAAAAAGCTTTAGATGTTGATCACCAGTAATAGCATTATTTCCTTGGAACTTTGGCATTTTGTTCCTTACATCTTGAGGCACTGCATTTGGGTAACCAACCATTCCCACAAAATTTATAGGTCCAAAGGTGTTTACAACAAATGGAGGCCTGGGTTGAGCCATATTGATTTGAGGAGGTGACCTCTGGAGGGTGACAAATTGATGGGGGGCAGAGGGTTCTTGGAACACAGGAGTATAATTTTCAAAATGGATATCCCCCAAAGGCCTTGTTTCTTGGAAATCTCTATCAACCTCAAAAAAGACAGGTGCAGAGTGTGAAGAAAACCTTTCAAAATCAAATGAAGGCCCCTCTCAGCTGGAGAGTTCAATTCCACAAAGAGGCTACCTGATTAGAGTCACTTGAATGGAAGTCTTCAATGATAGGCCGATCACTTTCATCAATGGAGATCCCTCTTCTTGTCTTTTTGATCTCAACAACTCTCAGGATTTTCTTCCTTCTAATTTTGCTTTTCCTAGCTCTGGAAACAATGTCCTAGTAGGATCCCTAGCAAAGAAAGATCTTCTTCCTTCCAGCTTTGCAAATATTAGTAACAAATCTGACTTTGATAGAGTTTTAAGACACTGGTACTTATTAAGAATTAGATCAATAGGGAGTCGCCACTAAGGATTTCCACCTTAGTTGTGAAAATGCACTAAATATGATATGTCAAATGTCTATCAATGCTAGAAACTAGAAATGGAAAGATTTTGACCTTTCTTTACCAAGATTTATCAAATAAAAGCTAGTGCACTAGGTGTGAAAACTGAAAGAACTACACATAGCACTTGGAGCATACAAGAAGTGTTTTACCAGGGTTTGAAAATGAACTGCAATCACAATTGCCATTTTATGTTAGTTGTTTGATTTTGAACTGAAAATAAAATCAATCATCCCAGATTTAACAAATGGATGCCATTTATGTTGGTACCCAAATTTAACCTCCTTCAAAGACCGAGAGCAACATCATGGATTAGACAGGACACTTAGAGGTAGATAGATAATCATGTATGTCATTTTTGTAGCTGGGGAAGCAATCTATCTGACTTGTTGGCACTCAGGCTTTGAAAGAGTGGGTAGCACATTAAAAAGGATGTGATATGATCCTAACTATTTTAGGTTGTGCCTTTTCAACCAAGGTAAGAGAACCTATTTTGTAACCTCTGTTATATGAAAGGAGATACATGTACCTTTCTTTTGCATAAATTTTATAGAGAAGACCTTGGGAAAATATGATCAACACACCAGATCTGACTCTCACGAGTTGTCACTTCTAGATCATGGAGATACTTTCACAACAAGGAAAAGGTTACTAAAGACATTTGAGACCCTGATTGCTTCTGCATGTTTAGGTGATGAGGATTGTGCATTGGCATACACACATGAAAAAAAAGGGGTAGATGGGTAGGATTGGTTGTTGTTAAATGAATTTTTGGTGGGAGGTGGGGTAGGGTGAAACTAGATTCACCAGATCCTTGAGGAACCTTACAAAATGGAAAGTTCAAACCAACAAAATGCCACAGAATAGCTAAAATGTTTCTTAACTAGAATATGTGCTTCAATGGAGGCCCAGATTAGCACTCTTTTTCACACAATCTATGAGATTCTATCATGAAGGCTTGAGTTAGAAAACCCAACAAAGCATCAAGATCTAAGCCAAATCATGCCTAAGGTACACCCAAAGGCTTACAGACAATCTCTGTCAACAGATGAGAGAAAAGTGATTTTAAATCATTTATTCCAATCCCAAATGAAAGCTCTTTTGAGAAATGGAATTGTAGATGCCACTAAACTATCACAAGGATTGAGGCCTATGTGATTGAATCAAATTTTAATACAAGATTGCAACAAAAACAAGAAAAACTACTTGCATACATTTAGAAATAAAAAACAAACACATTTTTCTCAAGACAACATAAATAACTCGAATTTGATTAAGTCTATTAGTAGGGGAAAGTTTCTAGAACAATCTCAAGAGCTTGTCAATGGTTGTACACTTGCAACCACCTTGACACAATAAAACTTAATACAAAAAGAGATAACCTAGTTTCTCAAATGGATTCTCAAAAGATAGGCTTAGTCAAATTTTCCTCTTGGGAATTTTCTTCGACCTCTAGCACTCTGACCTCCAACTTCCAACCTCCCAACCATTTACACAAAAAATTTGTGCCATTTATAACATTTACAATAGAGCCTCTTCCTCCTAAAAGATAAAAAATGTTTAATGCACCAGTGTTCGCCATGATTCTTTCGTGATTCACAGAATCAAATCTGATAAAAGTCTCTAGGTGCTCGAGGGGGTAGATTTCATCGAATACCTCCCACATTCAACTCCTTCTCTAGTAGATCACTCTTCCTTCAATTTTCCAACCACTTCCACCCCTAATCTATCAAATCTGGCCCCTTGCATGTGCGTGCTGGGAGAGAAGAAAAATGGAAAATCTGATCGGGCATGAAAGTCAGACCATTTTAATGGTGAAAGATGTCCTCAGATCTTCCCACCAAACTTAGATATCAACATTAACTTCCTTCTCTACTTGGTGTGTGTAAAAAGACAAGAAATCATGGAGACTCACACTTCAGATGTGTTTCAGAGAAATGGGGAAAATCAGATTTAGACTCACAGGTGCCATTGTTGATCTTTACTTTGAATTTGGGCCATCCACGTGGTAGATTCAAACTTTAGAACAGACCGAGGGCTTCCCTTGACTTTTTACAACTTTTTTGAAAAATGGAAAAAAATTCCATTTTTCTCCACACCTCCACCCTCGGGAAAATGAGCTTGACACGTGTCCAAATGTGATTGGAGTGGAACCATGGCCAAATTCTACCATTTTACTCTCTTTTTGGAAAAGGGAAAATTTTCCAAATTTTCCCCATAGCTCCACCCTCGGGAAATGAGCCTGACACATGTCCAAATGTGATTGGAGTGGGGCATGCTTCCTTTTTACTTTTGACTCTTTTTTTCTCAAAAGGAAAATTTTTCCAAATTTCCCCCGAGAGCCCGCACCTCCACCATTGACCGGGGAAAAACATTGACTATTTCCCTCATCGGGCTTGCTGTGGGCCATTTTGAAATTTTAATCCTTAAGGGAAAAAAATCCAAGTTGCCTCCGATGTCCACCTCCCCACCTCTTTGACTTTTCAAACTGCCACGTGTCACCATGGCGCACCTTGAGGTGGTCCCAAAAATTTTGATACTTGAATGCAGTGTGGGCTCGCCACATGTGTCCTATTCAGTGGAAAGTTTCTGAATGCTTGAAGCTCAGTGGAAGGTGCCATGTGTCATGCTCCGAGGTAGTCTCCTTTTGGCCATTGAAAATTCTAAGTAAAATGCAAAGTGAGCGGAGGCCTCCATGTCATCCTGGTGCTTCTTTAAAATGAAAACTCAAGATGGTGCCGAACAGTGGAGTTCTCCACACGGTCTCTCATGTCTCCATGGTGCAACTTCAAGATGGTGCCCAGTGAGACCCTGAATGTGTGAGCTGCCACGTGTCTATTCCACCAAACTACTCCAACTGCATAAAAATTTTTCTAAGTCCAGGCCAAGTGGAAGCCTCCACGTGTCCTCCGGCGCTACTCAAGGAAAAACCCAAAAGTAGATCTTCAAATGAGTCGTGCCTCCACGTGGACACATTTTGAGTTGAGGATTTTCATGAATTTTTCTAAGTACCTAGCTGAGCCATGTCCAACCAAAAGGTGCCACATCCCCTATAGATACAAGGATGCAAATTTGACTAGGAGAAACACCCATCAAACCGTAAAATATAGAAAAATGACCATTTGAGCTTGGGAATGAAATTTTCTTCAAGGACAGAAAGTTTAGAAATGTTACAGGGCTCAAATACATTCTTCAGGATACATCCATTCATTTGGTTCAATCCAAAGTTATCCCAACACACAATTGAGCTAAATCCAACCGTTATTCCTATCAGAAAATCGAGGCTAGTCAATCCACATATTGAGCCTACGATGAAGAAAGAGTTGAACAAGTGATAGAGGCAAGTATCATATTTCCCATCAAATACTCAAGTCGGGTTGGAAACCTAGTCCAATTCAAGAAGAAAAATTGAGAGATTAGGTTGTGTGTATATTTTTGAGACTTGAACAGAGCCTCCCTCAAAGATCACTACCCACTCCCTTCAATGGAGCAGATCTTGTAAGTAGTATCTAGATCGAGAGATTCTCCCTCCTAGATGGCTACTCGGGGTAAAATCAGATCATGGTAAAAGAAGATGATCATTTCAAAACAACTTTCACCACCAAATGGGGCACATATCTACAGAAAATGCCATTTGGATTGTCCAATGCCAAAGCCACTTTTTAAAGGGAAATGGATATGGCATTCAAAGGACTCGATCAACGAAATAGTATTGATTTACCTTAATGATATTACTTTGTTCTCCGAAATGTAGTAGACCACCTTTTTCACCTAAGGTAGGTGTTTCAAAGGTGTAGAAGATTTGGGATATCATTGAACCCTAAAAAATGCATATTCTTGGCCCATGAGGACAAGGCTCCAAGGCCACATTATGTCAAAGGAAGGTTTGGTAATTGACCTAGAAAGAGTTGAGGCTATAAGAACATTTCCATTGCCAAGCCACAAGAAGGCTCTTAAAAGCTTCTTGGGAAAAATCAATTTTTCCATAGGTTTGTACTAAAATTTGTAGCCCTTGTTAAGCCAATAACGTTGATGTTGAAGAAGAGCTTAGCATTCAAGTGGACAGCGAGGGGAGAATAAGATTTGAGGCCATCAAAGAAGCTATATCACAAGCCCCAACTCTCGTGAATCCAAATTTCTCTAAAGACTTCATATTGTATGCCTTTGGTGGTAGTGACATGATTTCTCCAATCTTAGTTTAGCAGAACAAAGAAGGTATAGAACAACAAATTGCTTTCTTTAGTCAAGGAAAGGAAGACTATGAAGTGAGATACTCCATCGAGAAGCAAGTCTGGTAGTAATAAGAGGATTAAAGAAGTTTAAGCATTTGGTTGCAAATAATAAAATCCAATTATTGGTCTCCCATGCAAGAGTTAAATAATTTCTTCAAAGAAGGACACGAATGAAAAATGTGCGGGATGGATCACTCATGTCATGGAATGTGACATTTAGATCAAGGTCACTAAGCTAGTCCATGGGAAGGGGTTGTGTGAACAACTAGCCTCAAGTCAAAAAGATGAAGATAACAGTGAAAGGGATGCTATTTTTTTACAGGATAATCAAGAGGAAGGAAATGATGATGTACCTACTCTTTGTTGGACCCAAGACATGGTGCACTTCCTTCAAGCAGGCATGTGTCCTCATTAGATGAGTAAAGCCAAAAGGATACATTTTCGAATACGAGACCATCCCATATGTTCTTATTAATGGTGTCTTGTTCAAAGAGAAATCAATGACATTCTACTAAGATGTATTGAGATAGATCATGTTGAGAGAGTGTTACAAGAATTCCATGTCAAGCGGCAAACATGGGGCATTTTGCTCCAAGGGTGACAACGTTCAAAATCATGAAGGTAGGATAATATTGGCCCAGAGTGTTTAGTGACTACTATGTATGGATCAAAAGGTGCACGAATTGCTCATTCTTCAAAGGAAAAGAAAAGCTAGCAGCACTTCCATTGTGCCCAATCTCAGTTGACCAACCTTTCTTGAAATGGGGATTGGACTTCATTGGAGTCATCAATCAAAATTCAAGCCAAGGCCACAAATGGATTCTAACAACAATGCATTATTTCACCAAGTGGGTGAGGCGGTGGCACTAAAGGAAGCTAATGAGTCTAGCATACTAGATTTCTATGAAGGGATAGTGACCAGATTTAGAGTGCCAACCACCATTATATCGCATAATGCATTGGCATTCATAAGTTCCAAGATCATAGGATGGGCTGTTAATAACAAGACTTACTTGAGCACTTCATCAAACTATTACCATGAGGTAATGGTCAAGTTGAGTCCACAAATAAGAACTGCTAAAGACCATCGAGAAGAACTCTTGATGAAAACCAAAGATCCTGGCACACAAAGCTCAAATCCGCCTTATGGGCTGATAGGATAACACCTAAGAGATCTATAGGTAGATCTCCATTTGAAATTGTCTATGGGAAAGAGGAAGTGTTTCCTATATAACTTGAGTTTCCAGCATTGGAGCTCGTGAAGTAGCTAGAAATGTATGAATTTAAACCAATGGAGGCCGAGTTATACGGAGTGATAGAATTAGAAGAAACTAGAGACCATGTAGTCCAAGCAATAGAGAAATATCGGACTTCAATTAAGAGATGCTTTGATAAGAAGGAAAAAGAAAGGATCTTCTAGGAAGGAGACCTGGTTTTGAAATAGGATGTAGATCGAGTAAAACTAGAAATGCATTTCAAGTTTGATGCCATTTGGAGTGGCCTATATGGTCATAGGATGCAAAAGTAGCAATGCTTTCAAATTTTCTACGTTAGATGGAGAGGAATTGTAGATTCCAAGTAAATCGAATCTATCTCAAGCATTACTTAGTAGAGAGGGAAGTCCTCACCTTGTACATATTAGCTTAGTTTATTTTCCTTTAAGTGCTTGTGCACATCATCTTTCTATAGTTTAGGTTGATTTTCTACTAAGTGCTTCACATGCTCTGCATGTTCTATTTGGGGCATGTTGATTTAAAATTTTGTATACAATTGTGGTGCTATTTTGTTTCTCTTGTGTAGTCCACTCGGAGAGATAGATGAAGCCTCGAGTCAAAATAATTTTCTACTCTTAGAAACCTTTGTTTCAAGATTTCTTATGAAAATTGAGAGTGCAAACAACTGGGCTCATGAATCAGAGGTAGAATCAATATCAGACCATCGTTCTCGAATCCATGCCCAATGGATATGACAAGGTAATTGGTATTTTCATCTAGCAGGAAGATACCCCTGTAAGTCACCAAATTTTTATCCATATTTCACCCCCAGGGCCAAATATTGGATTAACCATGACCCCACATAGAAAGAACCTGAGAAAACTCATTCAAATCTATAAATAGGTCATAAAAAGACTCAACAATGGAGTGTTAGGGGTTAAGAAAGAATAAATGACCCTATGTGAAAAGAAAGCGAATTTGTCGAGCCATTTCCATGTCTTAAATCCATTTTTCTAGTTACATGTAGACTCAAAAATGGAATAGCGAGGTTAGAAGAGAAGGAGTAATGTAGAAGAAGAACCATGGGAGCAAGAAGGAGAGAAAAATGATGAAGTTTGGAAGTTTTTCAAACTCAAGACCGTTCAAAAGAGTCCAAAATCAACTAAGTATGGAGGAGGCATCGGAAATAACCACATGTCCTAACAATGCTTCTCCAAACTTTAATCCGAGAAAAGGAACTCAAACTTGCACCAACACTCCACATAGAAAATGGTTAAACAGAGTCAAAAGGTAGATGGGGTGAGCCTCAAAATTGGCTAAGTATAAAAGTGTTAGCGGAGAAGGTGAAGTGTCGGTGTGGCGCATCTCCAAGATTTAGTACTGTGGTGGAGACCCAAATGAGTGCGAGCTCACCACGTAGTCAAAGTCCAAAAAGGATAAAAGGGACCGTTGAAAATTCCACAGACGGTGGAGACCACAAGATGTCAATTCAATGCTCCTCCAAAGGTAAATTTTGAAAAGGGTTTCCAAACAAGTGTGGTTCCACTTTGTGTGTCCCGGGGAAAAGTGGGCCATCGAGAGGAAAATTTGGTTTTTTGGCCCTTACCCCAAAAGGTGTAAAAGTTGCAAAATGGGCCATGACTCATGAAAAGGAATAAGTCGAGTGTTTGAGCCAAAGTCAAACCAAAGCAGGAGTCGGAGAAAAGGTGAAAATTTTCCTTTTGATGAAAAGGAAAAAAGGAAAAAATTGAAGTGCATCTCCCTGACCAGCGAGAAGGGTGCAGCGTGTCAAACCCAAAGCTTGAGACCACGGGGGTTTTCTAAGTTTTGAGTTTTGTGGAAAAGGGAAAAATATAAATTATGGACCCGTAAACCTGATTTTTCTCTAATTTGGATTCCATGTGTCCCATATCAAAAAAGGGGACTCATTTTTCAAACTATTTTCGACCATTTGAACGGATTTGATAAAAAACTTTGAAGGGGCATATCTTTTGACTCAAGGCTCAAAATATTGCAAAGTTGACACTATTCGAAGCATCTCGATGTCTTCTACACCATGAAAAGATAAAATTTCATTTTTAGGCCTGTAGGTGAAAAATGTAGAAACATCTTCAAGCCTTCAATACGGGATCTTCTTACCTCAATAACCAGATCGAATTCGATCTGTTCTGTCATTTCCTCTTCCTTTAAGGCGTGGAACCAAAGATTGATGCAATAAAGATGATTTTGGGAATAGTTTTTGTCAGAGGCATTAACAGTAGTGGTTGAGCTCTAACCTTATTTTCCCACTCCTCTCTCTCTTTCTTCTCTCTGATTGAATCTATGAATGCAGGGGCGAGACTCATTATAAAGGGTTGGACATTCTTTTTTTGCAGGCTCCCCCTTTCCTTCTAGTAAAGGGATTCATGGAGTTCATGCCTTCCATTAAAATTGCAATATGTTTCTTGCCTCCTGGATATTTTTAATGCATTGTATTAATCTACGAGAGAAATAAAACATGTTTGTTATCGATTTTATATCCTTTCTATCTCTTTTTCTCGACTGGTCTTTCATTATAAATCAAGTTATCTTTGCTTGATTATTGTATGTATTTTATTGGTTTGTGTCTATAAGCAAAAATAGTGTTCATCATTCCTTCAATGCATCACCTTTTAGTTTCGTTATTTCTTATTTCTTATATCCCTTTTATCCTGTCTCCTTGGAAAATTTTAGGTCGGTATAGATATAGATCCTCGTAAGTTCTCACGTATGCACCTAAAAGAGGAATAGAAACTAGCCTTTAATTTGGAGATATTTTCCATTTTAGCAAGTTCTCACACCTTGGGGAAAGTTTAATATTATGCAATCACACCAAAAGACTCTACCTTAGAAAGCTGGATCTATAGAACTCATTTGGGGGTCTTGTGATTTTACACTAGCGATTATGGCTTCTATATCCAAATCTGCAGACACAAGAATTTACGAGGAAATAATTAGGATTATTGGTCATTACCCATGAAGGAACTATTCAAATCCCAAGATGTGAGGGAAATCATAGAGAATATGTACACAAATCTCACAAATATAATAGCATATAACGCACTCTCACGGGAAGAGAAAGACACTTTGAAGGAATTAATAAAGAAATATGGAAAATATCTTTTCTTCATTCATTAAGCCATGTATGAAAGCATCTTACCCAGAGTGGTAGCATTTAATAAAGAAAAAAATTACGTGGGAAAATCTCATTGCGTATCAAGGTAAAGAGAAAGTAAAAGCAAGACATCAATTAATTTGTAGAGATTTTGAAAACATGTCAATGAAAGATTCAGATTCCACAGAATAAATATTTACTTTTGTAGTTGGTTTAGTCAATCAAATAGAATCTCATGGTGAAACTATTGAGAGCAGAAGGATTATTGAAAAATTGCTAATAATTTTTCTTGCAAAATTTGATCCTTTGGTAGTTGCTTTATTGAAGAAACTAAGGATCTAAGTCGGTTTTCAATTTATTAGTTACATGCATCACTAATAAATCATGAAAAGAGGTTGAATAGATAACATGTAGTTGTAGATCAAGCTTTTTATTTTTCATCAAAGGTATTGGAAATTGTGGAAAAGGAAGAGGAAATTTCAACCCAAGAGGCAGAGGAAGAATTTCATCTAGAGGACGTAGTAGTGGTCCTTCAAACTCATGTGGAAGAGGACATAGTCAAGAGGAAAATCATAATCATTTTTATGTTAGAGACAAGATAAATCACATGTGAAGTGTCACTATTGAAAGAGATATGGTCACTATGCTTATGAATGCAAGAAATACCAAGTATGTTAAAAACAAATGAGAGAATCAAAATCAGGTTGGGAGCTCTACTTCAAGCTCCATGTTTATTGCATGCACAAAGATTTTTGAAGCATCACCTATTGAGTGTAATCTATCACAAGAGAGTCCTAGTGATGTGTGGTATTTGGATTCTAGTTGTAGTAATCACATGTTAGGTAACTTAGATTTATTTTATAATTTGGATGAGTCAGTAAAGACAGAAGTTACCCTTGGGAATAATAATAAAGTGAATGTAAAAGGCAAAGGAAAAATAAACATTCTAACTAAAAAGGGGGAGCAGAAGATTATGTAGGATGTTTATTATGTTGCAGGTTTGAAGCATAATCTTATGAGCATTGGTAAATTGGTACAAAAGGGATATAGAGTTTACATTGAAGAAAATGAATGTGTGATTATGAATAAAGCTCCAAGTACCCAGGTGATTTCTAAAGTGAATATGACAAACAATATAATGTTTCCTTTGAATATTATACCAGTCACATCCGAGCTCATACTACGAATATCAATCCGAGCTAAGGAGATTGAATCATCTTTTCAGTCAGTTGAAAAAGATGAATCGTGGCTATGGCATCTCAGGTTTGGTCATTTAAACTTTGGTGGTTTGAATTTATTACACAGAAAAAATATGGTGAAAGATTTTCCTTTGATTCAAAAACCAGATAGAGTTTGTGAAGGTTGTATTTTGGGGAAGCAACACAGAGAGTCCTTCCCAATTGGAAAAACAAGAAGAAGTATGATGAAGGAAAAGCATATTTTAAATGAGTATTGGGAAGAAACAATAAGTAGCTACTATTTACATCATAAACATGTGTCAACTAATTTTTTTCAAAACATGGTTCCTCAAAAGATTGAACTAAGGCGAAACACTTTGTTTCTCATTTTAGAATTTTTGGTTGTGTGGCATACGCACATGTGTCTGATGAGATAAGGAATAGTTTTGATGATAAAGGATAAAAATATAGATTTATTGGATATTTAGAGAATACAAAAGCTTACAAGTTGTTCAATTCCGTTACTAGAAAGGTCATAATCAAAAGAGATGTACAATTTGTTGAAAATGAGGCATGGGATGGAAGTATTGAGAAAACATATAGTGTAGCAGCAACTATTCCTCATGATGATATGGTAGATGAAAGCATACAACAACAAGGTATTGTATCTTCTTGAATCTTGGAAATGCACCACAAGTTGTAACAAAGCTACACCTCCATCTACATCTAGGAGATATCAAATATTTCATTCATATTCAACCATCTAGTAGACCCAAAAATAACACTAGAAGCTACTCCTTCAATAGAGAATATTCCATCATTTGATAGCCCTTTGCAGTGGAAAACAAGGAGTCTTAGTGAGATTTATAATGTTGATACAACTCTTGCTTTTTCAATTTTTACATTTTTTTCTCAAGATGTGGATCCAATACACTTTGAAGAGGCTATAGATAATTAATTTTGGGTTCAAGCCATGGATGATGAGATAGCCACCATAAATAAGAATCGAGACATGGGAATTGGTAGATCTTCAGGAAGGAAAGGACGTGATATAAGTGAAGTGGATCTATAAGACCAAATATATTATTGATGGTAAAGTACATAAACATAAAGCAAGGTTAGTTACTAGAGTTTTTTCAAAACAATATGGAGTAGATTACAATGAGACCCTATAGTACGCGTTTGGACACAATAAGGATGGTTTTAGCAATTACATCTAAAAAATGGATTATTTATTAGATGGGTGTAAAATCAACATTCTTGAATGGTTTTCTTGAAGAAGAAGTTCATGTCAATCATGCAGAAGGTTATGAAATAAAAGGTCATGAATAAAAGGTATACAATTTGAATAAAGCGCTCTATGGTCTCAAACAAGCATCTAGAGCTTGGTACAACATAATTGATTCTTATTTGATACAAAATGGTTTTAGTAGGAGAAGAAGTGAGCCTACCTTATACATTAAGATCAATGAGAAGGGTAACATTTTGATTTCTTGTTTATATGTGGATGATTTAAGCATCACGTGAAATCTATCTACATATTTATTCAAATCAATTATGAAGAAATAATTTTAGATGACAGATCTAGGCCTCATGTACTCTTTTTTAGCATAGAAGTTCAGAAATTAGAAGTTAGAGTTTTTATTTCATAAGAAAGGTATGATAATGATGTTTTGAAGAGATTTAACATGTTGAATTGCAAGCCAATGCCAACACTTGTTGCATTAGGTTTGAAGTTAAGAAAAGATGACAACGGATCATTTGTAGATCCAACATTGTTCAAAATACTAGTTGGAAGTCTCGTGTATTTGCCGGTCACAAAGCCAAATATTATGTATGGTGTGAGCCTCATCTCAAGGTTAATGGAATCTTAGAAAGATTCATATTGTCAATTGGAAAAAGGATTTTGAGGTATGTATGTGGAACTAAGAATCATGGAATTTTGTATTCAACGTCAGATGAGTTCAAACTCATAGGTTATATAGTGATGTAATAGTGCGTAAGTATTGATGATAAAAATAGCACATCCGGCTATGATTTTGACTTTAGAAAAGGTGTAGTTTCATGGGAATCAAAAAAGTAACCCATAGTAACACTATCTTCAACATAAAAAGAGTATGTAGCAGCAACATGAGCATCATCATGTCGCTATTTGGATGATAGTAGTGTTGAAATATTTGAGGTAGAATCAAGAGGATGCTACACATATTTTTGTGACAACAATTCAGAAATAATATTTTCCAAAAATCATGTTTTTCATAAGAGGAGCAAGCACATATACATGAGGTATCAATTCATTAGGTAATTGGTTAACAAGAAGGAAATTCATCTTGAATTTCATAGATCGAACATCAGTTTGTTGATATCTTTACGAAAGCTTTGGGAAATGAATTTTTTGAGTATTTGAGAACTTGTTTGGGAGTTTGTGATCAAGAATATGTCAGATCTGGAAGTGCACACTCAGCTCCAGAAGAATAAAAGTTTGAAGGTCAAAATTAAGGGGAGTGTTAGAAAAAAAACAATTTAATTTTTCCCCAAGAAAAGCAAAAAGTAGTTTGTTTTTTCATGCTTTTAATTTTTAGGTAGTTTGCTTTTAGATTCCTACTTTTAGGAAAATCTAATAAAGCAAATAAATCAAAATATTTGTATTGCACAAAAGCATGTGCTTTTTAGCTCTATTTTTATGAGTTGAGTGTTTTATTGTTAGATAAAACCATCTATTTATTAGAGGCAATTGTAAGTGTTTTGATATATCAAACACATTCAGAGAGATTGTATTGAGCTAAAGATTTGGAACTAGAAGAAGAAATATATGCATAGAAGTGCTTGATCTAAGTTTGCAATAATATGTTTTATTTGCAATTATTTATTTTATAACTATTAGTTGTTATTTTGTGTGCCTAATTTCTACATGAGTTTGGTTCCAACGATGAAGAGTTCCTCACATATCCCATCACCAAGCATCAAAGACCTTAGGCATAGGAAAAATATTTCTTGTTAGATATATTGTGTATATATCCAATTTAGATAGGTTCCAACTCATTTTTAATTGGAACCTACGATGTTACTGATAGCATGTAGTTCAATGAATCAAAATTTAGTGCGACTAGGCTTGTTCTTTCATGTAGGGAAGCCACTTACTCACACGATCTCTCTTCGATGGATCAAGATGGAACAAAATATTAGATGTGATAGTTACCTTAACTTGGTCCACAACTCTAATCGAATGAAACAAATGTGCCACATTTCTATCTCTATGATGTTATTGCCCTACATTTTTCTGGTTTAGCCTAAGTCTCATGTATGTTGGGAGTCAAGGATAAATTAAATTTTCCCAAATGCATTGTAAAAATTGTTGTGGCATAGTTGTGGCCAGCCAAATTAGGGGCGAAGGTTGCGAATTCTATTTTGGTGGCACCACGTGAACTGCGTGATAAATAGGATCTTACATTTCTTCCCATTGAGCATGCTTCCTGGATAATTTCATTACACCCAAGACAAAATCGAGACTGTGAGAAGAAGCTCGATACCACTATTAGAGACAAAAGAGTGCAAAAATATTGAATGATGTTATAGACATCGAGTTGTGCATAAATACGAGTGGAGGAGAAGGATGGGTTGAATAATCGAATGATAGGTAGAAATAATCGCCATGTAATATAATGTAATAATTTGTAAGTGTTATCTCAATTTTTCCACTGGAAAATTGATCAAACACGACCAATGCGCATAAAGAAATCCAGGTACATTTCCATCGAATGAGCCTATGTTTCAATCTGATGATCGAGGTTATGGGCATGTGCTCTACAATGGAGTAGCAGGGTTAGGGATGGGCCAAACTATGTCTGAAAAACCAAAGGATTAAAAAGAGAGAAACAAAGAAAGGATCAAAGTATTCAATATTTACAAATGATTGAATGAGCCCAAATTGGTGATTATGGAAGAATTAGAGGAAGCTTCCACGTGCCTCATCAGTGCTTCTCCAAAGGTTAAAACCAAAAGTAGTCCCCAAACAAGCGCGGATCTTCCATGTGTACTACGCCCAAAAAGGGAAAAAGTCAGCCGTTGAAGAGTCCTAATGAATAGAAAAAACCATGTGTCATCTTGGTGTAGTTTCAAAAGTAAGAGCCTAAGGCGAAGACTCAAAATAGTGCCGATCTCCACGTGGTCGTGGTCCAACAAGTCAAAGAGTAGCATGCCAAAATAATTTAAGTATAAGAGTATCGGCGGAAGGCACCAAGTGTCTCAACGATGCACATTCAAAGGTGCGGACCAAAGTGGAGACTCAACTCGAGCACGAGGCTTCCACGTGTCTCATGGTTCAAGAAAGACATTGGAACGAATTGTCTAAGTATCGCAGAATCGTGGAAGAAGCCACATGTCAGCCTGGTGCATCTTCAAAGGTAAATCTAAAAGTGGGTCTCTCAGACAAGCACCAAGTCTCCATGTGTCCCGAGTCAGATATATAGCCCCGCCAAACAAAAGGGCTTAGCCAAAACATAAAGAAATAGAGAAAATCCAAAGAAGGTGCCACATGTCTCTTTGGTGCAACTTCACAAAAAATCCAAAAGTGGTCCCCAAACACATGCCAACCCTACACGTGGCCATGTTCCAAGTCAAAGTAGGAAGGCGGGTCACCGGAGGTAATTTTAAATTTTTGGCTTCATTTCCAAAAGGCATAAAGTATAAAAATGAGCCGCACCTCCACCGATGCCAAAGGATCCACGTGTTAGGCTTGAATTACATATAGGCTAGTGGGCATGGGGAGGACTTTTCACCCAAATGGAAAATGCGGACCAGTGGACCCAAAAATGGGTTTTGGGAAAAAGGTGAATGACAGGGGTTATAGGGTGTTTTGCATATTTTTATTTTTGTGCCAAATAGTGCAAAGTGAATTTCGGACTCGCAGACCCATTCTCGCTAACTATTTTTCACCATTTTTATGCGGACCCACTCAAACATTCAAATGAACATATCTATTGACCTAAAGTGCTCGAAATTCAACAAATTTGGCACCATTGGAAAGGTCTCTCACCCTGCCTACACCATAGAAACCTGAAAATTTGATTTTGATGAGTTTGGTAGGTAAAAAATGGGAAAACATCTTCATGACATTAATATGCAATCCAATTGGTCCAACAACCATATCAAATTTGATTTGATCCACTGCTCTTCCCTCTTCAACACGCCAAACAAGCCATAGAGAAGAAAACTAAAAATATTGTGGGTGGATTTTCAGGGGCATTAATGGCGGTAGCTAAGCTCAAAAATCAAGTTTCCCACCTTTTATTCTTCTCTCTTTGCTACATCTACAAAAGAGGGAGTTGGGTTCATGTAAAGGGTTGGACAATTTTGTTTTATACCCTCCCTTCTTCCCTTTTCCACAAGAGAATTTGTGGAGCTTTCAAACCTCCCATTCGAGTTGTAATACAAAGTCTTTTTCCTCTTGGCTACTGTAGTGTACCTTGTATAAACTGGAGCAATGATATATATATGTGGATGATTCTCAACCCTTTCATGTTTTCATTGTTGTCTTTGATCTCTCATTACAGTTTGGTTATCTATACATGGTACTTGTATTGCATTTCTATGGTTTGTGTTAAATTGTGAAACTGATGTCTAACATTCCTTTAATACATCACCTTATTAGCTTAGGTTTATTTTCTCGTATCTTCTTGACCCTTTCTCCTTGGTAAGATAGAGTAGATGTTAGAATAGGTCCTCTGTAATTTATTTGTATGCACTCAACGAACAGAGGAATAGGAACCAACCTTCATTTGGAGAGCTCTCTCGATTTCAAAATTCCCACACTTTGAGAGATGCTCTATGTTGTCCAATCACATTGAGAGTCTCAACTCATCTAGTTGCAGGCACTAAGGGGTTTCGTGCTTTTACACTAATAGTTTTGACATGCCGATTGTGGGACAAAGAGGTATCCATTTTTATCGCACCAAGATTGATGTGCATTTGCTGTAAGTTTTAAGCTTTTAAGAAGCTCCGAAGTTGCACATCTAGCAACTCCAAAAGAGATAGAATCCACTAGTTTCAATAGTCCTAGCTTGTCAAGTTCATGAAAAGAATACAAACAAGGTCAAGAACCAAAGAGGAGGGACTATGTGTCTATCTCGCACTTATCCTCGAGACGCAGGAGGGAGAAGGGGGAGAAGAACAAAGAGGTATCCATCTCCACTAAACAAAACCTTGTCAACACCTACTCTTGGTAGGTCATTCATTGAATCTGTAGACACCTATAATTACACCCAAGCAATTTAAATACTTAAATTGCGCTAATTCTCCCCTTTCGCAAATCAACAGCGACATATCGTCAAAAGCACTCATTTTCCCTCATATCATCATTAATTAATTACACTAAGCTAATTAATTAAGTTTCCTATCCAACAAATACCCTAATTAATGACCTTCCATTAATAAATCACCCCTTCTACCTAGACTAATTAATTATTATTAATTAATTAGTTTTCCTTCCATTTAACCAATAAATCAATATTTAATTGATTTAATCCCCTTATAATAGCCTAAATCGTACTAATATTCCTCTAATTATCTTCTATAAGCTTACATCTACCTATTAGTTAATCACCTTTGATTAATTAAAACACCCCCAACTCCCATGACTTGCTAAGCATAAATTAAACCCTTCTAAAGTAAGGTTACCTTTAATAAAGCAACCTTATCCATTCCTAATCATGTTTTACCTTTATCCCACATTCATGAGAATGTGTTGAATCCTTTATCCTTTGGGCTATATAAAGATCCCTCCACCTACCTTTTACTTACACCTAAACTCCTAAAAGAGAAAATGCAAAGCATATAGCAAAGAAACTAAGAGATTGTATTTTGTTTTCTTGAGAGGTCACCATTGTTAAGAGCTAAAGCTTCCTATTCTTGCATTCTTTAAGGATCAAACAAAGAATTTTTTGATTTCCATTGAAGCTAAATAGGTCCATTAATTCTTGTTGGTAATCTAGAGAGTAGAGATGTTAAAATAACATCCATAGTTTTGATCTCATGTTTTCAAAGTTATAATGTTAGTTTAAATCTTTCTTAGTTCTCTATCTTGATGGTGTTTATGATTTGTTTTAGCTAAATTGTAGAACTATTTTAGGTGGTAGTTCTTGCTTAATTTTATTTAGAATTAAGAAAAGTATACATGCACAAATTTGGCATGCAGTGGGACTTACTCCATTGTCCTTTGCACTTAATTTCAGGTTTTTGTAGTTAAGTTTCATTTTTGGTTACTAACCCTCTTTACACATGTTGATCTAACTTATTTTTCTTAACTCATTTTGTTGAGTTTTCATGTGTTGAGTCTTCCTTGTAGGTATAAAGGATGTGAAGTGCTTTCAAAATTAGAATTAATGAGAGAATTTTAATATTTCTCCATGTTTTCATTTTTGGAGCTTACTTTTAACATTCTACATGCTAGTTTTGTCAATTTCTTGAAAATTTTAAATTCTTGAGCATGTAGGTTAAATTTTGATAGTGCCAAGTCTTATATTTACATATTAATGTGGTGGGTTGCTATCAAAATTTAATCTTGGTGAGAAAATTTCAAGATTTCATGATGTTTTCATTTTTAGAGCTTACTTTTTCATCATTCTACATGCTAGTTTTGTCAATTTCTTGAAAATTTTAAATTCTTGAGCATGTATGTTAATGTTTGATAGTGTTTGAGTCTTCTATTCATATATTGATGTAGTGGGTTGTTGTTAAAATAGAATCTTGGTTGGAAAAATTTGCCCATTTTGCAAATTAAGAGAATTTTTTTTTACATTTTTTAGTGCATGTCAAGTGCATACTCGTGAGCATAAGAGCATATGCGTAACCCATCTTCCGAAGGCCATAAATTTTTCTCTTGAACTCAAAATGACTCTATTTTTTTTTGCATTGGAAAGGTATTGAAGTTAACTATGCAATGAAAACATAAATTTAGGATTTATACTTACAAAAATTGTAGGTTTTTCTGTTAGTTTAAAACTGGTCATTTTCTAACATGTCTAATGTTTTGATGAATGTTGTATTTCCATGCTTCCTCGATTTAGACCAAAGCGTGTGTATGATCTTATCTTGCACCTTTTGGTGATCTTGAGAATAAAAAAAAACTTTGATCTATATCTTTTTAACATTGGGATTAAACTTGGAAATTTGATTATTCATTTTGCTTAAGGGAATGAACCTTTTACAAAGCATTTTTCAATGGTCCTTTGATTTGAAGTTTTCCATTTATATATAGTTGGGATAAAGTTTGTGTATGCTCTTCTCTTGCACCTTAGGGTGATCTTGAGAATCAAAAGCAACTTTAGTCTTCATTTTATAACATTTTGTAAATTAGAAACTTCATCTTTCACTTTTGGTTTAAGGGAATGAACTTTTTACAAAGCATTTTTTAATGGTCCTATGATTTGAAGTTTTCCATTTCTATTTAGTTGGGATAAAGTTTGTGTATGCTCTTCTCTTGCAACTTAGGGTGATCTTGAGAATCAAAAAGAACTTTAGTCTTCATTTTATAACATTTAGTAAATTGGAAACTTCATCTTTCACTTTTGGTTTAGGGAATGAACATTTATCAAGAATTTTGTATGGTTCATTGATTGAAATATTTTCTTTACTTTTTAGTTGGATTATTTGTTGTGTATGCTCTTCTCTTGCATCCTTGGATGATCTTGAGAATCAAAAGCAACTCTTAATCCTCTTTTAAATAATGTGATTTTCTTGGAGAACTACTAACGCTTGAGTGCAAGAATTAAAAATGCTTTTCAAAGAAAGAAGGAATCAAAATGAAATCAAAAACTACTAATACAATTATAATAAAGTTCGCTAAAAGGTGTTCAAGCATACCACACCTAATTAAACAAGATAAAAAGAACAACATATTCAAAACACTATATTGGAGGTTTTGGAAAAGGGTACGTCCCTCTCGCTCAACTGGAACATAACCCCTTTGGCATAACACCTTAAGCTACAACAATGGGGGTGGTTCCAGAACCCTAAAGTAGTCCACGTAAGAGGCAACCTTGTGGATAAAATAGGAAGTGCTCCGCACTACCGCTTGACTAGTGATTCCTTTGTGAGATAGCATTATAGGTTGTCCGTTGTGGCAACCCCAAGTAATAGTACACGTAGATGCACTAGTTGCATACTCTTCTTGAAGGGGGTAAAGTAAAGTGAGATACTCCCAAACTAGTTAGTGTGACTTTTGGGTGAATCGCACTCGTCATGGCAACTTTGTAACACCTAGGGCGAGAGAACCACCTAGGAGAATATAATTTTCCCAGAGCCCACTTTGACCATTTTAAAATAGTGTTGAGTTGTGAACCTTCTTTTTGAGAAACGTGTGACGTATTACTCTCACCTAGTTTTTACTTGCCTTATGGCGAGGTGAAACTCTACCGAAGTGAGGCTAGCATTTTTCGTCATTTTTCTTGATTTATTTCCTTCATATTATTTTGACACTTTGTTGATCAAAAGAGGTGTGATTACCTTTGTGTTGCCATTTGACTGTTTCTCTCACTTTTATGTCTATTTACGCCCATCCATGTTTACGGCTGGGTTAGTTAAACGTCTAAAGTGAGTGGAGGTGTTTTCACGTCATTTGGTAGCCATTGTGATCTTGATACCCACGTCCAGATTGTCATTGTAGTTAGGCTTGGTTCATCACCAAGGACTTCCATAGAGGAGTTAGCTTGTTTGTCTCGTATCATTACAATTTCGATATTTACATCTTGTTTCTTGTAAACTCAACATAAATACCTATATTGTACAATTACTGTTTGCACACATTCTTAACTATTCCTAGCTATACTTTGAGATTTTTTTGTTCATTTTTATTATTACCTCGATTTCAAAAGGTGCTAGGCACTAGCATTTTGCATGTTATATCAATAACATGTCGATACCAATACTTCACTTTCTTGCAAAGTGGGTTAACATATCTTGGTGATATTGTTGTGTCATTCACAAATCGTAATTGGCACTTTTTGAGATATAGGTCTTAATTAGACTTGAGCTTACTTGTCGTATATCTTGATTGGGAGATCACATTTAACTTCATGTATTTACTTATGTCTTGTTCATTCCTTTGAACTTGGCATAAGTGGAGACATCTTGTTAATCATCTGGCATCGTAAATTACTTTGAAACGTAGTCTAGGAAATACTTCATTTGATTAAGTTTTGGTACCAAATGATTGTTTCATTGGTGACTTTATCACTCTATCACATTGGTATTCTCACACTGTTAATTTACTCTTAACATGTACATCTTGTGTTTCACTTAGGGTTAGTAATTGAATTTTGAACAAATCTACAACTTACCTTAGTGAAACTTATCACGAACACATGGCTCCCAAGACACGTCTAGGGTTAAAGAAACAAACATATGAGGAACAACAGGTGCAAGCTTGGGAAACCTCTAATAGACAAGGGTAAAACCCATTTATCGAGACACGATCTAGGACCACTATTTTCTACATAAAAGGAAATGAAGAAATGGTCGACCATAGTGGAAATGAATTAGAGTCACCATGCACGGACTTTGATTTTGACCCTACTCTACTAGACGAATTTCTTCTTAGAAACAAAGATAGAGTGTTGGCTCGGGTTGTTGAATTAGGGGCCAAATTTCCCATCGAGAAGGAACCAATACTACAAACATATGACACTACTGAGGAAGAGCACCCCCTTATTAATATGGAAGATATTTTAATAGGCGGACATGCTTCCAATTCATACGCAGAAAATGATAAAGTGGTAGGGCATAGAATACCCCTCCTTAAAGTGCCACGAAGAAACAAAATAGAACTTGAGACAGTAAGAAGAACCTCCCAAGTACAAAGGGGAGGAGCCTTTAGAAGAAGAGGCTATAAACCAAGCCATAATCCAACAACAAATCAGCAACCTAAGCCGATAACTTTCTTTTCTTACTTCCCATGTACAGTAAAGATACAAACAGGAACATTCAAAAGATAAGGCCTAAGGTTAAGATCAACGAACTCCATCGGGAAAAAAAAGGAGAAGAAGACATAGGGTACCATCGTGTTTACATCCCTACTTCTCCCACTAAAGAACAATTACTCACACAGGAAGTGCAGTCTATGAAAGTGACACTTACAAGCTTACAAGAGAGCAATATAGGGAGCATCAGAAATATCAATATGAAGAATTGTGCCCCTATCCTTTTGACAAGACAATGACCCTTCAACCCTTTCCAAAGAAATTTGATATGCCAAAGTTTGACAAATACAAAGGAAAGGGAGACCCAAGAGATCATGTTAAATATTTTTACATGGCATGTCAAGAGGTGTCTTATAGTGATAATTACCTTATCAGAATTTTTCCCAAGAGTCTTGGAGGTCAAGCATTGGAATGGTTTACATGCTTACCATGGGGATCAATTTCCACCTAGCCAAAATTAGTAGAAATATTCATGCGTCACTTCTCGTATAACATAGAGAGTGATGTCACCATGGCAGACTTGTGTGGCACCAAATAATGCCCAAATGAGACCTTCGCTAGCTTCCTCCAATGATGGAGAGGGATAGCCAGTTGCTTCCCTTGTGCTTTCCCTGAAAAGTAGCTTGGTCAGTATCTTCATTCCCAATCTCAACCTAGATATCACCTTCCACCTCCAAATGCATTATGTCCGTACTTTTGAGGAGGTTATTGAGAAAGGGATTCAGATAGAAAAGGCTCTCATTGCTAAAGGCACCCTTAAAAACCAATCTAAAAACAACCAAAGTGTCAAACCCGCGGAAAAGCCCAAGATCTTCAACAAAAACAAAAACGTGGTGGGAGACGGAATCATTGATTCCAAATGTGTTCAAATGGTCCAAACTGGTCAACCTTTTAAACTGACCAAGGGCCCAATTCAACCACCACCAAAATGACAAACATTCACCTCTCTCAATGAACCATTTTTAGTCATACTAAAACAATTGGATGTGGCCCACATGATGACCTATCCTATAACACAACCATTTGATGAAAATGCTCCCAAACCTTCATGGTATAAGGAGCATGAATATTGTGAAATGCATCATGTTAAAGGTCATAAAACAGAAAAATGTTTGCAACTTCGCCACTATATTCAAGACCTCATTGACAACGGGGAGATAGAGGTGGATAACCCTGGCCACATGCAAACACCTAACGAGAAAATGGGGATTTATAAGGAACCATTCCCAAGCATGATAAGTCGGAAAAGGAAAAACTGGATAAGGGAGAGTCATCCCAAACCTATAAAGCCGTGAATTACTTGTATACCAAGAGAGATAACAATCATTATGATTTGCTTATCGAATGTATTTTCTCCCCTGACTATGTCAACACCGCCCGCATTAAGGGAAAGGACTGCGCTGCGGTAACAAGGCGCACCCACCTCGTAATTCCGGACCCCTCTCCATCGACCCGCATACTTGGTAAGTATAACCTTTTAGAACAACTTGAGAAGACGTCTGCTAAGATTTCAATCTTAGACCTTCTCAATATTTCCAATGTGCATAAGGACATCCTGTATCAAACTCTTCAGGGGTCGGGAGTGCCTTTAGAAGTCGATCCTACACACCTTCAAGCTGCGGTGGCAACCATTGCCCCAAGTGAGCATCTTACTTTCAACCATAGGGAGATCCCTACCATGAATCCTACACATAATCTTCCCTTGTACATCGAGGTAGTTGTCACCCACAGGAAAATCAAATGGGTGCTTGTGGACAATGGATCAGGATTGAACATCTGCATGCTTAAGCTAGTCAAACAATTGGGACATACAGAGGAAGATCTTGAGTCCCATATTATTACTATCACCGCATACGAAAATGTGGAAAGAGAGTTAGCAAGCACCATTATGCTGCCCATAGAGGTGGGCCCCACTTGTCACCAGAAAAGTTTCACGTCTTAGACTTGGAACTTCCATATAATATGCTTCTAGGCCGACCATGGATTCATGCCATGTAGGCCGTGCCATCAATGTTTCATCAATGCATCAAGTTGAAGCATGAGGGACATACGATCACAATACCAGGAGATTCAGAGCCCTTTTCTCATTGTAGAGCTCTCAATAGCTTTGCACGAAAGGGTACATATGCATGTCCCTCCATAGATATAGTTGTTCCTCTTCAGTCTGAGGCTATGGAATCCTACATGGATTCAGATTCACTTAGTTCTTGTGCTCATGGGGCGTCTACTTCAACATCTCCATTTGATTCATGGGAGATGAAAATATTGGAATATGGCTATGGGGAGTATAATGTACAACAAGCACTCTTGTTTTCGACCTCTCTTTGTCGCCCAAGACTAGAGGTCGACCCAACTACCGCTTCGAGGATACCTAGAGAGGAACACACTACTGGTCATTCCTACACCAAGGCTTGTTAGGCCGAGGAAAAATTACTTGATCCACCTACTACTTGGGTCCTCGAGGACACTCACCATCTTGTTATCCCAAAATATGAAAAATCTAGCGTAATGATGTACTTCATGGGCTACAAAGGCCTAGGATGTGGGAGGAATGAACAAGGACAAAGAGAACCAGTCCCTCTTCCACATTTCAAAATAGAAAGATATGGCATTGGGATTCACCCTTATAGAGCACACCCCAATGATCAAGATGTGACTTGTTCTAAGCATGAGGATAGCTCCAGTACCTAGATAGCGATAGGGATTCCCATTGTAGCCTATATGAGGATCTGGCCTCCACGAACCTTTTCATGAACAATGCTATCATGACCATAACCGACCAAACCAACCATTGACATTATGTACCATTCCTTGTTGAATAGGACCAATAATGTCACATGCCACTATATTTATTCGAGAATGACAAGGCTATTGCAGAGTTCATGGGCATAAGGGATACAATTCGATTGGAGATCATAAGAAGGGTTTCTTTATCGACTTAGACACTGCACCTACTTCGGTGAGGAGGATGAACTTTGTGCTTAGAAAAATTTAAAGAAAAGCGAGGGCAAGAGTTCTAAAGAAAAGCCTCAAAGCAAAAATTGAAGTCCAAGTTACACGGTGAAAACCTCTTTAAGGCAATCGGGTGATAAACAAATAAGAAAATCAAAGGACAAACAAAGTGACCATGCCAAGGATGAAAATCTTGTAGAGACATCATTGGATGAAGATCTCAACCTAAAGAGTGGCCTTATTGGTCAAGGAAGAGTTGGAAAGAGTGGCCTTGTTGGTCAAGGAAGAGTTGGAAAGGTTGCTTGCAGCAGGATTCATCGACCAATTGACTATTCTGAATGGATATCGAACATTGTTCTTGTCTAGAAGAAACCTGTCGGTATCCAAATCTGTACGGATTTTAGAGACATCAATAAGGCTTTCCCTAAAGATGAATTTCCATTACCCAACATTGATATGATTGTTGACTCAACAGCAGGATATGAAATGCTATCACTCATGGATGGATTTTCGGGTTATAATCAGATTAAAATTGTTGAGGAGGACTAACACAAAATATCTTTCACAACTCCTTGGGGAACCTTATACTATCAAGTGACGCCATTGGGCCTTAAGAATGCGGGAACAACTTGTTAGTGGGCCATGATAGTAATATTTCACGATATGATTCATGACATCATGGAAGACTACATAGATGACATCTTGGGAATTCCAAAACAAGATAGGATCATCCTATCATTTTGTAGTGTATCTTTGAATTCTGTGTGAATACAAAGTTAGGATGAATCCAAAGAAGTGTGTCTTCGGTGTGCTATCTAGGAAACTATTAGGATTCATCGTGTCAAGACAAGGTATTGAGGTAGACCCTGCTAAAGTGTCTGCCATCACATAAATGCCTCCACCTGAGAATATCAAGCAACTGTGTAGCTTGCAAGGGAAAATTCAAGCCATTCACCGCTTTATCTCCCAACTTGCAGATAAATGTCACTCATTCACTCATTTTCTTAAGAAGGATGTCACTTTCATCTAGGGACCCGAGCAACAACAAGCCTTTTCTTTGCTTAAATAGTACCTGGCTAATCCACCTGTCCTCATGCCTCCCACTCCGGGAGAACCACTTTTGCTCTATATTTCCACTACGCAATACGCTATTGGTGCACTACTCACCCAATATGACCTTAGCCATAAAGATAAATTAGTGTACTATTTGAGTCACACCCTCATTGCCTATGAACTTAATTATCCTCAGATTGAAAAGGCTTGCTAGGCCATTGTTTTTACCTTTCAAAACATCGCCATTACGTTAAATACTAAGACCAAGCTCATATCCAAGGTCGACCCACTCAAGTATTTGTTGTCCAAACCCGCCCTCACAGGTAGAATGGCTAATTGGATCATTCTACTTAGTGAGTTTGATATAGAATTTTTCATTAAAAATCAGTTAAAGGACAAGTAATTTCCAACCAGCTAGCGGAAGCACCTTTGCAAGCACAAAACCTTTGAGTCGGGATCTTCCAGACGCCTCTTTGCTCTACATTGAAGAATCTGTCGTATGGAAGATACATTTTGATGGATCTTTTACGTTTCATGGTTCAAGTGTAGGAGTGGTCCTTATTACTCATTCAGGTGATCCTATACCATAGGCTTTCCACTTATCCTTCACTTGCATGAACAACATTACGTAATATAAAGCACTCATTGTAGGGATGAAGTCGCCATCAAGTGGAATATTCATCATGTTAAATTTGTAGGTGATTCATAGTTAATCATTAAACAAATTAATGATGAGTATAAGGTTAAGGATGACAAACTCATACCTTACAAGAAGTTAGTGGAAACTCTAAAGGAGTATTTTGTGTGCATCACCTTTGAGTAGATCCCAAGAGCATAGAACAAATCAGTGGATGCTATGGCAACGGTGGGATCTATGCTTCATATTCTGCTAGGGAACAATGATATGCCATTCTTCGTAGAAAATCTACACCAGCCCGCATATGACATGCCAGAATATTGCCTGGCTTGTGAGGTTGTTGGTCCCCATTCACCATGGTATGAACCCATTTTCACCTATCTTAAGGATAGTACATTCCCTCCCGATATCTCCGCTCGAAAAGAAAGAGCCTAATTTTCTAGATATCCCGTTACACCCTTTTAGGAGGTATAATTTATTGTCGTGGCTACGATGGGAATCTATTATGTTGTCTGGATGTGACGGAGTCAATCCAGGCAATCAAGGAAGTACACGAAGGAGTATGCGGAGCACATACAAATGGAATGGTCTTGGCTAAGAAATTGTTGAGAGTAGGTTACTATTGGCCTACCATGGAAACTGATTGTTGCAATTACGTTAGAAAATGTGTGCTTTGCCAAAAGTATGGAAATTTTATCCATGCTCCGTCATAGCCATTGCAACCAATCACTACCCCATGGCCATTCTCTAAATGGGGACTCAATTTAATAGGGAAGCTTACTCCTACCTCCTCTGATGGTCATACACATATCATCATAGCCACTGAATATTTTACAAAATGGGTGGAGGCCGTCCCTTTAACCTATGTCACAGGAGCACAAATTTCTAAATTCATCATGAATCACATTATTTGTCGGTATGGCATTCCTACAGCCATTGTTACAGATAATGGGAAGTCATTTAAGAAAAAAATTGTGAAAGGTCTTTGCCAACGGTTCCAAATCAAATTGAAATGGTCCACGCCATATTACCCTCAGGGTAATGGACAAGTTGAGGCAACAAACAAGACTTTGGTTAGGATAATGGAGAAGATGGTCAGCAAAATAGGTCGTGAACTGGCACCTACAAATTCATCCAGCCCTTTGGGCTTACCGAACATCCATTCGCACCCCTACAGGTGTGACACCATATTCCCTAGTGTTCGGGATAGAATCTATCATCCCCTTAGAGATTGAACTTCCCTCCCTAAGGATCTCTCTTCGAGACTATCTGGATAAAGATGAAGATTACCAAGTGGCAAGATTGGCTGAGTTGGAGCTATTGGATGAGAAGCGCATTTGCACTCTTAATCACCTGAAATTATATCAACACAGAGTCTCCGAAACTATAACAAGAGAATCATCCCTCGTCAGTTTGAGGTTGGTGATTTAGTCATGAAGGAGAACCAGTTCAACACTAGAGCGGAGTGAGAAAAGAAAGGGAAGTTCGAACCCCATTGGTTAGGACCCTATGTCATAGTTGCCAAGTATGGCACAGGGGCATACAAGTTGGCTCACCCCAATGGTGATGAGCTTCGGGAGCCAATGAATGCCATGCATCTTAAGAAGTTCTATGATTGAACATGGCACAAAAATAAAAAAAATACAAAAACATAAAAAAAAAATCAGAAAAATAAAAAGAGAAAAAAGGTCATCCACTAGTGAAAACCACGCAATTGTGGCACTTTGGACAAGTCCTTGGGTGAAAACTGATTTTTGGTGCCTCGGGAGGATTCATTGTTCAAAAGCATTCAGTATTAGAAGGGTAGTTATCTTTGGACTGGACTTGGTCCCCGCCTTCGAGTTTCCTTGTGCACACCATCTTTTCGAGCCTTGATCCGGCTTTGCCTTCTTCTATTCATCTATGAGGGATGTGGTATCTCGTGATTTCCCATCTTACTAGCTGGGGCAACTCAACGACTTCACTTTCTTGTTCATAAGTGCGTGGTTTCTACCCTTGTATATTCCCCACCTAACATTGGGGCATCCACGCTTTCTTGGTTACCTGCACATAGCTTTGGAAACCGTTAGAAAACACAAAAACAATAGAAAATTGTTTCGAGAAAACACAAAAACAATAGAAAATTGTTTCGAGAAAACACAAAAACAATAGAAAATTGTTTGAGAAAACACAAAAACAATAGACAATTGTTTCACAAAAACCTAAACAATAGAAAATCGGTGCATGAAAACATATCTTACAAAAACATTTACTTGCATTGCCTTCTTTCCTTTCTTTGCTTGTTGCTTGTATAGTGTTTTGCATGGGCTTACTTTTGAGTTGTTTGTTTCTTGGGCGTACTTTGTCATAGTTTATCTTTTCTTTCTTAGAATAGATTCATTCTTGCTTGTGCATATTGTAGTGGGTTTTGACATGCTAGTGTGTTAATTCTTTATTTATTTCTTAATGCATTTGGTTTTGTTTTGTTACTTGTTAATAAGGCATGGTGATTCATGGTGTATTGCATTAATTCTGGTGTTCTTTGTAGCATTTGGCTGTGTTTCTTGCATGTGCTCTATTTTTTTATCATTCACATCACATTACCATCACTATCATCACATCTAGCATCATCTATACATCATATATAAACAAAAATGCTAAGTTTTACATCATGCATGTATGCTAAACTAATCATCACATATCATATCATCAATGGGGGCAAGAGGGTTGTGCATAATAAAAATCTATCCCCCGCACCAATATCATCATATCATCCCATCCATATACATCAAAATAATACTTGAAAACAACATTTGATATTGTCTAAAGATCTATCATCTACAATCTACATCATGCCTCAAACGATCACGTTCTATCACCATCTCTCTTGAGTGTCAGAGCCTCGCGGTAAGTTTTCTAAACTGAGCGGTTAAAATGAATTGATTGGGATGTTTTTACCCCCTACGGGGTGGTATATTAACCTATTTTTCACTGATCGAATGGTCGAGACACCCATTTAGCTCACCGTTTTCTCCTTTGTTCGTTGTGGAATAATTATTTTTAATTAAATAATTATTTTTCACCGTATTGGGAATTTTTTGTCCAATACCCCTTTCTTCTCCCTGGAAAAATTTATTGCTCCCTGGAAATTTTTATTCTTCTTCACACCCTCGTAAATAATTATTTTTCAAATAATTATTTTTTCTTAATTTTTCCACGAAACAAGGACATTATTTGTCGTTTGTTTCTCTTTTCTTCCACACTAGGAACTTTACATTACCCCCTAGGCCGTTATTTTTATTCTTCTCCTTTCTTCTATTGTTTATCATGGTTTAGAAAGCCAAAACAATACAAACATTTACTATATCAAAAAAATCCAAAAACAAGGCAAAATTTTTCAAAAAATTCCTAAAAAGTAAAACACCCTACAAAATGGTAACTTGCTTCTTATGGCTGAAAATTGTGTCTTGCACATGGTATTTTCTCCATATCCTATTGGTTTTTCTCACATCTTCCCCGATTAATACGACTTGCGGATCACCAGATTCACAACCATTCACAAAAGCTAGATATTTGCTTCGGTCTTGTCGAGGTGCTTTTGGTTACCTAGTGCTATTTCATTGCGCACAAACACTTTTCATGGACCCCGTGTCCATTTTAATTTCCCCTTGCATGTATCCTTACTTTGGGAATCATTTTTAACCCTTTTAAATCAATCATGAACTTGTTGATCTCTCCAAAGCACTAATAACAAAACATTTGTACAACTGTCTTGATCATTGTTGGGTTGGATATGTGTGTTCGTACTTGATTTCCCTATTAGATGAGCTTGTTTCCTTCTCGTATTGCATTACATTTTTGTATGTTGCATGGATTTGGTATTTTTAGCAATGGAAAATTGTTCGTATTATGGCTTTTCATGTCATTCTACCTTTTTGTATGCTTATATTTTTCATAAGGATCGATGACGTAGTTCCTATGGCAATATGATGACATCCAAATTGTTTCAAACAAATATGTGGCTAGAGGCTAAGCTCTTCTCCCCCCTCATCCATATTTCTTCTACACCACTTCCCTTTCACCCCTAATTCTCCCTCTCATCGAGGCATCCTACCTCATCCCCCTTCTTCTGCCTATATCTCACCTTTTTCGATCGTCGATCGGCTTCTTCCATCACCCCATTAACACTCGAGGGGGAATCTCTCCCTCCTACTAATTTTTTATTCTATCCCTTCAAAATATCTTCTATCTACTATATTTGAAGTGGCATCACTTATGCCACCCCAAAGATGGGCAAATGTTGACACCTATAATTACGCCCAAGCAATTTAAATACTTAAATTGCGCTAATTATCCCCTTTCTCGCAAATCAATGACATATCATCAAAAGCACTCATTTTCCCTCATATCATCATTAATTAATTACACTAAGCTAATTAATTAAGTTTCATATCCAACAAATACCTAATTAACGACCTTGTTAATAAATCACCCTTCACCTAGACTAATTAATTATTATTAATTAATTATCTTTCCTTCCGTTTAACCAATAAATCAATATTTAATTGATTTAATCCCCTTATAATAGCCTAAATCATACTAATATTCCTCTAATTATCTTCTATAAGCTTACATCTACCTATTAGTTAATCACCTTTGATTAATTAAAACACCCCCAACTCCCATGACTTGCTAAGCATAAATTAAACCCTTCTAAAGTAAGGTTACCTTTAATAAAGCAACCTTATCCATTCCTAATCATGTTTTACCTTTATCCCACATTCATGAGAATGTGTTGAATCCTTTATCCTTTGGGCTATATAAAGAGCCCTCCACCTACCTTTTTACTTACACCTAAACTCCTAAGAGAGCAAATGCAAAGCATATAGCAAAGAGACTAAGAGCTTGCCTTTTGTTTTCTTGAGAGGTCACCATTGTTAAGAGCTAAAGCTTCCTATTCTTGCATTCTTTAAGGATCAAACAAAGTAATTTTTGATTTCCATTGGAGCTAAATAGGTCCATTCATTCTTGTTGGTAATCTAGGAGAGTAGAGATGTTAAAATAGCATGCATAGTTTTGATCTCATGTTTTCAAAGTTATAATGTTAGTTTAGATCTTGCTTAGTTCTCTATCTTGATGGTGTTTATGCTTTGTTTTAGCTAAATTGTAGAACTATTTTAGGTGGTAGTTCTTTCTTCATTTGATTTAGCATTAAGCAAAGTATACATGCCTGAGAATCAACAAGGGTTCTCAAGAAAATCATAATGGCACAAGCACCCAACCCCTATGTCAACATCACTAGTAGTAGCTTGACCCACTTGCTCTCAATGCACAAACTCTAGTCCCGATTGCAGCATTAAAGAGCATCCCATATTTCACATGAAGAGAACAAACTTCTCCTAGTGACCACATTCAAGCCATTGTAAATGTCTCGCGCAATTCATGAGATCACCGAGATGGAAATTGTAGTAAAATTGTTAGCCTCTTCACTCAAGGGTAAATCTTCGCAATGGTTTAGGATTATAACAAAGAGCTCCATTCATAACAAGGACCATCGTGCAGAGATCTCCACAACCAATTTAGAGAAAAGGAGGTAATCTATCACTGTTGGAACATTTGACAACCATCAAAAGGGATCCTAATGAGCAATTGACATATTTCAACCTTAGATTCCAAAGGACATGGGACAGGATTCCATTGTTTGTAAGGCCCACAGATGGAGTTACTTTCTTATGCTTTCATAGAGCTTTAAATTCGATATTTCCTAATGATTCAATCCATGGGAGGTGAAACCTTACTACTGCAACCTATAAAATTTCCATTAGATGTATAAATTGTTTAATTTAGGCTAGTAAACTTTCCCTAGGACACCTATGCCTCCGTATCTAGAACTAGGAGTTCAAGCATTAGTTATACACCCACATTAGCTCCCATACCTACTCCAAGGAATCGAGTTTAGTCGAAGACTCCACCTCATCCTCTAGAAATTTAAAAGAGCTACAAGAGGTTATGAAACAAACTGTAGAACCTAGGGAATGAGTTAGTGACTATCAAAAGGTAGCAAGCTCGGGGCTCTAGGCCATATTAGTCTTAGGCATAGTATCGAAGGCTAGACCCCATATCAGCAAAATAGACCACCATCTCGAATTTGAATCAAATTCAAAACCAAGGACAACCTCAAGTTGCTAGGCATTTCCACCATATGATCCAAACACGGCCTCAATATCAAGGGCCTTCATTCCAACATAAAACAATGTGGCACAAGAATATGATTGGTGTTTCCCATGCAATCAACACCATAACCAATCGATGTGTTTTTGATGGTGCACTAAACTAGACCTTGATGGTACAAACCATTGGTGTGTCACAAGAGTCTAGCCAAGAGGAAAATCAGTAGTAAGGAGCTCAGCAAGAGGCACCTCCAAGTGAGACTATGCTTGTCAATTGGAAGGTTGAAGACTTCTGTGGAATTAACCAAGCCCCTTCTCAAAGTGTAGTTGTCAATACATGGTCCAAGAAAAGGAATATTGGAGAGGGATGATCATAAAAATTAGGTAATCCTCAACCCTCTATTATTCCACAAGGTATTAGCACTCAAAGTGTAACTCCCAATATGCAGAGTAAACCCAAGCCACCTTAGGACTCCACTTAGGCACCGGTTGTAATGACCCATGTGCAAGAGAAAAATGTACCAGGAAAGGGGAAGCAAAAGGATAGCTCATCCCCATTTAACATCATTGAAAAAATGAAGAAAACAAATATGAATATTTCAATGTGGGAGTCATTGGCTATCCCAGGATAGAGAGACCTATTATAGGCTGCTATGGCCAATTGGTCAACCTAAAATCATCCCCCTAACCAATAAGAGAAAGTGCTTACCAATGCAGATCAGCCCAAAGGAAACCATGGAGGGAAATAAGGTAATAATCTGAAGCCCCCTCCATTCTATGTTTAATTAATTATTGGGAATAAATTGGTACATAATTGCATGATCGATTCGGGGGCAAGTAGCTCTGTAATGCCAAAGCAAATAGCCAATCAGTTGGGTCTTGATACAAATTCATCTCCAAGGGGATGGTGCAATTAGATGGGATAGCGCTAACAACGGTTGGAGTCACAAGGATTTGAGCCTCACACTCCACACCTACCCCAATGTGACCGTATTGTAGAATATATCAGTCATAGACTTGCCACCACATTTTGCATTGTGTTTATCGAGGGACTTCACCGCTTTGCTAAAATTGGAGGCTATTTTTTTGCTAATTGGTCACACATGCTTTTTAGAATGAGGTATGGAGCCAAGGATATGATAATATATGAGCCCATTGCGGATTACCATATTGAACCTCATGTACCCAGCCCAATCAATGTGAACTGCTCATCATTTGATCAGGAAGACCTCCCAAGCACTTATGAGGTAGATACCAAGGTTAGGTGTATTCCAAACTTGACCCTCGACGAGTGGGTGAACAAGAGGCATGATTTTGACCCCTATAAGGATATAGAGGAATTTTATCTAGGAGTCTACTATTTGCATGAGGAGAATCATCCTCTTCCTAACATCATTAAGCCAGACCACAAAGATGATAATGAGGTATGGCAATTATTCTTTGATGGCTTAAGAATTAGACAAGGATGCGGAGGAGTAGATATGCTTATTTTGCCTCAAGGTATAAATACTACTCATTCTTCCATTTCCAATTTTCTTGCTCAAAAAACATAGCAGAGTATGAAGCCTTGATCCATGGACTGCATTGGACAAGGAAAAGAGGAATAAAAAACTTGCAAGTGTTTGGTGACAATGAGCTAGTTGTGAACCAAGTCGAGGACAAAATGATTCCAAAAACAAGATGTTAAAGAACTATAAGAACCGGGTATGGGACTTCATAGAGGATTTCAAAGCATTCGGCATCAATTCCATCCTAAGGAAGAAGAATGAAGCATCAGGTGACTAACGTTGTGATTGGGGAAAATTTTAATGTTATAGAGAGTATCAAGAGTGATAAATCTCGCAGCCCCATATCAAAGTGGTTGTAAGAATAGCTATCCCTAATAATAACACAAGTTGGTAAGTCTTTGAGAATGATCAACAAATTTTCAACTTTCTACAAGAAGAAGTTGAGTTCTCCACCAGAAACCAAGACAAGTTGGAATAGTGTTACGGTGACCAAGTGGTGCAGCTGAGAACCAACAAACTACTAAAGGGTCTTGTAACTTTGGAGTCAATATTCAACCCAAATGATCAATTCCGAAAGGAGAAAGAAAATATTCAGGTAAAGGGTGAAGATTCAGAGCCCATTTCCATAGATGAAGGCAAAACATTGCAAATCGGTAAGGTGAGTACCCAACAAGAAAAATATGAGTTCGTTCAACTTTGTCAAGAGTTCCCAGATGTCTTTTCCTGGACTTACAAAGATTTAAGAGGTTTCAACCCAAATTTTTCACAACACACAATCGAGTTGGATCCAAGTTATAAGCCTTTCGAGATAAAATCAAATGCTAGTAAACCCTGACATAGAGCCTCTCATGAGAAAATATTTGAACAAGCTTATCGAGGCCAACATCATCTTCCTATCAAGCATTCAAGTTGGGTTGTAAACTTGGTGCCTGTGAGGAAAAGAAGTGGAGAAATCAGGTTGTGTGTAGACTTCCTTGATCTAAATAGAGCATCACTCAAAGACCACTACCCAATTCCATCAATGGAATATATCTTACTGAAGTTATATCTAGTTCTCGAGAGGTTTTCATTGCTAGATGGATACTTAGGCTATAAACAAATAATGGTGAAAGAGGAAGATTAGTTCAAGATATCCTTCACCACAAAATGGGGCACATATGCTTATAAGAAGATTCCATTTGGACTATAAAATTCTAGAGAAACATTTCAGTGAGCTATGGACATGGAATTCAAAGGCTTAATCAACAATATAGTCCTTGTGTTAGTCCTTTTGTATCTAGATGATATCATCATCTTCTCAAAGAATGTTGCAGACCATCTCTTTCACCTCGGGAAAGTTTTTAGAGGTGTAGAAGATTGAGTGTCATTAAACCCAAAAAAAGTGTGTGTTCTTGGCACATGAGGGAAAAATTTTGGGCCACATTGTCTCAAAATAAGGGTTAACAATTGATCCTAAAAGGGTTAAAGCCATCGAACACTTCCATTGCCACAACACAAAAAGTATCTCTAAATCTTCTTGGGGAGAATAAAATTTGTTTACAGGTTTGTGCTGATTTTTCCACTCTTGTCAAGCCTTTAACAATAATGTTAAATAAGAGTCTTGCATTTAAATGGAAAATAAAGGGAAAATAAATTTTGAGGCCATCAATATAGCAATATCATAGGCCCAAACTCTTGTTAACCTATACTTTTGAAGGAATTCATGCTATATGCTTTTGGAGGGTCGAAACAATCTAATCCATCTTGGTTCATCCTAACAAAGAAGGTTCGAACAACCTATAGCCTTCTTGATCGAGCTTGGAGGATTATGAGTTAAATTATTCTTTCATTGAAAAGCATTTCCTTCTGTCATTAGGAGTTTGAAGAAGTTCAGACACTTAGTCTCAAATAATAAGATTCAACTACTAGTGTCTCATGCTAGTGTCAAGGATTTTCTCCTAAATAAGGACTTGAATGAGAAGAGAGCTGGTTGGATCACTCATGTAATGGAGTATGACATTGAGATCAAAGTGACCAAACTAGTTCATGGCAAGGTTCTGTGCGAGTAGCTCACTTCTAATAAACAAGCCGAGTCAGTGGATGAAGAAGACGTTGTCCTCCGCTACTACGGACTAATCGGGAGTAGCCAACTAATGATGCACCTATTCCATGTTAGACCCAAGCCTTAGTGCATTATCTCCAAACAGGTTTGTGCCCTTCATAATCGGAAAAATAAAAGAGGAGATACTTTAGGCTACAAGCCATCCCATATGTGCTTGTTGGTGGTGTCTTTTTTAAGAAGGATATCAATAGTGTTCTATTGAGGTGCATTGGGACATGCCAAATTGAGAAATTATTACATGAGTTCCATGATGGAGAAGTAGGAGGCCACTTTTCCCCTCAAGTAACAACTCTCAAAATCATGAAATCTAGTTATTACCGGCCTACGATGTTTAGGGACTACTACTCATGGATTAAGAAGTGCAAAAATGAGCATTATTCATAGGGAAGGAAAATCTAGCAGCCCTACCCCTTTGATAATTACGGTGGATGAGCCATTCATTCAATGGGGACTAGACTTCACCGAGGTGATTAACCCAAATTCAAGCTAGGGCCACAAGTGGATACTTACAACAATAGACTATTTCACCAAGTAGACTAAAGCAGTGACACTAAAAGAAGTAAATGAGTCCAACATCTTGGATTTCTATGAAGGAATAACCACCAGGTTTGGAGTCCCAACCACTATTATAGTAGATAATGCATTGGCATTCCTTGGTAGAAGGATCACCTTTGAATGGGCTGTCAAAATGGCATATACCTCAACACTTCATTAAATTATTACCCTTAAGGTAATGGTCAAACAGAGTCCACAAACAAGAACCTATTAAGGATTATCGAGAAGGACTCTTGATGAAAATCAGAGAGCTTGGAATACAAAGCTCAAATTATGTATATGGGCTGATAGAATCACATCTAAAAGGTCCACAGTAGCTCCCCATACAAGCTTGTATATGGAAAGAGGCAAGATTGCCCATATCATTGGAGTTTCCCTCTTTAGAGCTCATGAAACAATTGGAATTGGCCGAGTTTGAACCTATGGAAATCAGGGATTTAGGGCTAATGGAAGTAGGAGAGGCAAGAGAGCATGCAATGTAGGTCATGGAGAAGGATCAAAATTGATCAAGAAGAGCTTTGATAAGAAAGCAAGAACAAGGACCTTTCAAGAGGGGGACTTGGTTCTCAAGTGGAATGCGAGATAGGGAAAAATAGGAAAGCATTCCAAGTTTGATGCCATTTGGAGTGGCCCCTACATGATCACAAGGTGTAAAAGTAGCAATGCCTTCCGGTTGGCTAAGTTGGATGGTGAATAATTACATATTCCGGTCAACTGGATCCATCTCAAACAACGATCTTGAAAAAGAAATTTCCACCCGGTAAATATTAGCATAGGATTTTAATTTCCCTAAGTGCGTATGCACATTATCTTATTGTATCATAGTTTTTATTTCCCTAAGTGCTCTAAAGCATAGGTTTTTTTGCTCCGGTTTTCATCATTATAAATTTTTGTGCACCTCTAGGTGAATGAACCAAGCCCTTCAACATTTACAATAGGGAGACTCATAGTTGCCAAACAGGTTTGCTCATTTTAAAATAGAAAAAATGTAGAGCAACTAAAATCGGGTCTCGAAGGGTCCATTTCCATAAGCAGGACCAACATCGGGCCACCACACATAACTTTGTGCCCAATGGATACAACAAGGTGACTAACTAGTCTATTCATCTAGCAGGAAGATGTCCCCATGAGTCGCCAAATTTTTATCTCAATTTTTCCCCCTGGAAAATTGATCAAACATGACCCTGTGCAGAAAGAAATCCAAGGGACATTTCCTTCAAACGATCCTATGTTTCAAATCTGAAATTCAAACAGCAGACTCTATAATGGAGTAGTAGGGTCGGGGAAGGGCTAAAAAGTGTCACAGAAAACCAGAGGCTTAAAGGAGAGAAATGGAGAAAGGCTTAAAGTCTTTGAGCTTTACAAATGATTCAGAATGAGCCTAAATTGACTAAGTATGGAAGAATTAGCGGAAGCTTCCACGTGCCTCATCGGTGCTTCTCGAAAGGTTAAACCCAAAAAACAGTCCCAAAACAAGCACAAAGCTTCCACGTGTCCGGGCCCGAAAAGGGACAAATACGACAGTTGAAAAGTCAAAACGAGTGGAAAGAACCACGTGTCAGCTCGGTGTAGTTTCAAAAGTAAGAGCCCAAAGTAAAAAACTCAAAATAATGTCAGCTCTCCACATGGTTAGGGTCCAATGAAGTCAAAGAGCACTTTGGGCCCAAATCATTTAAGTACAAGAGTATTGGCGAAGGCACCAAGTGTCTCAACGAGTGCTCATTCAAAGGCGCAACCCAAAGCAGAGACTCAAATGAGTGTGAGGCTTCCACATGTCTAGGGTTTGAGAAAGGCATTGTCTCAAATTGGCTAAGTATCAAAGACTCGCAGAAGGAGCCACGTGTCATCTCGATGCATCTTCAAAGGTAAATCTAAAAGCGGGTCTCTTAGACTAGCTCCAATTCTCCACATGTCTCGGGTCGATATATAGCCCTCGCCAAACAAAAGGGCTTAGCCAAAACAGAAGATAACAGAGAAAATATGTAGAATGTACCACGTGTCTCTTTGGTGTAACTTCAAAAACAAAATCCAAAAGTGGTCCCCAAATGCATGCTAGCTCTACACGTGGCCATGTTCCAAGTCAAAGCGGGAAGGTGGGTCGCTGGAGGTAATTTTAACTTTTTGGCTTCGTTTCCAAAAGGCATAAAGTGTAAAAATGAGCTGCACCTCCATTGATGCCCAAGGAGCCATGTGTCAGGCCTAAATTATATGCGGGCCAACAAGCCACTGGGAGGAATTTTAACCCAAATGGAAAATGTAGACCAGTGGACCTGAAAAATGCTTTTGGGAAAAAGGTGAATTGCGGGGCTGTGGGGTGTTTTGCATTTTTGTATTTTTTTTTGAAAATTTGAAAAGTGAATTTCAGACCCATGAGACACATTACTCGCTAAGCTCAAGGTTTATGCCATTTTTGTACGGATCAACTTAAACATTCAAATGGACATATCTTTGACTTAGTGCCGAAAAAATCAACAAATTTGGCACCATTGGAAAGGTCTCGACCTCATCTACGCCATGGAAACCTAAAAATTTAATTTTGATGAGGTTAGGTGGGTAAAAATGGTAAAACATATTCATGTCATTAATATGTGATTCGATTTCTCCAACAACCATATCAAATTTGATTTGCTCCATCATTCTTCCTTCTTCAGCACATTGAATAGTCATAGAGTGGCGGACATAGCAGATTATGGGTGGATTCGCATGGGCATTGATGGTTAGTAGCTAAGCTCCAAAATCAAGTTTCCCACCTATTTTATTCTTCTCTCTTCCTGCATCTACAAAAGGAGTCGGGTTCATGGTAACTGGATAGTTTTTTTCACCCTCCTTTCTTCCCTTGTCTGCAAAGAGAATTTGTGGAGCTTTCGAACCTCCCATTCGAGTTATAATACAAAGTATTTTTGGGTCTTGGCCATTGTAGTGTACTTGTATCAACTCGGAGAAATGATAAATGTCTCTGTGGATGATTCTCCACCCTTTTGTGTGTTCATTGTTGTCTTATGATATCTCATTATAGTTTGGTTATCTCATGCGTGGTACTTGTATTGCATTTCTATGGTCTGTGTTAAATTACGAAACGGATGTCTAACATTCCTTTGGTGCATCACCTTGTTAGCTTAGGTTTATTTTCTTGTATCTTCTTGACCCTATCTCCTTGGTAAGATAGAGTAGGTTTTAGAATAGGTCCCTCTGCAATTTATTTGTATGCACTTAAATAGAGGAATAGGAACCACCTTCATCAGGAGAAATCTCTTGATTTTAAATGTCCCACACTTTGAGATATGATCCATGTTGTGCAATCACACTTTGAGATTCTCAACTTATCTAGTTATAGGCACTCATGGGTCTTTGTGATTCTGCATTACACAGGTTAGTTTATGCTAACAATATAGAGTAGAGACGATAATTGTTTTTGGACTTCTTCATTAAAACCTTGCATCATACTTTGTATGTTGATTTCAATATTTATTTTGAACCCCTTAAGCCTTAGTTGCACTCATGTGAATAATGTGAATGAGATAGAGACGATAAATTGGAGCATATATATATATATATATATATATATATATATATATAATATTTTGGGTAGGAAAAATTTGGCTGCGAAACAAGTCTTGGATGTGTAGGTATTTAATTCCAATGTTTATCTTTCCAAATTTCCATTCACATATTTGTATTATTTAACAAATTAAAACCCATTCAATCGAAAAACTTGACATGCTATGAAATATATTTTAAAAATATCAAATCCCATTTCCGTCGATTTTTCTTTAAAAGAAGTTTCTTTTCTGTTGTGTAAGGGTTGGTTGTTGACACCATATAACTAATAGAAAATTTAATACAGCTAGTTGAGTGACCATTCTACATGGCATAAATTAGAGCACATTACAAAATTATTCTTAATATCAATACTATTTATGATTAACTTGACTCATGTTACTCAATACTTATTTCATCATATCCTCACACCACCCTCAAAACATTCTCTCCTTGTTTTCTCCTCATTATGGAAAATATTTTAATAAGATCTTCTTGATATATGTCAACATATATTTCCAAATTCGTCAAAATTCAAAAAATAAGAAAATGTAAAACCAAACAAACCTACCAAAGTTATTGTAATTTTTTTATAGATAAAATCTAATCGATGGATAAAATTTTATATTTGAATGGAGGAAATATATGGAGGGGAAAATTACAGGAAAGGGGAGCACATGGGAGGAAATATTGTTTCGAGAAGCCAATTGTGAGCCTATGAAGCTCACTCCCTATGGAGGGAGGTAGAACCAGCATTGTTAGACATTCCCAAGTTTAACATCAATAAAGCCAAACAATAATTCTGGTTTTTGATAGTTGGAAGATTCGTTGGGATCCTACCTAATATTGATTCGGTGCAAGAATGGGGAGATGGAAATGGGGCTGCAAGGTTTAAGTTTGTGCTCGGATGGAGAAGGTTTCCTTTTTTCTTTCATTCTGAGTTGGATATGCATAGAGTTTTACTTGAAGGGACTTGGTTTTTTGGGAATACTTCCTTCACATTCCATCTTTAGGAACACGGAATGCCTCATGATTTGTGTTTCCACACCCTTTTAGTTTGGATTAGGCTTCAGGGTCTCCCATTGGAATTATGGGAACCAAAGATTTTCTTAGGTATTACCATATCTATGGGATTTCTTATTGTTGTGGATCCCACTACGAATAATTTCTCCATACTAGTTTATGCCAAGATTTGTATAAACATAAGCTGTTAGTTTCAAGGTGCCTAAGAGAATCTTCTTGAATTCCCCCAATGGTGAATGGGCACAAGACATTGAAGTTGAGAGCTCTAGGATATTTTGTAGAAAATGCGAATGGAAAGATATGAAATGAAAGATTGTTGTGGACCTTTGGAACCACATGTTAAATTCACCTACCTTTAGGGTTACTGATGAATTGTAGTAACAAGCTTGGGAAGAATTCAAATCAGTTGAACATGAGATTGAGTCCCCCATCTTGGAATCAAGGGAGGAACAAATGGTGACATCCGTGTGCAATGGGTCCGTGGAGGAATCTAATCGTGAGGGTGGTCAAAATCCTCTTTTGGTCATGGTATGCATGACACTCCATCGCCACATATAGAGATGAGTTGGGATGTTCTTTGAACTTGGGTCATTGTAAGAGCAACACTTTGGAGATGAGGAGAACCAATGGTAGCATTGATGGGTGGAATGGTTGGATGGGTGGGAGGCCCATTTTGAATTTGGCTCGACACCATAGGAAATTAATGCTAATCCTTTGAGGGGTGATGTTGGTGGTGTGTTGACTATAGGCTCCCGTTTAAAGGTAAAGTGGTGGACTTAATTAATGGTAAGCTAGAAGTACTCCATGGTCTTTATTCGACTCATGTTTTGAGTTCTGTAGAAAATCTCTGGTCTTATATAGTGAACAACATAAAAAAATAAACAGAAAAATAAAGTAGCTTTACAAAAATAGATTAAACATTAAACCAACACTGATGTGCATTCTCCATTAATTAATTCTTCATACTCAGAGCTTCAGCTCATTACATTCAAGCTGTGCGTGCAACTATGTTCTTTTAAATGCACCATAAAAAACAAATACAATTTATTTTAATAAATAACCACCTACATCTCTAAAAATAGAGCACTCTAAATTTGAATTGTGCTTTAAAACAATGCATGTTGTGCATGTAATAAAGCATATTTATTTTATTTAAATTGACTTTCTTATAATAGGAAAAACCTGGAGTTAACTAAAGAAAACTAAATCTAAATTTGTTTCTCCTAAAAAGCAAAAAGAGGAATTAATCATGCATTGCACATGCATATTTCCAACACTCCCCTTTAATTTTGAACCTGTAGCTTTCACTATTTTGGAGCTACGATTAAATTTTCAGATCTACCATTTACATGATCACAAAATCCTAAAAAATCTCTCAAATATTCAAAAACTTCCTTTGCCAAAGCCTTTGTAAAACTATCTACAAATTGATCTTCGGATCTACAAAATTCAAGATGAATTTCCTTGTTGTTTACCAAATCCCTGATGAAATGATACCTCGTATCAATGTGCTTGTTCCTCTTATGAAATACATGAATTTTGGAAAACACTATGGTGGATTTGTTTTCACAAAAATCTGCGTAGTGTCCTATTGTTTATGTTGTAAATCTATCAACACTCTTCTCATCTAAACATCTTAACATGTTACTCTTGTTGCCACTACATACTCTACTTCTTGAAGATAACGTGACAATGGGCTGCTTATTTGATGCCCATGAAACCAATCCTGTTCCAAAGTCAAAAGTATAGCCGGATATGCTTTTCTGTCATCTATACTTCCAAGATTTTCACTATCTGTATAACCATTGAGTTTAAACTCATATGAACTTGAATATAGAATTCCATGATTCCTTGTTCCACTCACATACCTCAAAATTCTTTTTCCATCTTGCTAATTTGAATCTTTTGGAGATTCCATGAACCTTGATATGAGGCTCACACCATACATAATGCCGTGCCTTTTGATCATCAAATATATAAGACTACCATCCAATTTATTAAAAAAATTGGATCCACAAATGATCCTTCATCCTCTTTGCTCAACTTCAAACCTACTGCAATCGGTGTGTTGGCGTAGCTTACAATTCAACATGTTAAACCTTTTCAAAACATCATTTTCATACTTTTCTTGTGAGATAAAAATTCACCTTCTGATTGTTGGACTTCAATGCCCAAAAAGTAATGCATAAGACCAAGATATGTCATCTCAAATTCCTTCTTCATGGCTGATTTGAATGACTCTGTAGATAGATTTCAATAATGATCAAATCATCTACGTATAAACAAACAATTAGAATCTTACCTTGCTCATTTATATTGGTGTATAAGGTAGGCTCACTAATGTTCCTACTGAAACCATTCTCAATCAAATAAGAATCTATTCTATTGTACCAAAATTTAAGTGCTTCTTAAGACCATAGAGCACTTTCTTCAACTCCTGTAAACCTTTCCTTCATGACCTTCAATATCATAACCTTCTACGGATAATTCACATTAACTTCCTCTTCAAGGAATCCATTCAAGAATGTTGATTTTACATCCATTTGATAAATAGGCCATTTTTTTGAGATGCAATTGCTAAAACCATTCTTACCGTGTCCAAACGTGCTACTAGTGCAAACGTTTCATTATAGTCATATTGTATATTGCTACGTAAAACCTCTTGCTACCAGCGTTGGTTTGTGTTTCTATAATTTTCCATCAGCATTATATTTGGTCGTGTAGACCCACTTGACTCTTATCACGTCCTTTGCTTTTGGAAAATCCACCAACTCCCAAGTTTGATTTTCTCTATAGCATTGATCTCATCATCCATGGCTTGTGCAAAACTTCATTATTTATAGCCTCTTCAAAATATACTAGATCTGCAAGACTTGATAAAATAATGCAAAACTTGAAAAAAATTCGTTGTATCAACATTATAAATCTCACCGAGACTCTATGTTTTCCAATGCATAGGACTATTGATGCGGGACTGATTTGTGGTGATAGAGTTTCTTCGGTGTTCTATGTGGTGCATTTTCATTGCCGAAGATAGCTGAAATATTAGAGACCTCGAAGCGTAGATGGAGGTGTAGCTTGTGCTCTGACTTGTGGTATATGTCCAAGATTTGTAGATAAAGTACCTTTCTGCTCTAAATTTTCATCTTCCATATCATCATGCGGAATAGTTGCTACTATACTCATTGTTTTTCTCTATACATCCATCCCATACTTCATTATCAATAAAATGAACATCCCGATGATCGAACCTTTCCAAGTGATTTGGATTGTACATATTTTACACTTTTATATTCTCTGAATACCCAATGAAAATACACTTTTATCCTTTGTTGTCTAACTTATTCCTTAGCTCATCGGTACATGTGCATGCACTACACTACCGAAAAAATTTGAAATGAGAAACACTGTGTTTCCTGTTTGTCCATGCTTGTTGAGGAACCATGTTCCTAACAAGTTTTTTGGACACCTATTTAAAATGTAAATAGAAGTTGCTACTACTTCTACCCAATAGTCATTTGGAAGGTGCTTTTCCTTTAACATGGTTCTTTCCATCTACATAATGGTTCTATTCTTCCTCTCGCCACACCATTACTCGCTATGGTGTATACCTAGTAGTAAATTTCTTGTGTATACCATGATATTTACAAAAACTCATAAATTCATTAGAAACATACTCACCTCCTCTATTCTGTCCTTAGAAATTTGATGTAGTATCCAAGGTATCCACTTTAATTCTCCATTAATTCCTTGAACTACTGCTGAAATGTATCAAAGGCATCGATTTATGTCTCTCGGAAAATATACCCATGTATTCCTTGTATAGTCATCAATGAATGTCATAAAATATGAACTACCTCCAATAGAATTTGTTTGCATGGGTCCACATAAATCTGAGTGCATAATTGAAGTGGTGCACTTGCTCTTGTTGTTTTTTCAACTGGGAAAGAATCTCTGTGTTGCTTCCCCAAAATAAAACTTTCACGCACTCTTTCTAGTTTCTGAATCAATAGAAAACCTTTAACCATATTTTTTCTATGAAGTAAATTCAAACCTCCAAAATTCAAATGTCCATACCTTAGATGCCAAAGCCATGATTCATCTTTCATTGATTGAATGAAAAGTTTATTGTGTTCCTTCAACAGAGGACTCAATTGTATTAGTGCAGAACCAACGTAGAGACTCTGTTACATTCAAGTGCGAGGACTCTGTTACCTTAGTGCATGACTCGTAGAAGACTAATTTGACTTACACAGAATTGGATACGAACTAAGATCGATTTTGCTGCAAATAGATCTAAGTTCTTCTTTTTTCAAGTATCAATATCAAAGGAAACATCCTATTGTTGCTCATCTTCACTTTTAGAATCAACTAAGGTCTTTAGGAGCTTTGTCCACAATTACACACTCATTGTCTTCCATATAGACTGTTGTATCCTTTATGTACTAGTTGTCAATACTCATAAGGTTATGTTTCAAACCCGCTAACATGGTAAACATCTTGCATACTTTTTTCCCCATGTCTTGTTAGAATATCAACCATGCCTTTTCCTCTTTAAAACACAATATTGTTATTTCCAAGAGATACATGACTCTTAACTGAATCATCAAACTAGAAAACAAATCTAGATTACATGTCATGTGATTACTGCAGAATTTGAATCCAAATACCATTCATCACGTGGACTCTCTTTTGACAAATTACATTCAATAGGGGATAAATAAGGTACTTCTTCAATAATCCTTGTGCATGCAATAAACATAGGTTTAGAAATATAACTTCCAACCTAATTTTGATTTTTCCTCTCTTGATCATATTACTTTTTCTTGCAATCATAAGCATAGTGCCCACACTTGTTACACTAATGGAATTGAACATGAGACTTATCTTGTCTCTGACCATAGCATGTTCTTGATTCTTTCCTCTTCCACCCAAGTTCAATGAACCTCTTCCGCATCCTCTAGATGGACTTCTTCCTCTGCCTCTTGGGTTGAAATTACCTCTTCTTTTTCCACTACTAACTGTTGTCTAAGATGAAAATCCTGATCTACACTTGCATGTGATCTATTCATACTCTATTAATTATTTATTAGTGATGCATGAAACTCATCAATAGAAAATGACTTATATCCTTAGTTTCTTTAATAGCCATAACTAAAGGATCAAATTTCATAGGAAAAATCCTAAGAATTTTTTCAATAATTCTTTTGTTTTCAAGGAGTCTCTCCATGGGATTTTATTTGATTGACTAAGCCAACTACATAAGTAAAAATGATTCTATGGAATCTAAATCTTTCATTGCTAAATTCTCAAAATCTCTATGAAGTAACTATAGCTTGGTGGTTTTTACTTTCTCCTTACCTTGATATGAAACTTGTAGTGTGTCGCATGCATTCTTTCTTGACTGGCTGCTGCCACTCTGGGAAGAATGCTTTCATGCATTGCTTGATGAATATAGAAAATAACTTTTCCATCCTTCTTTATAACTCCTTCAAAGTATCTTTCTCTACTTTTGAAAGTGCAGTATACATTGTTGCATCTGTGGGATCTGTGTACCCATCCTCAACAATCTTCCATATATCTTGAGATCTAAAAAGTGCCTTCATGGTCAATGACCAATAGTCAAAAATATGTCCATTAAATTGTGGCATTTGCATACCGGATGTAGAAGCCATAGCTTGCATACCAATTTATTTTTCTTCTTATTTTCTTTTTGTTGTTTGCTAAGATCGCAAAACATATTAAACATCAAACTAGCACTAATGTGCGTTCTCTATTAATTAACTCTTCATACTCAAAGCTTTGGCTCATTACATTGTGTGTGTAGTTGTGTGCTTTCAATGCACCATACAAAACAACTACAATTGTTGTTATTAAATAACCACCTACAACTCTAAAAACAGAGCACTCTAAATCTGAATTGTGCTTTAAAACAACACATGATGTGCATGTAATAAAGCAGATTTATTTTATTTAAATTGACTTCCTAATAATATGACAAAGCTAGAGTTAACTAAAGCAAACTAAATCTAAATTTATTTCTCCTAAAAAGCTATGGGAGGAATTAATCATGCATTGCACATGCATATTTCAACAAGTTCTTCTACTTGATGGTGATGATGTGGGTTGGAAGGAGGTCCATTATAAATAACATTACACTACGTGAAGTCACACTCGAGATGGTTTTGGTGATGAACTCTAGATTTTGAGTTTTTTAAAGCCTTCTTGACTTACTTCTTAGCTTTGTTTCCCACTATGTAGTTTTCTTCCTTTATGACTATTGGTCGAGGTCATTCCTTTGATTTGTAATTCTTCTTTGTTTTATCCATTGGGTTTCTCATATTTTAGCCCTCATTGTAAGGCCTCTAGGATCCATAATCCCTTCTTTATTACCTAATATAATTAAAAATATATCTACTTGCACTCATATGACTAAGCACAGAGGGGCTCGATTATCAATGACTGTTCGTCCATTACATGTATTTCTATAATTGGCTGAGCTAAATACTAAAAGGAGGATAAAATGTTGTAGAGAATCTATCATTGTGTTTGGGTTTCAAACTTGGAGCCTAGTAGATTTTCCCATTTTTAAATTTTTGGCCTCATTAAGGAAAAATTTCACTCGTGTAATTAATTTCTAGCATAATTAAGTCAATAAAGTGGAGCACATATAACACATATTGTTTTTGTAATAACAACATGAGATAAGGTATAGGTGTGGGACATGCGAGATATTTAGTTCCCATATTTTCTAGATGTACTTATCGGTGTTGAGTTTGGAAAGACCCTAGGTGCTTAATTTTTATTACAAATTTTTTTGCTCACTATAGAATAATATAAACAAACTCAAAAAACACAAATCCTCCATTACATTGACAAAATGTATATTGTAAAAGTAAACATCATCACTTAAATAGACACAAAAAAATGGCTTGCCCGCTAAAACAACCCACTTGAGACCCGAGAACAACCTAGGATTAGTTAGGAAAAAATTATGAGATAAAAAAAAATTATTTAAAAGAGTCTACAACCAGGTTACCAAACAATAGTTGTCACAAGCAAGCTTAAAGCCAATCATTATTAATAGCTTATAGTTTTATTAATATGATAATTATAAAATATCACAAGGTCCAAACTTAGGGTTAGATTAATCAATTAGGTTAAGAGGGTAATTTCTCACTATACCACTCTCTAACAGGATAAGAATATTCAACTTGATTTTTCTCAAATTTAACACACTCAAAACTTCCCAAAAACATTCCCATTAGATAGGAAATTTCCTCACCTTTCAGTGATATAAATGAAGTCCTCCTAACTCCTCATATTTCTCAAGTTATGGGCGGTGGACCTTGGGAGGAAAATTTTCCCAAGAGCGGGTCTACGGGCCTAGGGGAGAAAATTTTCCCCAACTCGGGTCTACGGACTTCAGAGAGAATTTTTCGCTTGAGAGGAGGAATGCATACCGGTGGGGTGGGAAGAAAAATTTTCCCATGTGCGGGCCAATGGAGCGGGGAGAACTTTAGCACTTTTTTCCTTTTTGGGACAAAAGAGCGATTTTCCTCCATGCGCCTGAGCTTGAAAGGACATGTGTTGGCATTTCCCAACTGGTAGAAATTCGGGCCACCAGAGAATTTTAGACTTTTCTCCTTTTTTCCAAAAAGTACTAAGGGATCAAAACGATCCGCACCTCCGCCAACGCCCAAGGTGCCATGTGTCAGCCATCCATTGGTCGCGGGTCGGCGGGCCAGTGGGAGAACTTAGAAAAATTTCCCAAAGAAAATTTTCGAAGTGCTAAGTTTTTAAGGATCCGCTCCTCTATCGACGCCTCATGATGCCACGTGGCAGGACTTGATTGGTTACGGGCCGGCGGGGCCACGCAGAGAAAACTTATAAAATTTTCCAAATTTTAAATTTGAAAACACTAAGGTTTAAAGGGTTTTGCAGGCCTCCTCATTGTTGCCTGTGAGGCCATGTAGCGAGCATTTGATTGCATTGCTGAAGGCGGGCGCGGCGGAAAAAAATTAGGAAAATTTTCCCAAATTCTTTTTTTTTTTTTCTTTTTAACTTAGGTGATTTTTGAAAAAAGAAAGGCTTCATGGGTCAGCGGAGTAGTGGGGAAATTCATGCCTTTGGAATTTTTGTCCAAAAAGGTGCTAAGGGAAAATTTGGGCCCATGGGTCTGCCAAGAAATTTTTTCCTAATAATTTTTTTTGATAGTTGGAATTATTTTTGAAGCCAAATGAAGGAAAACTTCAGAAGGCCATAAATTTTGATTGAGAACTTGGTTTTGAGAAAATGAGGACTTTTTGGAAAGCTCTCGATGCCCTCTTTGCACAAGAATCATAATATTTTAATTTTGATAAAGTTTAAGGGGTCAATTTCATGAAAACGATCTGTAAGATTTTAAAAGGCAAACTAGTAAATTTTAACTTATGAAATTTTAATCAATTGATCTTCTTCCTCCCTCAACTTGTCCATTAAACATGGAGAATTGTTCTTAGATGGATTTAGGATGGATCTGGAAGGTAAGTTTGTTTGATTGAGCTCCAATTTGAAAATTTACAACTTTGACAACAAAACGACAGTGAAACGATTTGAGCCCGAGTTTGCTAAGTTTTCTAAGAAATTCCTTAAGTGTTAATGTCTAGATGAATTCGTTTAGATCTTATTATGTCCAATTTAATGTTTCATTTGTTATTTATTTGTTGTAGGTTGGTCTGTGCATTTTGGATTAAATAATTTCCAGTTTGAAAATACAAAATAGAGATCAAATTTTAAAGGGTCTATTTGCCATTTTCTTCTTCCAAGTATTAGAATATGTTCCAATTCTAATCTAATACATTTAGTTGATTCAAATCAAACTATTCAAAACCAAAATTCAATTCTAATTTCAAATTTTACACATTTCAAAAGACAAAATTCTATATTTTTCTCACACTCATTTCTTCCTTTCAAACAGAGATTTCAAATACATTGAAATGATTAGATTCAATACAACAATGCAATTTGAGAAAGGTAATACATTCATTTATTGATTCCAAAATACAACTTACAACTTCTTTCTTTCATTCCTCAAATTCATCATACAAAATACAATTCTTTCTTTCAAAAATAGAAACGGAGTATATCTCTTTCACATTTCAATTTACAACTTTCATATTCAATACAACATATTTCCATTACAAAACATATATGAGTTCATCCACTTCAAGTGGGAAGGTTACAATAAGATTTATCTCAACAAGGGTCTGTCAACTATTTTATTTCATTTTCCTTTGCTCCAGAACAACAACATGTAGATCTATCATTCTTCCAATTTTGATCACAACAAGAGCAGGGGAAAGGCAACGCTCTCCACCCAACCAAGACATCCAATGAAAGGAGAAGCCATCCTTCTTCATTGGCCCCGAGCCCCAACCACAAAGCAATAGAAGATGTGATTCAACTCATGGCAACAACAGGCTTCCACAAACACACATGCAAATTTCACATTTAAAACATAGTCCAAAACAAGAATGTAGTTTACAACTACATTAAAGCATGAAAAACAACACTAAGGCTTCATCAAGCAAGCCAAAGGAGCAAGAAACTATGGGGATGCTACTTATGCCTCCCAAAGGGAAATGGGTATCACCTTATTCCTCTCAAAGGGGAAATGGGTATCACCAAACCGCAAAATATAGTATATCAAAGCCTTGACATGCCCTTATGCCTCCCCAAGTACCCCTTATTCCTCACATTTCCTTATGCCTCCCCAACCTCTTATGGCACCCCATAATGAGTAAAGAAATGCAAGCTATTTCTTTGTAAGGTGGAACCCAAATCCCAACTCCCTCCACACTTATACCTCCCAAAACACTTGTGCCTCCCACAAAATGAACCCCATAGTCTTCTCCTACACCATACCTAGGCCATCTACCCAACATCCAAAAATATACTAAAACATTCACAACAATAACACTTTCATAAACAAAAAGAGAAGCTTTACAAGAGCCAAGCTCCTACCTCTCCATGATGGAGTTGTTCCAAGTTCCAAAACAAAAGCTTTATCCCAATGCAAGCAATCCCAATCATCCAAGCACAAGCATGCAACAATCTTTCAAAAACTTCTCCAAGAAAGAGCTCCAAAACAACAAAGAATTCACCCCAAAAGGAGTTTCCAAAAGTGAAGCAACCCAAAACAAGGCAAGCAATTCGAATTTAATAGAAGAGGGAAGAGAAGAGGATGAGGTGGATCCATGTAGGATGCCACATCACACATCCTCAACCCAACCCAAAAGTCAACTTCATTCTCCAATGCATAATAAATAGGTGGGTGAATAATATGAAAATTTACTTACATACTCAAATCCAACCCACACTCCCAAAGGACTGAAATTAAACCACGTAAGAAAAGTGCAATTAAAACTATTATGTCTTCTCAAAAGCATTATAAAGTCTAATTTCAACTCTCCAACCATAGGTATGGTTGGTAAATAAATTTAAGAGGTATGGGACAAGTTTAACTTGTCCCACAAGCCTCCAAAATCAAGCCTCAAGGACAAATTCAAATTTCCAAGAAGGTGGAGTGTTTCACACTCAAAAGTTAACTTACACATCACTTACACATCTTACAACACTTTAATTCAAGGCCAACAACTCTATTAATTACTTTCTTATGACATATTTTAATTAATTAACTTAACAACATGACTACTCACAATATTACACATCATTTAATGAACAATGAAAGGGTCAATGCACCACAAAATAAACACATGCAAACATAAACAAAGGAACTAATAAATAAATACACATAACCCCTTGGTCACATTTAAAGGTGATCCCCCATGGGAATCCTAACACAACAAACACACAAACAAATACAAGTTTCCATGGTGACCTTGTTGAATTCATCTAGAATTCCAATGTGGTTGGTCTCAATCCCCGATGTTTGTTGTGATATTTTAACTTGCAAAACACGAATACCTCCTTCGGCCTCGTGGCCATATCAGAACATCCAAAATAATATAAATAAAATTCCAAAATCATCTAGATATATGGATCACAACAACATCCAAGCAACCAACAAGATCATTTGCAATTTTACTCAACAACTATATCATCATCAAATAATTTTCATTTCTAGGTCTACTCACAATATCCAAATATCACATGTCCGAACAACATCCATAGTATAACCATGTCAAACAGTATATCAACATCAATATCCAAAATGTCTCTAATAATCATCATGCATCATAACTGAATCAAGTCAACAATAATCCATGATCTAACATCTAACATCATACTATAATAAAGTCCATAATCATGTCCATAATATAATCAGTAGTATCATGATCAATATCAAAAGGTGTCAAAGGGAAGTGGGCACTACACTTGCTATGAATTATCAAAAAAATATTGTATGATACTAGTTATTGAACATTTGAATTTGTAATGGTAAGAATTAATTATGTTTAAATATTCATTTTTCCAAACCTGGACTGGCATGAGAAAATTATCGCAATTGATGAACCAATCAATAATCATCGAAATTCCTCCTTATAAATTTTGATGAGCTATAGGATTGAAAGAGGACTAGGCATACATTAAAAAGTATTCTCATCTTTTTCTAATGCATCAAACATTAGTTACACTAATAGGCATTTCTAAATGGGAGTCTTGGTGGATTTTTCTAACACATGTGGTGGAAATAGAAGGACGAGGTTTTTTGTTAGTGACCATTCATGAATGACATCATTACAAATGTTGATTATGAGAAACCCTAATAACTACCTTAAACCCTAAATAAAAATGTGCATGAAATCGACAACATAAGGAGATCAAAATACATAATTTATATATCCAACATATGTAGACTTCATTATTCAAACATGTGCATGTTTCCTATAGAGTTATTAATCGCTGATGCCTTACTTTTTGAGATATCTCCAATGTATGTTTCCTAAATGACATGCACACTATACATCTTCTCTCTTTTTTAAACATTTGAAAAACATGGCACTTGGCTCATATGTCCTTGGCCACAAGAAAGAAGATCTTTGGATTGGTTCCCCTATAAGTATTATCCCCACCCATTCACTTATCCTCCCTCAAACCCTTTCTTCATCCGGCCCCCTCTCCCTCCTCCAATGTTACATTCTATCATTTTTGGCCAATTCGTCACATTACCTTCAATGTTACCATTATGCATTTCACATCGATTTCTAGTTTACATGAATAAGAGGCTTGATTGTTAATATCAAGAAAACTACGTTTTAATATATTTTGTATTGTAACAAATTTTTGTCTTTATCATTTGCAAACTTAGATAACTAAATAGATAAATTTTTGAGATATATGTTATTAACTATTACAATGTAGGTGAGTTTTTTTGGAGCCTTAGAACCGAAATCAAAGTTGTCAACAAAATTATTCTTGCCTTAAAGTTGCTAGAAACATTTTGAAAATTTCAAGAACAACTTGATGGTATCCAAAACATGAGTGTAGGTTTTCGATGAAATGCTCAAGTCACTTTTTGCATTTTCTAAGTTCTCACAATCTAGTTCGAAAACCTTGGATCTATTATCTATGTTTAATAAAAGTCCAAAATATTCACTAAATCAAATATTCTTCTTAAACCAACCTCTTATCATTTATTACATAAGAAATATTATTCATATAATTTACGCTAAGACTTTTTGGAGAGAGATTTATTTGTATAGTTATCCATTTTTTTCTCATCCTCACCACTTAAATTACATCTTGGAGAGAACATTATTTGTAAGTACCGTTAGTAATATTTTTTCCATTCACACCACTTAAATTTAAGATAAAACTTTTATATATTTTGTCAATGTAATCTTTCTTGCACACCATTTCCATGCCATCAATGCTATATTTTATACATCACTCACCATAGCTAAATTATACTTCAAACATCTGTTATCGAAGTTAAAATCAACTAACTTCTCTATATATTCATTATGGAAGATAAACATTCACTATAAAAGATAAACATCTGTTACTCTTGGTCTGTAGTTTTGTCATCGTTGGCTGTGGTTAAGATTTATTGACCTTATTCTGATTCTATTTTTTTGGCTGAACTTTTTTACTAAATATATAAGTAATGCAGTGTAAAAGATATGAGGCATTTCTAAAACCTCCTATTTACCTAATCTTTACAAAAAATGATAAAATTAAACTCACATTATTTAAAACGGTAACTCTTTCAACAAAAGCACCCATCGTTGGTTCCCTCACATCCACATTAACAATAGAAGCCTGATTTGGCAAACACAATCACAAATTAAAATTAAATTAAACTGAATATAAAATAAAATTGAATTGGGTAAATGGCATATAAAATTGTCATAGTCGAGATAATTTTGCACGGCCTCGTTTATAAATATAAGATAAAATTCGGAAACGTGGAGGAAAAGTTTATGTTTACCTATGTAACTCCCTCCAACAAGCGGGGAATGTCTATGTAAGTCGATTTATTTATTGCAGGGAAAGCGATGTATTTATTTCAACTATCGCCATCAATGGATTTCCTTTTATATGCTTTAAGAAAATCCAGGCTTTTTTTAATATTACCGTTTGTGTATATCCGTGCCAAGGTGAACTCTTGTATGTCTATATATTTTGACTGTAATTTAAAAGGCCATACAAGAAAAGCTTGCAGGTTAAACCATCAAAACAATAAGTTTTGAAGGCAGTTGTGATTATGGATACTTTGGAATGTTTGCTTTTGCATCTGAAAACTCATGGAGCTCATTCAGATTGTCTGCAGGTATTAGATCTTATAAAAGAAAGGCTGGAGGTGAATGCCTCTGCATTACCAGACGACTGGAAGGATTGCATCACTCACATTTTGCGGAAATGTGAACCTCCTGCTTGCCCGTTGTGTAGATCTTCTCAAGATTGCATCTTTCGTTACTTGAATAATAAGAAGGTAGCCAGATCCATTCAGCCTCGTTTTCTCTGTCGCAAATGTAGAAAACATTTCACTGTGGGTACCCGTAAATCCAATCTTGATCAGATCTCCATCAACAGAAAGAGGAAAGCTTCATTTATTGAAATGCCCATTGCAGCAGAGTACAGAGCGAATTGTCCCCAAGGAGCATGCTGGCATTGCATTTCATCATGCCCACCTCAGCTTTCTGATCAGGACTATCATCTCACAACAAGCTGGGCGGATCCCGAAGGCATTGCAATTGGAACCCACATCTATGATGATGATTTTATGGTGGATAATCAGTTTACCATCTGCGATTCCAATCCATTTCTAACTGAATCTGCTACTCCGAGCATTGATGAATATTTTACAGTTCCAGGGATGGATGATGAACCCACAGAGCCCTTTTTACAGAAAAATATAATACCAGGTCTGTATGATGCAGCAGATCAAAGCAGAACCGAGAATGAAGAAAGCAGCTTAGGAACTTGTGCAGTTATGGAGAAATGTGAGGAGGATGAGGGGCATGGCCTTCTGGAAGAAACGACAACAACGTCTGAGTACATTGACTGCTTTGGCGCAGAGGAAATAGGATTAGCCCTGCAAAACCTCATCAAACGAAGCGGCCTTAGTTTTGAAAGTGGGGAGTTTTAAGGAGATGGTGACTGCAATACCATTTTGAAAGGGGGAGTTTTGATTTAATCCCTTGCTGGGTAAGCCAGCCTATTTATATATGGTAGCTGAGTAGTGTTTCCATTTTTTATGAGGTGTATATATCCGGAAAATTATGTAATATTTCACATTTCAAATATTCATCGCAATTGTTGGCATATATCAATGGAGAATGTTCTGTTCGGTTTATATCTGGTAGTTATAAATATATTCATGATAATGTGTGAAATTTAATTCTGGTAGTTTAAGTGATAGACGTTTATAAATACTTTTGTGCTCGAATCGATTTAGCGCTGTGTTAAAAGAAAAAAGCAAACAGAGATGAACTTGGGTAAAGTGTTAACGCCCAATCGAAAATTCAACCATTCCCTACAAAATTGTGGATTAGTGCGCGATTCAATAAATTATTACCGTTTAAAAAGTGCAACATAAATGATCTAAGTTGTTCAGAAATATTAACAATGTGATACTATGTAGTTTTCTTATTGAAATCAATAATATTAGAACCTATATATGATGCTCTGTCGCTGCTGCATGCACCATACATGGTGAATGAGTCTAAGTTGCACAATCCAAAGATGTCTTTCATTCCACTCCCAAACCATGAATGCATTGCAATTGCTACTGTAAAATTAATTTTCCATTATACATAAAGCTTGGAATTGAGAACGAAATACTATCTCAAATTTTCATCAAAATTGAAACTTAGTGAATTGTATTGCAGACTTTTAGACTTTTCCGGAGTTATGCAAGTTTCCTCAAAACTAACATTACCTAGCTGCAGATACTTAATTTTGGTGAAGGGGTAAATATAAGTCATAAAAATACATTATTCTATAGTTTCTCATTATCAATTCACATCAGGTACTTATTGGCATAGTTTTCCATGTAATTGTTGTTTCCTATTGTATTCTCCATATTGTTCTGTTTCATCATCTATTTCTTTCTCCTACCGTTTTCTCTCCAATGTTTCTAACGGTCTCCCATAACCATGAATGTATGGTTATGGGCCCTCATGAAACATGAATAAGTGTATGCTTTGGGCTCCCTATAAACATGATTATATGTATTTGATGGTGTATTGTGCTGTGTCAAACTTTTTAGCCCTGCTTTCAATTTCCATGGGTTTGTGTGTCCTCGTTTGTCATATTACAAATTTATTGCTTTTCGGTTTATGCTCCCTAGAGTTTCAATATGAGTTCAAGGGCTCTATAAATATACTAGTGTAGTATGTAGAAAGCAATCAAAGAAATATTATTAATAAGTATTTAGATGAGAGATTTAATCTGCCAAATTATATATATGAAGGATTTACTTTTGGCATTTGTTTTAGCACAAGAGTGATTTATAGAGTAGAGACTGCAATATATTGGAGTTCTAGGATGAAGCATTACATTATACTTGGTATGTATTTTTCAATATCTAATTTTAGTGAGGGATTCAAAATTATTAAAAGAACTTGTTTTTCTCTATTTTATTGTGTATCATTATTTTTATTATTTATTATTTTACAAATTGAGTAAGGTGTTGGGGTTATCCCTACATTTCAAACACCACAACCTCAAGTTTGGTTAAATTAGATTGAATTCATAATGTTATAAGCATTACAAATATATAGTAGATCTCTACTAACTCCTATAACAACTCCACAAAATATTGACATTAATATCTAGGAAGGTTTCTCTAACAATTTATGTTCACTCCCAACTAATTTATCTCACCTAAATCTCTATGTTATTTGTTCTCATAACTTACTCACATAAAAATATAATAGCTGGAAAAATATTGTTCACCAAAATACAAATATACTAACCTTCCAAATGTTATTGCTTTCCACAAATTTGATCACTAACACAATTTTTCCTAGCATTCCCCCTTTAGTGTTAACATGGGGCCAAAAATTATATTTTGAGGCTACAATACACTATGCTCTCTAACTTTCATCTATTTTTACTAAAGGCAAATAGTTTTTGAAAGGGACTATACCCAAGTTGTACAACAAGACTCAAAAGTTAGAGGATAAAGAAACAAGAATTCAAAAAAAGATCAAAATCTAGATAAAACATATCATCCCAACAAAAGAAAGCATTCTACTAAGAAAAGAACCGAAACCAACAACCCTACAACTAGAAAATAGCTAGTAGAGAGCAACTTCATGGTAGCAGTTGTTTAGTAGCAAGAATGCTCAAAGAATAAACACGAAGGCCTAAAGCCTAGATGTAGCGATGAGAGCACCCAACAGGATAGGGTCGGGCCCCTTATAAGTGAATGAAAGGTTTAGATTTAGTGCCTTTCTTTTTCCTATCCACTACCTTCCATTCCTCATTTCCATCTTCCCTAAGATTGGAAGAACAACTTCAAATGACTTGATAGGGATGTGACCCTTAGTCGAATCACAATCTATCACTAAATCAGAACCCCGAGGAGAGGATTCTTGTAGTTTATTCGTTGTAGTGTTCAAAAGCTCTTCCATGATGGGCAAGTCAATTTTTAGGGGTTCCATAATCAATTCTGAATGGGCGTTAATTGTCAAATAATCTGTAGAGAATCCTTCCACCATGCAGGCTTTTCCTTGCACTTGGAATGTTCACATTCATCTGAAGATGCTCTGTTTGGAAACATCTTCAGCATCTAAAAGCTAAGCCCTCATAGTCTATCCTCTGCACCCACTTTCTGTCACCTATTTGCAGGAGTATCTCTATTGGGAGGGCTTGAGAGGTGTCAATATCTACTAAAATTCTAGCATAAGTAGTATGTGTTTGATGGGAGGTTTTATCATCAACTTTCAGAGAAGATCCATATTGCCACCTCAATATCAAGCAATTCAAGATATCAATTTCCACTAAAATTGTATTAAATTGTAAGCAATAGAGGCTCCATACCTTTTTAGAAATCTATAAATTACCCCTGTTGAAAAATACATATTTTATAGGGTACAATATGATCATTTTTCCACATAAATAAAGCCAATTCAACTCTTATTTGTTTTATGGCATTGAAAAATGTTCCAACCATAGAGAATATAATAGCGGGCAATAAGATTGGCCTATTTTTGGAAGATTAAAAAAACTAAGTGTTGAGGGTGTGTATGCAGTGGGATTGAGTGGAGAGAATGTACAAGCAATACAACCTCAAATAAATGACCATCATCAACAAACAACACCCCAACATTGACAACAATAGAAATATGACGACATAAGGAAAAATAAAACAAAACAAATTACATAATTGACAAAAAGAAGGATTAGGCGAATTAAGATAACTATTAACTAAGAGGAAAGAATAATTCTTGTGTTGGCCTATCATTCAATATTTTGCTTGACCATCTCACTCAAAGCATAGTATGGGTGACATAATAACCTTAATGTTGTAGAGTTCCATGAAAGGTTTAATCAAGTGGATGGCTATGTAAGACAAACATTGATCCAACCACACAACATATTACTACACATTAACCACAAGAATTCACATGAAAATGTATACAAAACCCTTATTTTCCATTATATCACACAATCATAAGAAGAATCATACAATTGTACACAGAAATCGTTCCTACACTACCACGTGTGTTTGCAGTACCCCTAATACTTTCTTAAAAGAGGTGAATCGATGATGATAGTAAAATGTGTGAGAAAACATCCATTTGTTGCAATTACACTTTGAGAAGGTGAGAACGAAAATGGAAAAATAATACAAACTTAACTTTCTTAAAATAAAAGCGGGTGAGAAAATTGAAAACCATGTTCATATGCTATTGACTCATATGGATACCAAGCTATGGCGGATGCAATGGATTGTGTATGATGGAAGATACGATATGATGTTGCGAAAAGGAAAATATCAACGTCCTCTTTTATCACATGATGTTGATATGTAAAAACAAATTCCCGTTGGAACTCGGAGGAAACCAACACCGCCAAGAACCGAAATTTCTTACATTTCAAGAAAACAATATCTTGGATTTAAAAAATAAACAATAAAATATGTATAATTGGTTTAAAATTATTTATATCTTGAAATTATTTTTCCTCGACGGGTGGAATTCCATGGCTTAATCCTTCTTTCTACCTGATTTTATAAACATTCTAATTTGGAATCTTGAAGCATAAACATATTACGCATAATACATAATTACCGTTATTCATATTAAATTTCATTATACAAATAATTACCCTCTAAAAAATTATGATTTTTATTATCATCTATACCATTTTAATTACAATCTTTTCAATTAAAAATAAAACTTTATGTATTAAAATTTTGATTTTTATTAATAATTAATTTTTCAAGTTATTTTCAAACATTTTTCCATATATATAATAGGTTTATTGAGTTCATTTGGTCATAAAATTTATTGTTCTAAAAACTAATTTCATTTTCTTAATAAAAATGAAATACTATTTACAAGATTCACTATAGAGATAACATTTTCGAAGACCTCGCATTAACTAAGAGAAGTAATATATGAACAAATGAATTTGAGGATTTTAGAGTTGTAGTAGAAATTATGAGAAGCACTAAAGAGGATTATTTGACTTGGGATACTAAGGATTGTATTAGAGGCGATTGAATATGTTTTATAAGATATTAAAAAGCAACAAAAGAAGAGAGGGAAAGGTTGAATTATTCTACCACAAATAAACTATTATATTAGTAAGAGGGTCACTTCCATTGTAACATCACCCCATTGGCATAAGGATAATGGTATATTGACATTTAAGTATTGTCTTAGAACTACCAAATGTGGGATTAACTTATAAGATTCTAGAACCGTAGAATTAATTTTTGAACGAATGAAGATTTTAGGATCATGGGATTAATTTATGAATGAAATAGGATTTTAGCATCGTAGAAGCAATTCCACTATTCAACTTAGGATAATAAGACATGTACTAGAGGCAATTGAATGAGATGTTGTTTTCGGAATTATGAAGGCATATAAGAGAAGAAGTGAAGGCCAAGTAAGTAAACATGATCATTTTGTAACCAATCGATCATTATATTTATAAGAGGGCCACTTCCATTGTAACGTCATCCCCATTCGCATGTAAGACATATCCTTCATCATGATAACAAGAGAAGGGCTCGCACATGAGCAATATGGAAAGTGAGGATGCGGTCCACTTCACTAATAGCAACGGGCTATTTCCCCGAGTCTACGCACATGGAATTTGAATGAATCAAAGTTTGATTTATAATTTTGACAACTGGCATATGGAGAACACATTGTATCGACGGGCTCATACTAGATGGCATATGCTAATACTCTAATTTAATTTAAATTTTAAAAATCGTGTTAAAAATAATATCAGAGACCGTCTGTAACGTAAACCCTCATAATCACCCTCAATAATTAAGGAACCTACATGGCGAATGCATACAGAAAGCTCAAATACTAAATGAGTTGAAAAAATGTAATTTCTTTTATTTTGTTCATGTACTTGCACTAAGATTTATACCATTCCTTTGAAATTTAATTCAATAAACTCATGAATGCTCTTTTTCCCAACGTACCATTCTCATTTTAGAAATCATTATGTGGAGAAAACCCAACCTCACTCTCATAATCATTGGCTCTTAAATATTAAATATTAGCAACCCGGACCCCTATATTTCTTAATGGATGCAAACCCTCCATTAGGACGTGAACTTGATTTGGCCACCTCATAATTTCCAGCTTTCTACGTACTAATTTATCATTGCTATTTCCGCATGTGTATGTCCATAAAAGTTGAGGGCACATAAATTTGTTATAGAAAACCCAAATAATTTAATCCCATGATTATCTGCTGAAGTCAAATTTATGGATCTTTAAATAAAATGCGAATGCGAAAATATAAAATAATTGTATATTAGGAAAATGAGAGTTTATTGTTTGGGACACGTTACAGCTGCGAAGATATTCTGCGATAGCGAGATGGCACCCTCCCCACTCTTATTCCTTCACCATGTACGCCGACGTTAATTAATTTTACCGCACGACGACGAGGGTTAAAGTGCTCGATTTTACGGCGGTGAAAACTTCAGGTTGAAGAAAAAGGTTAAAATACATATGTCCGTTAAACGGGGTTTCATATTTCTTTTGGCCGTTGGTGCTCCGGTTAGGGTTTTGAAGCTTAGGAGATTCGATGCTTGGAACTCCTTTATAAATAGAGGAGAGGTCACTTTGGATGATGGTTATTTGTGCATGTAGAACGAACGGACTTGATAGGTTTTTATTTATCTAGCCTAAGTTTCTCTCCTGGGGTTTGAATTTAGCTTCCAGGTTTCGACCATGGCTGGTGCAGAAACGCTGGATGACTTTAGGACAAATAATGGTGAACCCTTACACGTCGGTAGGTTGAAATTAAAACAGTAGATTGATAATGCCTTGTGTTTTAAGCGGTGAATTCGGTAGATCTTCCAGAACTTGTTTGCATTTTGGGTTTTAAGGGCCTTTCTTTTTGTGCAGGGATGTTTGTCTGTCTGTTTCCTGCAGATCCCAGTGCCGAGCTTTACGTTGCAAGGATAGATAAGATGTACAGGGACGCGGAAGGAAAAAAATTGATTCAGATCCGGTGGTAAGAATATTCTGCTTTCTTCTTTCTAATGATGTTCGGTTTGAAACCCCAAGACAAGATTTGATCATTTTCGCCTTTCTATGTTTTCTTGCAGGTATTATCGGCCGAAAGACCTCCAGCATGAACCGCCTTCTAAAGCCTTAAAGAACGAAATTTATTGTATCCTTTCGGCTGCATTAGTTTTGAGTTTTGAGCTGCTAAAGATTTCTCGTTAGGGTTTCATTTTGTTGTACGAGATAATGACTTCAAGGTTTGCCGATGAGTTTCTTCTTCACTCGCTCAAAGATACGAACTATTTTGACTGCCAGCTTGTTGAATCCGTTGCAAATATTTGCAAGGTCTTCATTAAATCTGAGTATTTAAAGCTGAATGAGGCGCAGAGAAGGTAATTACTTTATAGCATTTGATTATTTGTAGATTTCTTGGATTAATGAACTTTCTTTTCGCTGAGATTGACCTTGAAACGATGAAATTATTGCAGCTCTGTGTGTGAAGAGGATATATTTTTCTTTCAGTATGCTTACTCGGCGGAGAATGGTTCATTTACGAAAATATCCGCATCAGGTATATGATCAGAACATTTCTGTATCAAACCGTGTTCGAAAATACTGCTTAGTCAAATTTTGTTAGAGTTAATGCTGCTTTACAGTGAAAAAAGCGTATAAAGATGTTGAAATCACTCGGTTTACTAAACAATAGAGGGTATGATTTTGTTGCGAGCAATAATGTCATTCAATATACACGTTTATAGGAAATGCACACCTTCAACAATATTTTCGGACGCAGAACTCTCCCGACAGGAGAACGGAAGTTTCGCTCAAGATTTTGATCGATGTACGTTGGAAAATTTCTGCTGATAAAAGGGTGGTTATTCTAAATTTGGCTGCTAATCTAAGCTTAAGTTTTAAATGTTGTTTTTAATCCAAAACTTTCCGATCTTATTGCAGGCGTTGATTGACCTGGAAGAAACCCTTTCGAAGGAGGCAATACCCACGTCTTGGACGTATAAACGTTCGGTAAGAATGAGGGCTTTCATTTCCGCGGAGGCATGTAAATGTTTTTGACGCTTTTAATGATTGAATGTACTTTGAAGCACCGGCTGTTTGAAGCTTCGCGTCGCTTGAAGCCTTTAATGTTTGCATTTTGTCAGTCCGCAATGAGAGTACTTTCAGATAGACAAAAACTGCTCTGATACACCGATTTTTGTCTCCATATTTAGAATGCAAATTCAGAAAAACGAAAAAAGACGACATTATACCCATTCTTTCCATTTATTTCGATTTTTAATTGAAACAGGTTTAGGTTTACTACGGTAAATCGGATTTATTCTCTGTGTTTTAGATTTTTGTTCAAATTTAATATTAAAGACAGATGTGCAGATCGTTGTTTTCTGTGTTTTGATGTGCAGATCTATTTTTCTCTGAATTTTGAACTTTTGTACGAAACTTTGAAGAAAACGTACTGTACTGGATTTCTTTTTTGATAAAGATTGGTTTAAATGTAAATTAACGGTTTCCGACTGAATCGATCTTAACAGACATGGATAGCGAACGTGAAACAATGCAAGACGGTACAAAGCATTACAGAGGGACTCCTGCATTTGGTGGAATCTTTGCAGTTAATCAGGGAAATCGATGGCAAAAATAAATCTAATTATCTCACGGCTTGGAAAAAGGCAGTGCTGGTGGATTCAAGTCCTGAGTCGGTTCGAATACTTATAGCCTTAGCTGATTCAGATTTGTTGTTTTATTCTTTTTGACAAGCAGTGCAAATTACCTAGGTTTTCATTCACAATTGTTTGTTATTATGACAGCTTCTTCAGAATTTGGAGCATCTCAAAATCTTTGTCCAGCACCGGCGCGGAAGCACCAGAAAGAAAAGGAGACCGAGACGCTACTGGTCAGAGGATGCAAACAATAAAGACAAGCTGCCTCTTCTCAAGACGTTGTTTGTGAAGAACTAGATGATTCTTGTCTGTATTCACAATGAAATCCGCTAAATTTATCTAGCAATTATTTTGGCTCTGTTGCATGCGTAATTTAAACGACTTATCGTGATGAATTTTTCAGACAAAAATGGCGGAAGGATAAAGGAGGGAGGCATGTACGAGATCAACCACAAATTCTTGCCTTCAAAAACGCCGACTCATCTCAAGTCCATTCGCGCCGTGCTGGTAAGGAGTTTCAAACCCTAGATCTCCAGAACATTGAATAATATGATTTTCTTTTACTCGAAAAGAAAATGAACCGATTTGCGCTGGTTTGCTGCCAGGTGACGGAGAAAACAAATGCTCATGTGTCTGTGAAATTTCCAAGCATTCTGGCATTGAAAAAGTGTTTCGGTATGGATAAGAATGTTGAGCAGACTACACCTGCATATCCTGCTGTGGACGAAGAGTTTGTGATGGGTGCAAAGCTGGCCGAAAGAGTTTTATCGCGCCAAATCCCTTCCACAGAATATATTCGACAACGTCACCTAGAAAGTTTCTGGCTCGTTGCCGGCCCCGGTAATGAAGATCAGGCACTAAAATTATTGTGTGACGTGGCACTAGGAGACCTGGGTAGTGGGCCTCTTACTATTAAATGGGGACTCCGCCGCAAGGTGAAAATCAATAGAAAACGACGGAGCTATGAGCAGACGTCCACGGAAGGCGAACCGCCACAAATTAGGATGAGCTCCCAACCGAAGCGGCGGCGCTTTGCATTAGACGAGGATGACATGGCACTCTCCAGAATCCCTGAAGAAAAAGTAATGCTCAAACTCTCTAAGGATGTGCAAGGCAGATGGACCGGTGAAAGGTAAGAAAATTAAGGCTGAATACTTAGCAAAGCTTTCTAAATTTTCATGTACTAAAGAACTGTTTTTCCCTGTGTTTGCAGGTATAGGGCAGCGCAGCTAAAGCTTTTGGCTATAATGCATGATAAGGGAGCCGTGCCAGGAAAGCCTATCTTGCGACCTGCGCTGAGAGAAGAGGCACGGAAGCACATTGGAGATACGGGGCTTCTTGGTCATTTATTGAAGCATATGACAGATACCGTTGTCACAAATGGAGAGCGGTTCAGGCGCCGTCATAATTCAGAGGGAGCCATGGAGTACTGGCTCGAAGATGCTGGCCTTACGGAGATACGCAAACAGGCTGGCATTCAAGATCCTTGGTGGAAGCCCGGAGATATAGTGCCTCTGAAAGGTTACGGAGCAGGCATGACGCCCTTTGAAGCAGAAGAAATGAGGACTATTAAAGAGGAGCTTATTATGCTCAAGAGGTAAATACAAGGGATCTTTTTTTATCATATCGACATTTCCCATCACATTCTGTGATCATCATCAGAAAATTTGAGAGAGAAGATGATCTTATTTAGAAAGAGCTTAAAATCCGCGTCTAATTTTTTTGTTATGCAGCGAACTGTCTTCTATGAAAAGCATGAATGCCATTGAGCAGAAGAAAATACTAGCTCAGGAAGAGGATTGCGGGATTTTGAAAGAAATGCTAAAGGTAGCTTCTTTACTGCTATATTCTAGCACATAATTATAACTATTTTCTTGTTGTCAAAAATTATTTACAGTGTACTGTTCATTTGTTATTCAGGATCTACAAACGGAAGTAGAGTGTCTCAGAAAGGATGTTGGAGAGCTTCAGATTAAGTCGCTGGGAAAGGTAAAACTAAACAATCAACCAGCAAGACTTTTTTCTTGAATTGTTGCTGACGAAAAGATATAGAAGATAAACATTTTCTTCAATGCAGGCCGACGTGGAAACCAGCCAAACTGAGTGTCCAGTTGAACAGACGAACTTACCAGGGTTAAAAATGTAAGTCATTGTAGCAAAATCCTGGCAATAGGCACGCAACGAGAACCAAAATTTTGCTATCTATTTATTTTCATGCTAATTGTTTAATTTTTACATCTGAAGTATGTTGGTTACATTTAATCATTTCATTGCTCCTAGTTAAAAGGAAACCTCGGACATAAAATAAAATTTGCGACCTACTTTGAAATATAATTCCAGACAGTTAAACCTTAACACTGTATGATAGCTTCTGTAATTGGTTTCTATTATTTAGAGCTTCTTACAGTTTGAAGTATAAATAATTCAAGAGTTATTTTTTCCCCTTCCTAAATACTTACGCATGATTATTTACTTAATGCAGGTTGCGTTGACCGACTTGAGCAGCACACATTTTTACAGGTTCCGGCTTTTGCAAGCAAGGTGGACCACACCTTTAGTCAATTATCCAAATGTTAACGGCATTAGTCCCGTCAGCTAATTAGTTAGACTGGTCTGTTACGTAGAAACGGACTTCCATTTTATCCAGTTATATTTATTACGACGGCTCGGCAAGTGTCTGTTTCGTAATTTATTTACATTTCCCGTTAGCGGGAAAAGATCTCTCTCATATGTAACATAAGGGAAGCGACATATGATTCGTTCCCTGGTATTGTTGTTTTCTAGGCATGGCCTGTTTTTTTGTATTTTTCGGGTGTGCTTTTCTACCACGCGTTTCTTGTTGAGAGACTCTTGTATCATGTTGTATTTAATATAATATAAAATCTTTTTCATCAAAATTTCATGAAGTGCATAATTTATGGCAGAATTGGGAGTTTTAAACCAAAAATAACATTAGTAGGCAATGTATTAGATCTTTTGCATATATTTTTTCTCTAATAATTTGATGGATTTTACTAATATAATGTTTTGATTGATTAAATAAATATACAACTAGATTTTGCAAATATAATATTTTGATTAAATAGAAAAGTAATTGCATTTTGTATATGATATTTTAGTTATTTTTTATTTATTTTAAAAAAAAGTAATTTCCTATATTAAGGTTTAGTTAAAAATTGCATTTTTCAAAGTTGGCAAAAGAGTTAATGGAGACACATGGAGTATGATTTTTAGTTTTCTTACTAACCTTTCTATAGTATATTCTATGTTTGAACAAATATTCTTAATGAAGTAGTTTATACAAGGCACATGCATTGTCGCAAAGCATTTTTGCTATTTCACTAAATGTAAAAAAAAAATTTTCCAACTTGACCAATTCACCTTTGCGACCATACTCCCAAATTACACCAAAATAAGATATTTCGAATAGGTTATGCACATTCATGACACATGATGGAAAGGAGGTTTTTGTTAGCTATTATGGTTCACATGATCTGTTTGAAAAAATGCCTCAATGAAATATGGTCCCTTGGAATGGAATGATTACAAAATAGGCACAAGATGGTGTTCTTCACTAGGTTTTGAGAATTTTGAAAAAAATACCTTGACCAAATGTCATCTGATGAAACTCCATGGCTACATGGTATACATTCTAGAACATGTATATTAAAAAGGCCATATAAAAATTTACAAAAATGCAATTGGGATGTTTAAAACCATACCCACCTACCTTTTCCAACATCCTCCCAATATGTGCCAAAGCAAGAGTTTAAGAATAGGATATGGATATCCATTAAAACATAAATGAAATCGTACATTTTTCGAATGTCGTAGTTGTGAACATCCCTATGGACATGTATGCAAAATGTGGAAGCATATACAAGGCACGTGAACTATTTTCTGAAATGCATCAATGGTCTTGTGGAATGTGACGATGACATGTATATGAAATGTCAAACTATACATAGGCACCTAAATTGTTTGACAAGTCATAGAAACATATAGAAAAAAATTAACATATGGAAATAAAGTAAGAGAATTCAACATTGACATCCCTTTTAGTGTGCTTTGCAACTCATGTGAAATTACTAGTTTTTAAAAGTACAACCTATTATATTCCCATTCATCCTAGTGCATGAAAAATCCACATGAATGTATTTCAAATTTTGTTATTTGTGTGATGCAAGTGTGATTTTAAAATGTTAAACTTTATATTTTTGAAAATAAATGTAACGTTGCACAACATGATAATTCTATAAGCAATTTAATAAAAACTTTTAAAAGAACATTTGTCAAAATGAAATTGGAAAATTTACATAAAAAACAAAAAGAGGAACATTATAGAAATTGCACTCATCTATCCAAGTAATATTTTTAAAAGATTGGAAATATTATCCTTTACCAAATCCTTTGAAGAATTTAAAATACAATATGTCATGCAAGAAATGGTCCAAATCTACTTAATGATGTTTTACATGCATACATCTCGCTACTCTACTAACTCGAAAAAAAATCAATACTTAGACCTTCACCATCAATGTAATTCAAGTTGGAGGAGGTAAAACTACATATAAATAATTTTTATGTTAATTATATGTTTAAATCAATTCAAGTCATGTCACCATAAAATTAGATAACCCATTTGAAAGTGTAAGTTAATCTTAAACCATACAAATTTACAAGCTTGATCTTGCAATTTTCTCGATCAAGTTTGGAATGCCATTTTTATAATTAAAAGAAATAATATCAATCCAATCGCCATACTAAATAACTTTTTGAGATTATTTACTAACACATCCATAGACTACCGAGACAATCACTTTAATCTTAGACTACAGAATTAAATGTTTTAAACTTGAATACAACAAAATAAATTTGCATTGTTTCTCCTTATCTATAAACCCAAATTTGAAAGGCCCTCTATAGGAGAAGGCATCTAAATAAGGAATTATCTCCAAAGAAGAGTGTGGCATAAATAATGAAATACTACAAAATGATACTCAACTACCATTGTTGTTTGGAGCCTTTTTCATGGGTTGGTAGAACAAAAACCTTATAAATGTTTGTTTTTTCTACATCTCAATACAATAACCTTTAAGGATAAAGAATATTGTAAATTAAAATTAGTTTGAGGCTTTCTAGTTAGTGATATGATAGAACTACAATTTTCCTTGATGATAGTCTTTTTTAACATAGTCTCTATGGAAATCCTTACATACAAAGGTTCTACATACTTGAAAAATATAATTCCAATATCAAATAAACCCAATTTTGAAAGGCCCTCTATAGGAGAAGGCGTCTAAATAAGGAATTATCTCCAAATAAGAGTGTGGCATAAATAATGAAATACTACAAAATGATACTCAACTACCATTGTTGTTTGGAGCTTTTTCATGGGTTAGTACAACAAAAACCTTATAAATTTTTGTGTTTTCTACATCTCAATACAATACCCTTTAAGCATAAGGAATATTGTAAATTAATTTTAAATTAAATGTATTTGAGGCTTTTTGTGAGTGAAATGATAGTAGCTTCACAATTTTCCTTCATGATAGTTTGGTTTTTAATATAGTCTTTGTAAGAATGATGAATAAATTGAATAAAATGGTATCAATCCTTCATGGAAATCCCTACTGCAAAGGTTACTACATACTTCTCGATAATTACAATATCAAAGAAACATTCTAGGAATATCTTTTGGAATATTTTAAGGTTTGTGTTGCAACTAATTAGAACATGGATACCTACAATTTTATGACACTTTTAAGCTTTTGCAATCAATCCTTCTACAAAGTATTGGGGTATAGCTAAGTGTTTGAACTTTAGGATTCAATTTCGCTAATGTAGATCAAGTTTCACCTAGAACATACATCATAACATTAAATTTCTAATGTTTGGAGAGATATAAACCAAAATCCCAAAAAAGGAGAATGAATCACTAAACAACAATTAGTTCCCATAACCACCCACAAACTTAAATCCATTACATATTTTGAATCCCTCATGATTCTACTCTTTCCCAAAACACCCTCTAGCCTATCATGTACCTTCCTTTGTACTTTTAGGGGTCAACTCCATTTCTGTAATAGCACTATTTGTCTATTCATAAGAATGAAAGTTACAATAATATGCTCATACAAATGCAATCACCAAAATTTTTATAACATGTTTTCGACATGATGTAACCCATATTTGGATAATACTTCCTTAGTTTGTTTGTCTCTCCAAGGGGTTCATTAAAGGAACACAAGAGACTTTTAAACAATAAGTTCATGATGCCATTTTTCCTACAACCCACTATAAAGGATGGGTTCAACATTTCTCATATTTTTAACCTTTTTACAACAAACAATTTGTATACAACAAAGTTCAATGAAGGGATGTATTAGAAATGCACCATTCTAAACAGTGTACAAAAGTAATCTAAGGGGATTTTGTCACACAAGGTTAGCACACCGGTTGTATAGATAATATATCAGATCCAAGCATACATGCAAATAAAAGTGAATATTCTACAAGGAGAAATATACAAAATAAAAGACATAAATTAACACCATATTTAACGTGGTTCACCTAGTGTGGGCTACGTCCACCAAGAAACAAGCCAATCTATTATCCAAAGCTTTGATAAGATATACAATGAAGATTTACAATCTTCCACACCTCTCAGATGTACAATACTTTCTTTCTTCAAGCTTTTGCTTCATCACCAAGAATTCTCTCTCACCAAATTTTTCAAAGTTTTGTCTAATTCTGGTTAATCATCCCCTTTTCTTCTAAACCCTAGCTTTTATGCTTATATAGTAGTTTATAGACTTAAGGCACTTAGCCATGTAATTAAAATCAATAGATATACTTTAATGCTAAAAATAGATCTAATTCCCGAGAGTTAATTAAAACATCCTTGCACAAGTAACTGATGTCGGTTAGCCCTAACCGATGTCGGTTCCTTCCTTGCCTGACCGATGTCGGTCCTTCCTGACTAATGTCGGTCCTTGGGTGACCGATGCCGTTCCCCTTGACCGATGACGGTTATTGTATTTTCTAGCAAGTTTCCATTGCATGCTAAACTGAATTAATTGAGCTCCACAACTCAACAATCTCCCACTTGGAGATTAATTATTGCACCATACCTGTACAACATCATTCTTAGATCCTTCTTTAGCTTTGTTTCTTCCTCTTCAAGTCTCAAACTCGAAGACCAACAGAAGTGGAGTTTAGCTCCAACTTCTCCTTTGTTAATGGATTCGTTAGCATATCCGTAGGGTTATTGCTTGTATGAATATTTTCCAGATTCAACTGTCCATCCTCCAATACCTACCGTATGAAGTGATACCTCAATTGAATGTGTTTCGTTATCAAATGAAACGTTGAGTTCTTTTCCAAATGAATTGCACTCTAACTGTCACTAAACATTTTACAATCATCTTGCTTCTTTCCCAACTCTTCCATGAACCTACTCATCCATATCATCTCTTTGCTAGCATTTGTAGTCTGTAACATACTCGCCTATATAGTAGACAAAGCCACAACCTTCTGCAAACTCGAAATCCAACTAACTACGATCCCACCTACCGTGAAAATATATCCAGAGTGCTCCTTCTACCATCCAAATATCCAGCCATATCCGAATCAACATAACCACATAATGAAATATCTTAACCTCCATAGTATAACTACATGCTAGATGTTCCTTTCAAATACCCGAGTATCCATTGGACTACTTTCCAATGTTCTTTACCCGGATTATCCATAAATCTATTCGCATGACTCCCACTTCATGTGTAGTGTCTAGTCCAGTACAAACCATAACATGCATGAGACTCCCAACTATTGAAGCATATGGTACTCGTGTATGTATTTGACCTCCTCATGTGATGATGAACAACGATATTTGCTCAATTTGAAGTGTCGAACTATAGGTGTGTTAACATGTTTTACAATCTACATGTTGAACCTTTCTAACACCTTATAGATATAATCCTCCCGAGACAAATATAATTTCTTGTTTTTTCTATCTCTATGTATTTGCATGCCAAGGATTATTTTACAACTCCTAAATCCTTCATAGAAAATGTGTGAGCTAGCTTTCCTTAAGCTCACTAATGTCTTGCATACTAGATCGTAATAAGCATATCATCCACATACAGTAACAAAATATTATAGCTCCCATTTTCAAGCCTTTTGAAATAAACACAATGGGAAAATTCACATCTCAAGTAACCATGCTCTTTCATAAAACTTATCAAACCTCACGTATCATTTCCTTGGAGCTTGTTTGAGCCCATATAGACTCTTTTTCAACTTGCACACTAGTTTCTCCTTACCCTTGAGTTCATACCCAAGTGGCTTTTGCATATAAATATCTTCATCCAAATCACCATGAAGGAAATTCATCTTCACATCTAGTTGATCTAAATGCAAATCTTCTATTACAACTAAGTTCAATACAATACGAATAGAAGTCATCTTAACAATAGGAGAAAATATTTCACCAAAGTCAATACCTTCTTTCTATGCAAATCCCTTTACTACAAGCCTTGCCTTGTATCTTTTTATCCACCCTATTCTTCCTTGATCCTGTAAACCCACTTGTTCTACAATGTTCTCTTACTACCGCTAGCAATTTAACAAATCCCATAACTCAGTTCTGCATTCAAGGAGTCCATCTCCTCATCCATGCCATGATCCCACCGGACGTGAGTCTTATCTGCATTACTTCTTCAAATCTCTCTCGGTTCACCACTATCAGTCAATAATAAATAAAATAGAGAAGGTGTAAGTCTTTCGGAGGTTTACTTACCCTTTGTGACCTTCTCACAGGAGTTTAGGGTATCGAAGGCTCAATCTACACCTCCTGGACATTCCTATCTAAATCGACGATGACCGATGTGGAGATATCGGGTTACGCTAAGCGATGTTGGTTTCAATCTTCTATACCCGATACCATTTTTTTGACCGATGCCGGTTAGGGGTAAACCGACACCCGCTTCATGTAACCCTATAAGAAATGCTTTTAAATCTAAGAGTTCATTTTCATTCATAAACTTCTCAACCGGTTCATCCTTGGGTACCAAAATTTGATCCATATACATTCTTTTTCATTCCATTCAACATCACGACTCCTAATAATATTAGAATTATCTAAATCCTAAAAACAGTAAACCAAAATCACTAGATCCATAACCAATGAAAGTGCATCTCTTGGATTTTCATCCAATTTTTTTCCTATTTTCCTTATCAACATGCACAAAAGCTTCGAACCAAAACTTTAAGAAAAGAAAGATCTACCTCTTTTCTCGTTCCAAGATTCTCTGGTATTCCTCCACCTAATGAACTTGAAGGCCACGGTTAATCAAATAAATTGTTGTATCAACTGCTTCATACAAAATCGTAAGGGTAATCCGAATGTATTCCACATACTTCTAGAACATTCCATGATTGTCTTGTTCATTATTTCTACAACACCATTCTTCTGTGGTGCTCTTGGAACCATTCTTTCTCCGTGTATTCCATTCATGAACAATACTTCTAGCACGTTCCATGATTTTCCTATTCAGTCTTTTCTCGTAACACCATTCTCCTATAGTGTTCTTGATACTATTTTTTTAACCAGATGTCGGTTAGGCGTAACTAACACCGATTACCGTGTAACCCCGTAGGTAATAATTTTAAACCGAGAGTTCATTTTCATTCACAAACTTCTAAACCGGTTCATCCACGATGGCCAAGAACAATGTTTTTATTTATTTCTTGAACAATACATAAGTGCAAGACAATATATAGGTTGCGTGAGGAAGAAGAGGAGAAGAATAGTTAAGTAATTGTTCACTAACTAACAACTAACAATGTATTATTAATTAACTAATGTGCTAACATTCCCCCTTAATACATTGCTCTTACAAATGTACCCCTAAACAAATCAAACTTCACCTTGCCGAGAGGCTTGGTGAGAATATCTCTGCAACTTGAAAATCGGTAGAGGGAAAGACGGAGTTGAATTTGGTGGTTCAAGACCTGTTCATGAATGTAGTGACATTCGACCTCAATATGCTTTGTACATTCATGAAAAATAGGATTCTTCACAAGCTTCAACACACCTTGATTGTCGCAATGAATGATGGGAGGTTTCTCTTCAGGAATCCCTATATCTACAAGAATGCGATGTAACCAAATCACTTCGCACACAGCTCCTCATGTGGTGCGGTATTTAGCCTCAGTGGATGAGAGAGAAACAACAATTTTCTTCTTGCTAATCCATGAGATAGGTCCAGATCTGAGATGAAAACATACCCTGAAGTGGATTTCCTGTCATCAACGGATCCTACATAGTCTGAGTCTATATATCCCTGTAAGAAGAACTGAGTGTCCTTCTGATACTCTAGACCAAATTCAAACCGTACCTCGGACATATCTCAACACATGATTTGCTGCTATCAATGAAATTTCTTTGGCTCTGCATAAAACGGGTGAGATAGCTCTATGCAAAGCAAAGATCTCGGGTCAGTATAAGTCAAGTAAATGAGACTCCCCACAAGCTTCTTGTAGTGAGTGCCATCTACCTGGTGAATCTTGGAATCTAGATAATTGCAAACCTTTTTCCATAGGTGTGGACATTGGTTTACAATATGAAATTCCATATTTTTCTAGGAGTGTCTTGGCATATTTCATCTGGGAGATGAAGATATGATTCTTCTTCTACCATATCTCTAAGCCAAGACAATAGTGAAGTAGCCCCAAATCGGTCATGTCAAAGATTTCTTCATATCATTCTTTACATCATCCACAAGATTGTTAGAACTTCCTGTGATCACAAGATCATCTACGTACAAAACCAGAATGACAATCTATGTTCCTACCTTCTTGATATACAAATTTTTATCTAAGGGGCTACGAGTGAATCCATGCTACAATAGGTGATCATCAATTTTTATATACCATGCCCTAGGTGCTTGTTTGAGTCCATAAAGTGACTTTATCAGATGACATACCTTATGTGGTTGATGCTCGTCTACAAACCCTTTAGGTTGGGCCATGTATACTTCTTCTTTTAGATTACCATTCACAAAAGAAAAGCACTCTTAACATCCATCTGAAGTTTCCATCCATTTTTTGCTGCCAGCACAGAAAATTCTGATGGTTTTGATCTTCACAGTGGGTGTAAAGGTCTCATCATAGTCAATTCCTTTTTACTGAGCATAACCCTTTGTAACAAGTCATGATTTGTGTTTGTCGATTGAACCATCTGCCTTATATTTTGTTTTGAAAATCCTTTTGTAGCTAATGGATTTCTTACCTAGAGGAACATCGACAATTTTCCATGTCTCGATTCTTAATTATGGAATCATGTTCAACATCCATAGCCTTTTCCACTGTGGTTGGTCTAATGCCTCACAAATAGTGTCAAGGTTTGGTGCTCTCAACAATAACTCGAACTCATGAGTGTAAAATTTACCTCATGTTTGGCTTGAATTTATGTTTTGAATCCCGTAGAAGTACTTGGAAGTGAGTTCAGACTGTGTGCATCCTCGATAGTATTTTGGACCCATTATCGGACATTGGTGCTTCTTGTTGTTGATGTGAAGATGTGTTTTCCTCAGTGTGCCTAGATCAACATGAACAAGTCTCCACTCAGCTCTTCTTCTCTCTCGATAAGAATCATCTTGCCCATCATCCTGGATGTGTGAGTAATCTATGTGACGAGGTTGGCATGCCAGATCTCCATTGTGTGGCGAGGGAGTCAAAGGATGACTCATCACACACCACATCTCGACTCTAATAGATCTTCTTCGTCTCGTGATCCATGAGACGATATGCCTTTGAGGTAGTACTATACCCTAAGAAAATACATGGCAAGGTGTCTTTGGATCGATCTTCTTTTGTTTTCTCATCTAGAACATGCATATATGCAAGCACAACAAAAAAATCTCAAATGATGAATAGAAGGTTTACAACCAGTCCATACCTCTTCCGGTGTCTTATTCTACAAGATCTTTGTGGGTGCTCGGTTGAGTAGATACACTGTTGTCTGGACTAATTCTGCCCAAAACTGATCCTCCAACTTGGTGGTGGAGAGCATACAACGAGCCATCTCCATGAGAGTCCTGTTGTGTCGCTCAAAATCCCATTCTATGGGGCGTGTAGGGTGCAAATCACATGTTGCTAAATGCCATGTTGCTTTGTGTACACTAAGAAATTCTTTCGACACAAATTCCCCCTTGATCTGAGTGGAGGAGAAGGAGAGGCTTCCCAAACCTGCTCCAGTGGCTTGCTAGTAGAAGGTTTGGAAATTGGAAAATGCCTCACTCTTCTTCTAGAGGAAATATACCCACATTTTCTGTGAGTAATCATCAATGATGAGCTAGAAGTACTCAAAACCTTGGAAGCTAGCCACAGGGGTCCACATGATCGGTATGTATGACCCAAGATGCTTCGTAGAATGATAAGAGCTTTGTTTGAACGGACCTCGTGTTATTTTCCCGCAAGACATCCGATCAAATAGGTAAGGAATGGGAGAGTGGAGGAAGCCCTCTTACCATTTCCTTAGCACTAGAGTCAATGCTTGAGTTCCTCGAGAAAGATGACCATATGAAAGTGCGATAGTGTAGTGGAATCCGCCGTTAAAGCAGAGAGAAATGCTAGATGAAGTGACCACATCTAGTGTAAATAGACGGCCCTTCATAAATGCTCGAGCAATTACTGAGTCTCCCTAGGAAATGATGTAGGACTTGACCCTTTCTCAACAAAGAATTCAACCTGCATTCGATGGTTAAGAAGTTGACTCACAGACAAGAGATTTGAGGTCAAACCTGGAACATATAGCACCTTCGTGAGTGTACATCTTCATGTCCCAAGAGGAATGATGACATCACCAATCCCCACCGCAATATACTCTTGATTGTCTACGATGGTGATCCGATCTCCAGTGGGCCAGTCACTCAGAGTATGGAACAACTTCTTATTGTCAGTCATGTGTTTGCTAGCACCCGAATCAATGAACTAGACATTTTCTCGATAGATGTAAAGTTTGAGAGAGACTAGAAAAATGTCAGAATGAGTCATGTTTATAACCTCTTCATCAGACGTGGCATCGTACTGAGCAGCAATGTGACCCTTCTGCCTTTGATTATGAGCACACCATTATGATTTCTTGGAATATCCTTGGCCAGAATTTCTCTCTTCACCATAGTTTCCATACTTGCGACCGTTGTAATAAAATTCATTCATGTGTGTATCCGTGGTGAAAATGTGGCACCATTGATCCAACTTGTTGTTCTGTTGGCTTCGAGGTGGCCACTATGGTGGTCTTTGGGAAGATTACTGAAGATGTTGCTTTCTAATTCTAGGGGCTGATTCCCTCTTTCGAGGCTTATGTTTTTACCTCATGATGAGAGCCTTGTCTTCGAAGGCTTCTTAAACATTCTACATGGCTTCTTCTTCCTACCGGAGATAATTCACCAGTGTGGAAAAAATCACCTCTGTTGAGTGATGGTCAACGTGGTGATCTAGTGTCTGAAATCGGGAAGGAAGAGTTCGCAAGGTGAGCGGGACTAAAGCAACTTGTCGTCCACCGTTCATCGAGAGAAGAGAGTTCTACACGTAACTCGACCACACGCTGCAAGAAGGCTTCTACTGATTCACCATCATGCATACTCATCGTGTGAAGCTTTAGTCTGAAGATGTAACTTCGTCATCAGATTCTTGGCTTCATAGATGGTACAAAATGCTTGTCCATACCGAGAGGAAGTGGTTGCTTCCCGAATGTAAGGTTGAACCTCATCAGAAAGGCTTAGGGTGATAAGCATTAGTGCTTTTACATCGGCCTTTTCATATTTAGCCAACAGATCAACGTCTGTGGGAGGGGCATCTTTTCCAGAAACGATCCCCCAAAGATCTTCAAACTGAAGAATCATCCACATCTTGGTTTTCCATGCGGTGAAATTTGGCCCTTTCAAGAGTTGGGCATCGGATAGCAATATTTTTGGAGCAGACATTTTCAAAAACTCAAAATTGTATTTTATTTATTTATTTTTCAAAAATGGCTACAATGCTTACTGAAGGAATCTGTCCCAAAGATGGGCTCTATAGGCTCATGTAGTGAGATGTGGATGCTCTTGTGGGTGTTCTACTTCACGTTCATCATCTGCATCATAGCCATGTTTAAGTTCTACATGAATCCATCGCATGCTTGACATCGAACGTCGAACCAAAAATACTCCAACAGTCCTCGGCGCACAATCTCATCAAAGAGAATATTCCCAGTGTTGTGGAGCTCGTTGACCAAGGAAAAGAACAATCCAGTGGTGTCTTCATTATCGCTCAATGCCCAAATATTTGGTGCATTACTCATGGTGCTTTCTGCATCCAAAATTTGTGACATACGCGGGCTGGCCTCATTTCAAGATCACTTTGCTGGTGTTGGCTTTGCTGATGTTGGCCACAACTTCAACGTCCGTAGTGTTGGCTTCTCCTTGGCTCTGGGTGCTCTTCTTCGCTGCACAGGTGGGGATGCTTTGAGAACCATGGTTGGAGGTCCACGCAGGCCTCATGTTTCCTTGGCACGCTTCGCAGGTCTGGATTCTTCTTTCTTCTACCACGCTCCTTTTATTCTCCACGTTTTGCTTACACACGTTTGCTCAAAGCAGGTCAAAACGTATGTTCCAGGTTTGAATAAGCCAAGATAATAGCAAATGAAATCTTTTGTTCAATGCTTCTTCTTCCTTGGTCGATGTCGACGTAGGTCGCTCCAGCCAAGAACATGTAACTCTTGGTCTTCCTTCCACGCAGCTAAAGTCGCTCCATCCAAGAACATCAAACCTCCTCCAAAGATAGGTACACACTCAACAGGCTCAACAAATTCTCCACACGATGGGACCAGTCTCCAATCTACAAACAAATGCCTCCAACACCAAATGAAAACTATTTTCTTGCTCCACGTAGCAGTTTTCCTCCCACCATGTTTTATCAACAAAGTCTTCTCCTGCTCTCCTTCCACACTCACAGCAAGAGCCTGAAAACAGTCTACACGCAAAGGTTGGAAGAAGGTCTACATGCACAGGTTGGAAGATGGAAGATCTACAAAATTACCGCTACAAGTTTACACCACACGTCAAGCAATCATGTTGCTTTCCACGCATAGAAAATTCACCACCTCTCGATACCAATGATGGCCAAGAACAATGTTTTATTTATTGCTATCAAACAATACAAAAGTGCAAGCCAATATATAGGTTGCGTGAGGAAGGAGAGGAGAAGAATAGTTAAGTAACTGTTCACTAACTAACAACTAACAATGTATTATTAATTAACTAATGTGCTAACACATCCTTGGAGACCAAAATTTGACCCTTGTATATTATTTTTTCATTCCATTCAACATCATGACTCCTAATAATCTTAGAATTATCTAAATCCCAAAAAGGAAACCTGAAATCACGGATCCATAACTAATGAAAGTGCATATCTTGGATTTTGCATCTAACTTTTCCTATTTTCCTTATCAAAATGCACAAAAGCTTCGAACCAAAAAATTTAAGAAAAAGAGATCTACCTCTTTTCCGTTCCAAGCTTCCTCTAGTATTCCTCCATCTAGAGAAATTCAAGGCCCACGGTTAATCAAATAAATCTCGGTTGTATCAACTATTTCTACGCCCAAAAGCGTAAGGGCAATCTAGAATGTATTCTCATACTTCTAGAACGTTCCATGATTGTCTTGTTCATTCTTTCTACAAAACCATTCTCTGTGGTGTTCTTGGAACCATTTTTTCTCTATGTATTCCATTCACCGAACAATAATCATTGAAATCCTTGCTATGCATTATTCACCACCATTGTTAGATATAAGGCACTTTAACTTGAATTTTATTCATTCTCAACAAGATATTTCCATCTTTTAAAAGTCTTAAAAACATTAGATTTACTTTTAATACAATAAACCCATACCTTTCTTGTAACATCATTAATGAAAGTAACATAATATTGGGATCCTCCATGAGAAGCTACTGAAAGTGGTCCCCACACATCCGAGTGTACTAGATCAAATTTTTGCTCCTTCTTAATTTCCCCAACTTTGATAAATCTCATTCTCTTTTGCTTTCCAAAGATAAAATGCTCACAGAAATCAATATCTAAATCTTTCAAATCTGATAACTTAACCTAAGACTTTAAGATCTGCATTCATTTTTTACTCATATGGCTCAAGCCGGTTATGCCACATGCATGCATCTAAATCAAGTAGATAATGCAAAAAGAAATCAATAATACAGGTAGATAAATATAATGTTCCTACCTTCTTACCTCTTGCCACAATAAAAGAACCCTTTGACTTTCCAAAAGTCTCTGTAAAAGTAACCATGCAACCAGATTCACCTAGTTTCCCTGTAGAAATAAGATTCCTTCCGAGGCTTGGCACATTCCTCACACCTTTCAATACCCATGTATTTCCATCTTGTAATTTGAGATGAACTTCCCTTTACCATTAATACTGCAAGGTTCATCATCACCCAAATAAACATCCCCAAAATTACCCTGGACATAATTTTTGAAATAACCCTTATTAGGGGTTGTATGGAAAGAAGATCCCGATTCTAAAACCCATGATTCAATTCTATTATCTAAAGAAATAATAAGAGAATATTGCATTACCTCCGATGAAGCAAGATTGTATTCTTTACCTTTATCCTGGTTGTTAGTTTTCTTTATCCTTTGACCAATAATCTTTCTTTGCATGTCCTTTCTTTCCACATTTCCAACAAGTAATTCCCTTACTTTTGGATTGAGATCTATTATCCCTTGACTTTGATTTCCCATTACTCTTACTGTTTGATCTCTCCTTCTTTCCCCTACTTTCTACATTCAAAGTATTTCAGGATGATGATTCCTTTGTACTCTTCCTATGAATTTCTTCATTTAAGATTATACTAACCATATCATCAAACTTCAAAACATTATTAGCAGATGTTGTATTACTAATAGCCATTACCAAGTTATCCCAACTATTAGGAAAAGAACATAAGAGTAAGATTGCTTTTACTTCATCATCAAATGGTATTGCAATCAATTTTACTGATTTACAATAGACCGAAATCATTCAAATGACTAGATGCAAATCCTCCTTCATGCATTTTAGAACTAAATAATTTCTTCATCAAATAAACTTTATTTGAAGAAATAGGTTTTTCATATAAATTAGCAAGATATTTCATTAACTCTACTATAGAAGTTGCTTTCTATAATATTGAAAGCCACATGATCTTTGCCAGCTGTGCTCAATATTATAGATCCCAAAGCCTTCTACATCAAGAATCTTTCATTCTTCATCATCATCTTCGTAGGTCTAGAATTCTCATCCAACGGTAAATACAAATCTCTTTAATACAAATAAGAATCTTGTATTTGTTTTCTTCGCCATTATTCTGTTATACTCTCCCACTCAATCAAAAACCCTCTATGATTAAATCTGCATCAACACAAAAACCCTCAAACAAATCTACGACGGTTGTTGGAGTTAGCATCACAGTTATGTACAGATAATATATCAAATCTAAGCATACACAAAACAAGAGACATAAATTAACACTAGATTTAACGTGGTTCACCTAATTTGGGATACGTCCACCAAGAAACAAGCCAATCTATTATCTAAAGCTTTGACAAGATATACAATGAAGATTTACAATCTTCCACACCTCTCAAATGTACAAGACTTTTTTTCTTTAAGATTTTACTTTATCACCAAGAATTCTCTCTCTCACCAACTTTTTGCAAGTTCTTGTTAATCATCCCTTTTCTTCTAAACCTATATTTTATGCTTATATATTCGTTTGTAGACTTAGGAACTTAGCCATGTAATTACAAGCAATAGATATACTTTAATGCTAAAAATAGATCTAATTCCCAAGAGTTAATTAAAACATCCTCACATAGGTAACCGATGTCAGTTAGCCCTAACCGATGCCGATTCCTTCCTTACTCGACCAATACCATGGTCCTTCCGACCGTCTGGTCTTTGGGTGACCGTCTTGGCCCCCTCGACCCGTGACAGCTTTACGTATTTTTACAAAGAAATTTCCATTGCATGCTAAACTGAATTAATTAAGCTCCATAACTCAATGGATTCAAAGAGTTTTCAAACATCATATAACAATAAGGAAATAGGACATAATCTTAAGACTTTTTAGAGTACATGAAAGATGTGCACTATCAAGTCCACAAGCAATTGGTCAATAATAATGCACAATACAAGCAACATGTAAATTTAAAAAGAAAATAAGTTGCGTGTTAGGTGGGAGATTTAGTTCTAGATCAATTGAGAAAGGAGAGATTTCCTAGAGGCACTTATGATAAGTTGTAGTGGAAGAATATTGGACCGTGTAAATGTTTTCATAAGTTTCAAAAATGCATATGATATTGAATTTTCTTGAAGGAATAAATGTCTCAAACATATTCAATGTGGAAAATATATATCCATATTATGAAGGGGAAATTTTTGAAAAGGTTTATTGAAGATAAAATATGTCAAACAAGTGTTAAAAGAAGAAGAAAGTGTGATTGACCGTATGGTGAAAATAACACGCAACAGGGAGCATAAGGAGAACTTGGTGAAATGGATAGGAAGGGAAGTTGAGGATATGAGCTAGATGAGAACATATGAGGTTACAAGAAACAAAATTCTAGAAGTAAAGCTCGCATAAGTAAGAGCTCATGGTTTCAAAATTACATAAGGTGTATGATGTAGGATCATTTGGGTTCACATGCAATACTATATTAACTAAAAATAGTTTAAATAGTTTATTGTATTTTTGTATTTCTTTGTTGATGCATAGAGTAGATGTTAGAAGAAAATTAACGAAGTTTGGAAGTTTTCAAAGGTAGGAGGAAAATGATTAAGTATGGAAGTGTGAATAGTTATTAGCACATGAGTTTATCTCTTGACATAAGGGCACATGAAGGAATTGAGGGTGTATGAGTTGTGCAAACATTGAGAATAAAGTTTGGTCATGTGCAAGATGATTAAAGCTTCTTATTATTTTGTTTTAATTATAATACCATTCTTGATAACCAACATGTTTGTGCACCTAATTGAATTGATTACCTTATTGGTTGAAGTGTGCTTGCAAGTAGTTTCAAGGAGAGAGGTTCTTTTGATTGTTAAAGGAATGTTTTGTGTTCTAGCGAGCAACACAACATTTACACTAAATAGTTGGCACTTCTTTGTTCAATAGATGAACATAATGACGAGAAACAAAAGCAACATGAAATTGAAGAATTGTGTAATTATTTATATTCAAGTGCACTTATCCTTTTTTTAACACTTAAAATTGTCCAACAATGGTATTTTAAGTTCATAGGAAAATATTTAGCAGAAGGAAGGTGAACAAAGCCGCAATTTTCAGCAAGAAATGAAAAAATAATTAAGAGTGTCATATCACATGCTTAAATTTTGTAAGTAATAAAATTATCGGTCAAAAGGTCCACTTAAGAATATTTTTCTCTTCCCTATCAATGTATCTATTTCACAACTCAAATACAATTACTAGTAAATATCACTTTATACTTCTACAAATAAGGGTTCCCTGAGTCTCTGACATTAAAAGAGCATATACCAAGAGAATTTGAAGACATGATAGTTGCAGGACAACACTATATACAAAACATTAAATAATTTCACCCATGTCTCGATGCATCTTTCAATAATAGATAGTTCATTTATTTTCTTGTCGACTTGTTATTTTATCATTTGGATTAAAAATGATATCCTAGAGAAACCATGGAAGGACCGTGGGCTTTGTCCTAAAAAATGGTAGTCTTCCCTCTGAGTGGATGGCCCAGACTTTGGCATTTTTGGAAATGGGAGTGGATCTTTGTAATGTAACCCTATGGATGCAAATATGGGGGTGGAATATCTCATACTTTGTTGAGGGTGAAATTTTTATGACAACTTGAGAGTTCGCTTAGCTAGCTAACTATATATCTCTATTGTTACGATCTCTCGGTGCTTTGGGGCTGATTTTATTAGACGCAGGGTGCCCTGGGTCCCCTATTTTGGGCCATGTCCTTATTGAAAATTCTCTTATTACACCCTCTCTTCTCCAAGTTGTCATAATGGAATCTATGTGGATGTCATTGGTTTGGGAGGACACGGATACAAGGGCGTGAAACAAGGTTTGAAGAGACTCAAAATCTTCCTTCATGTGGTTAAAACCTCTACTTGCCAACATGTCAATCCAATGACACATGCTAAGTAATCTCCCATAGTAAGATTTAGAGAAAAAGTATTGAAATCAGAGGCTTACTTCAAGGAAAATGGCCTTATCTACAGATTTAACAAGATCTTTCAGGTCTTCCCGCACTCCACAAATGGATCTCTTCTTCTTAGAAGCCATTAATGGAAGGTAAAGTAGACATTTACCCAATAACTAGAGGTTTTTTCATTATTTTCTTTGATATTACCTCTGATAGAGATTTGATATTTGATAGGTGTGGGATTTTCAATCCCATTTTCTTCTTATGAAACCATGGTTCCCTCTTTTCAACCCTGTAACTAAAAATTTCCAAGTCAGACCTATTTGGGTTCGTCTGCCATATCTACCTCTCTAGTTTTGGGGTGAGCAATGTTTAATTTCCATTAGGGAATCTCTCTCATGGTTAAAATGTGGCTATTGACACAAATATGACATTATATAAGTATACTACATATGCTCATATCTTGGTTGACATGAACACTTCAATGGATTTTCTTGATTTTGTTGATTTTAAGGTTGAGAATATAAAATGGACCCAAAAATTAGACTATGAAGGCTTCCCCTTCATATGTAAGACCTGATTTTCTCTTGGCCACTTAGTTGTAGATTGTAAGTATGGGAAGACACATGTCAGTTGTCATACTTCTTGGTGGAAGAACATTGATTCTAGTCATGTGGTTGTTGACAGTCATCCAGATAGTGAATCTAAAGAAGGGTCCATGAATGAGGATGTTATTGCTCCTGTGAATGTGGTGGTAATCCCTTCCTCTACCCCTTTAGAGAAGGATTCTCTGTATTTGCTGCTACTAAGATTGGGACTTTTTCCCTTCCTCTTGGTTCCTCAGAGATTCTAAATCAGGCAGATATAAATACTTTTGAAATTTGCATACCGGTTCATACAAATGAAAATGTAAATCCAAACACCAGTGATGGTTGGTCTACTGTGAATAGAAGGAAGAAATGGAAATTCAATTACTCCTTTAAGATGCATCTTAGATCCCATGGTAAGGAGTCTCATGGATAGTTTTTGTTTTGTATTCTTGTTGTTGTTTGGTTGATGTTTTTTTGACCCTCTTTACCACTGGTAGAGGAATCCCTACTCATTCCTCATTGATATACCTTTGTCTCTAATTCTACTAATTGTAATGGGAAAGGACCCTTCAACCCTCTTTCACCCTTAATAAAAAAACAACTATTTACCTTATTTTACAAAATAAAGAATTGTGAAGTATTAATGGAGAGTAAGTATTGCTTTTAGATTCCTTGTATTTATATGTTTATGAATTTTTAATGCACCCCTAGCATGACACTTACAACTTCAAAATATTACCTAATTGAATTTGTGACCCATTTCATTTGCAAGATTATTAAATCCTTACTTAGACATTTTCCCAGGTGTGTTGAACATTGGGTATTTATATCCACTTGCTTATTTAGTCATACATCTCTCTGGCTTGAATTCAAGGCAATCTGGGCCCCAGATGGTTTCAATCCTTCCCATGGAGTAGATCAGAAAGATAAGGATGTTTCCTACCTTCAACTGTGTCCTGTCTGAAAAAATATCATCTTCCCTCACCTCCTTCTAGTTAATGGGGAGTGACAGATACAACCTCAACATTTTAGATAGTACAACCTACAAGTAATTCATCTCTTTCACCTCCTTGATGGATAGCTCGGGAACCCGATGGATCCATTTTGGAAAATCCACCTTATTTATGACACAATTTTGTCGTTGATGTGTGGGTATTTGTGAAGAAGGTAGAAGAACCAATAGAGCACCAGAGAGGTGGTGGCCCCACTTACAAACCTTACGATACCATTTTTTTTAAAGATGGGTTATGAGGAGGTGGAAATGGAAGAGGCATAGGAGAAGAAGTTGGATTATGTGTGGGAGTAGCAGTAGGATTACAAGTATGAGTTGTAATTTGAAATTATCAAAAGCATTAATTTATTGAATTCATTGTTAACGTGAGAAGACTTATAGTCAGGGTATGGAGCTGAAGTTATTTTGTGTAGCTCTAAACATATCTTGACATCAATATAAATAAAGTACTTTTGAAAAAATAATTGAAAAGATAATGTCACAAGAGAAGTTAGATCCACATATTTTAGAGATAATAAATGCTTACTTCTAATGTAGATAGAACACACTTATTGTTTAGAGGGAAAAAAAAAAAAAAAAATCTCACATACATATAAATATATATCATAAATAAATTTACATAATATTAACCAAGTTAATTTGTATTGTTTCTTCTAAGTATAGTAAAATGAGATACATCATGGATGTAAGAAAAGCTGGGTGGAAATGCTAGATGATAGACCAAAGGACCGATACACTCCAAGATCTCAAAGGGACTCACAAACCTAAGATCAAGCTTAG